>CM072520.1:55120381-55132881 GCA_036898135.1 Oncomelania hupensis
TTTGTTTGTCTATAAAATCTATTTCTGGCATTACATACACACATACAATTCAATTCAATCAAGTTATTTCAAGTCTGTTCACGGCTTATGTGATTTTAGACTATAAAACAAAGAAACAAAATAATAATATAAAATATAATGTGGGAAAAGGGAGTACAAATAAATACATTAATAAATCATTAATAATAATAATAATAATAATAATAATAATAATAATAATAATAATAATAATAATAATAATAATAATAATAATAATAATAATAATACAACTAAATGAAGAAAAAGAACACAGCAGCAACAACAAACCCATAAGAACATATACTGATTAAACACAGTAACCCAACATTGGAATACATATATATATATATATACATAAATAGATACATACATACATACATACATACATACACACACACATACAAAAACACACACGCAAGCACGCGCACGCACACACACACCAAAACCGATATTAAACGGAAATAAATACTTCACAAACATGTCATATTTTTAAAAAAAAATTCCCCTTACACAACTTTTAACAAATTAGGAACCACCTGCCTTCTCAATTTTAAGTTTTAAAGGGTTAAATTCTCAGCCGTTTTCTTTGATGGTCCAGAGACTTTCGATTCGCAGTTTAAAACTATCACAACAGCACAGCACAACACACAACGCTGTGACACCTGACTCCTGCCTTCTTGATTTTAAGGCACACTAATACTTGTTTTACACATTTAGTACGCCACCACAGTTGACATTGCACTATCTTACATTTCATCACAGCCTGCAACGTTCGCGCACCATAACTATCAACAAACTGACTTTTCGAATTTAATCTATGTCCCCTTAGACTTTTAACGGTTGAAAACAGATCCTGGTTATTATAATGCTGCCACCTTTGGCATTCATTACAGTCATAAAGTCAAGGTCTCCTTTTCTTTAGAAATCACAACAACAACCAGGTTTCAAATAATACATACATTATTATTGCTTTAGGTCCAGCGGACTCTTCCGAGCCAAATCAGGACCGGACAACCCCTGATCCGCATACAAGATCTGCTGAAACAACCCTAGTGGTAAAACCGAAAGCTCTCCACCAGCCAGTCACTTTACAATAAAGACATCCCACGCAGGGGTTGGCTCAGGCTTCACCCCAACTTATTGAACCCCTGTTCACAAAAACTAAATAAATTACAACCATCATTATAAATTATCAACAAAACACATACATATAAAATGCCTACATTGCTAAATAATAACATCATAGGAAGCCTTAGTGACCACCTGGCAGAAAGCGTCCAATATTCCCAAGCTGATCCAACAGACCTCATACACAAATAAGGAGTCTTGTCCCGGAAGAGTTTTCAAGAAAAAAGGTAGGAGACTGGTCTAGCGAAGAAGACGATAGTATAGCAGATTGATAGAACAGAGCAGGAATGAGAAAGAGCAAATGAGAAAGACAGCGACAGTGGGAATTTAAAGCACTAAATTTCCAGACAGTGGGGATACTATTTATATTGAAACCCCCGGCACCCTAACGGGGGTAGGTGTCAAAGCAAACTGGCAATATTAAAATTGTTTTTCAACATAACTTGCACACAAGCAGCTTTGTTATACAATAAAGGATTACCTTTTGCATTTCAAGTTTATTTTTAAATGGATATTTTTGGTAATAGCACTAGAATGTGTTTTTCAAAAGTATAATTTCTGTACTGTGTTGTGTTGGCACCAGGTACTAATTTATGTAGGGTACATTATTATATTTCGTTAGTGGCACAGACAACAAACTAACTTATAAGTTATTATAAAATTAATATAGTAATGTGTTAAATTATAGGCAACAGACAAATATTAGACACACACGTCTATTGGGCAGGGCTAAAATGTATTGTGCATGCAATTCTGAACACACTTAGTTCCCTGATTAATATTAGCTGTGACTTACATAAGTATAAAGACATTAAAATAGTTTACAGTTCAGCAGATGAAACAGAAGACGAAAAACAAGGACAAGATGAACAAGTCATTGAACAAGAAAGTCAAATCAGAACAAGAACAAGAAGAACAAGACATTGAACATGAAAGTCAAAGCAGAACAAGAACCAGAAGAACAAGTCATTGAACAAGAAAGTCAAAGCAGAACAAGAACAAGAAGAACAAGTCATTAAACAAGAAAGTCAAAGCAGAACAAGAACAAGAGGAACAAGTCATTAAACAAGAAAGTCAAAGCAGAACAAGGACAAGACGATCAAGTCATTAAACATGAAAGTCAAAGGAGAACAAGAAGAACAAGTCATTGAACAAGAAAGTCAAAGCAGAACAAGAGCAAGAAGAACAAGTCATTGTACAAGAAAGTCAAAGCAGAACAAGAACAAGAAGAACAAGTCATTGAACAAGAAAGTCAAAGCAAAACAAGAACAAGAACAAAGGAAGAACAAATTAACTAGATGGCAAGCCATTCAAAGGTATTTCCTGGAAATAACGATTTTTAAATGTATTAATTTGTGTTGACCTGTTTTCTCTTGGTCATCATCATCATCATCATCATCATCATCATCATCATCATCATCATCATCATCATCATCATCATCATCGTCATCATCATCATCATCATCGTCATCATCATCATCATCATCATCATCATCATCATCATCATCATCATCATCGTCATCATCATTATCATCATCATCATCATCATCATTATCATCATCATCATCATGCTCTGCTCTTTTGTTCTTTAAAAACTGGATTACTGCAATTCTCTTCTTGCAGGCTGCTCCCAAGGTCTTCTATACAAACTTCAAAAAGTACAAAATGCAGCTGCACGCCTGTTCTCAAGGCTTGCAGAAGAGATCATGTCACTTTCCTACTACGTTCCTTGCACTGGTTGCCCATATCTGATCGAATAGAATACAAACTTTCCACACTCTGCTTCCACGTTTTCTTCGGGACTTCCCCTGCATACTTTTCTGACATGCGCATTCCCTACGTACGCGCAGACAGCTCCGTTCCTCATCAGACCAACGCACCTTCATCATCCCACTTGTCAAAACAAAAACCTATGGAGAACGCACCTTTGATTTCTGTGCATCCACTCAATGGAATTCCCTTCCACACAACATCCGCCATGCGCAAACACAACAAGCGTTTAAACGACAACTCAAAACATATCTTTTCCAGAAACACCTTCTATAGCTCCTTCTCAATTACACACATGAATTATTCTCTTCATCAGTCTAGTACCCACACATGTCGTGGCTCTCCACAGGCAATGGTGTCGCTTTTAATAACGGACGCAGTTCGTACACTTTTCTGTAGGAAGACGGTATGACGTCACTGCATAATTTTTCGAATAGTTTGTGAACTGTTGTTAGAGCAGAGACTATACATCAGCCTTAGTGACAGGACGTGGGTGGCTCTAGAAAGACCTGATTCTTTAGGAATTACTTTTGCTGTATAAAGAATACAGGTATTTATTGTTATTATTATTATTAGTGGTATTTATAATGAACTGCTAAGCTATCTTTACGAAAAGGGAAAATATTGCTTTTTGTAAATTAGTACGTTTAGGGTACAGAAGAACCCATGTTTGAAAACAAAGTTCGATAACTCGTGTCAATATTTATTTGATCATGTGTATACATGTATGTGTGACTCAGTTTGTAATTATGATGCCATTTTTATATTCATTCATGTGTGGATATGGGGCTGAAATAGGAACGTATTTCAGTTGTGTAGTTTGTATATCTATTGATGAATGAATGGGTATAAATATGTTATAAAATGAAGGTGAGCTGTGTTTGTAATATTTGGCTCATAGTCCCTTGTGTGTAGCCTATGCAATGTGTGTAAAGTGGCTATACTAGGTATTGTCACAGGAATGGTGACAGTAGTGATTGTAGTGATTGTGGTGGCGTGTAGAGACATTCTACAAATGGAAATGATCCTTGCTCAATGTGAGCTATAAAGACATACAGTCTCTCTAAGGATAAGAGCAAAAATTTACGATTGTGTACATGTTGTATACAGCGGAGCGGTTACGGAGCAAAGGACCCCTGATGTGCGGCGGATGGATTTGGTCCCCATGACATCACTGGCTTGACCTGATGTGGGCACCATCATCGCCGTAGCTCTCCTTCGGATACCATCACTGGTGCAGAATTGCAACAACGGTACCGAAGTGAATCTCCGGATCAACGCCACGAAGACAACTGCAGCGTCTTCAGTGTGTGGCTGTGACCCCAGCGTCGGCTGTGAATACCGCGCCGGGAGTGTTTGATCCGCGAAACACGGTCAGTAGGCCTAAATAAAAACTGTGACATTTTCTGTGCTCCGGTGCTAATGGAAAAGAGAAGAGTCGAGTGACGTCCTTAGAAAGGACAACGACTTTTGCTAGCGTTGAACTCTGGTAGTAACTATGTGGCCCCATCAACTTAACTGGGTAAAAGTACTACGTTAACTATGTGTGCTTATTTATCAGCTGTGTGATTTATTTATATGCTGGAAAGAATCGTATGATTTAATGTATCTGTGAATTTAGTGTATGTGAAGATGGTTTAATGTATATGTGAATAATTGAATGAGAATAGTGTAACAGAGGGCAAAGAGAAACAATTGTGTAGACTTTGTCCTTGTCTGAAAGCATGTGTGTGGTGAAGGATGAGAAGTTAGAGTAAACAGAGATAGAACACACTCCTTTATACTGAGCGTCAGACAGCCACACCCACACACTCATTCATTACACCATAAGTAGTTATACATATATTTATTTAGATTATAATACATAAAAAACCTCCGTTACATTTGGTGACCCTAGACTCTCTCTGTGTTAGTTAGCATTAAGTCATACATATTTATATTTATTGAGGGCACCACTAGTTATTATATTTATATACAGTTAGACTAGTGGGCTTATCTCCCTTGGACTTCTCGATTATATTGTGTATGACTGTGATGTTTTGTTTTGTGTGACAATGCCGTCTCCAGCGTAACGGCTGTGCCTGTGTACAGTTTCTGGGCACTAAGGGTTTAATTCTTTTTCTGTCTGTGGGTTGCTATTTTCTTATTTTCAGCTCTGTTCTTCTGTTAGTGGGATTGCTTGTTTTTGTTAGTTCTTTGCTGTGTAGGGTTCTGTCCTTTCATGCGTGTGTTTGGGTGTATGTCTCTTTGCCTTCATTTTAAGTAGGTTATAGTATTAGGATTTCAGCCCCATTTAATTTGATTTGATTTATTTTATTTATTCATTGTGTTATTGATTTGCATTGAGTTTGAGGTTATAATATTCTGTATTGATGTATGTAGTTATACTGGGTTATCCTTGTTAAATTGCTTCCCTTTATTTAGCTTGATTGTTGTTAAATTGTTTCCCTTGGTTCATGTTGGATTGTTAGTGCTGAAGTTTTTGTTTGTGATTTTATTTGGTTTAGTAATTCTGTTTGACTTTGAATTTAATTTACTTTGGTTCAGTAATTCTGTGTGACTTTGAATATTAATTGGATATAGAATAGTATAGTAGTTAGTGTGACATTTATTGATTTTATTATTTATAAAATTAATCTTGATAAGACTTTGTTAATTTGTTGAGTTTATTTTCCTTTGGCCGTTAACTTGGTATTATAGTATTATTGAGTTCTAGGCTTATTGTGTTGAGAGTTAATTGTTTTTTTTTCTCATTTCATAATTCTTTATTTAATAACTTTGTTTAAATAATATTTCTTTTGTGGGCATTGTATATATTTTTTATTAGGGTAGTTTTTTAAAAACTTGTTCATATAAATTATTCTCTGGGACAAGGGAGGTAACAATTTGATTGTGAGTTTGAGTGTTTGGATTATTTTATTTGATTTAGAAATTTATTATTTTTTTTCTCTTCCTATTGACATTGATATAAACTTTAAATACTTGTGAATAGATCCTTTATTGGGATTATACATAATAATATTATCCTACTTTAAAACTAAAAGACTGTTTGAACAAATATTTGGATACAAACTTAACTTAGTAATTTAATCTTTCACTGTATATTCATTGTGTTTATTATCAACTTCAGTTGAAGTTCTTCAACATATGTTGTGAATATATTGACTTAGTGTATTCCATTTGATATTTAAAAAAATTTTGTCATTGCTTCAGAACTTGTAGAACATATTGAGATAATATAATATATAATTTGCTTTGTATACATTTAAGACTTGACTGTTTTCATGATAACTTGAACTGTGCATTGTTATGAAAATCTGCTTTTGAAGAAACTTCATTGTTTTCCATAAGATTCATTGAACAATTTATAGTTGTTTTGATTGACTGCATTTTGCCATTTCATTGTTGATACTTTGATATTTTATTGATTTACTGTTTGAACAATTTGATATTTTTATAGTAAATTTTTTTTGTTGGTTGTTGATCTACATTGTACTTAGCCATGTCTGATGATTATGATCGGTTGTTCCAATCTTTTATTGCTCAAGCTACAACTTTGGGTATTCCTGAAAAAGAACGTGGGAAATATGTACAGGAATGTTTTGATCGTATTGAAAGACAAAAAGTAAGAGATGAAAAAAAATTAGAAGAAGAAACAAAACAGAAAACTTTGGAGATTGAATTAGCTAAAAAACAAGCAGATGTTGAGTTAGCTAAAAAAACAGGCAGAAGTTGAACTAGCAACTAAACAAGCAGAAGTTGAACAAGCAAATAAACAAGCAGATGTTGAATTAGAAAAAGAGAGAGAGAAAACTAAACAAAAGGAATTTGAGTTCCGTTCTGAACATAGACCTGAGGAACAAGATACGGGTTTTGGAAACAGAGGTAGAGATAGTACTTCTTTTGGTGCAAGACCTGTTTACCCCAAGTTGCCTCTTTTCAAAGAAAGACAAGATGACATAGATTCTTACCTTTTGATAAAAGCAAATGGGTTACATTTCTTTCAGCTTTGTTAGAAGGTAATGCACTGAACTTATACCACAGTCTTGCTGCAAATGGTCAGGTTGATTATCCAACATTGAAAGACAATTTGCTTAAGAAGTTTCAGTGTACTGCTGAAGGTTTTCGCAAGAAATTCCGTGAAGTCCGACCAGACTCAAACGAACCTTTCCAAACATTTGGTATTGAATTGAATAGATTGTTTGATAGGTGGATAGCTTTGTCCGGTGTTCCTAGAAACATGCAAGGAATAATGAATCTTGTGTTAGGTGAACAGTTTCTAGAATGTGTGTCACAAGATCTCGCTACTTTCATTCGCGAGCGTGGACTTGTCACATTGGATGATATGGTTAAAACCGCTGAAAGTTATCGTCTTGCTCGTCCCGGAAAGAACTTAGCACGCAAATCGGCTGCTACAATTTTCGGTTCAGTGGGATCAGTTGATGTAGCTGAGGAATCGCAAGCTGCTGCTGGCTCTGCAGATTCTCGCGGTGGTTACTCCAACTATCGAGGTCGTGGCTATTGGAGAAATCGTGGTGGTTTTCAAAAGAAAGACCCAACATACACAGATTCGAACCAAAAGGTCGAAGGTCGTTTTGATCAAACTCGGGGATCTTATAGACGTGGACGTGGAGGTGGTTCATTTTACACCAATTTTGATAATTGCCCTCTTTGTGATGGTAAAGGTCATGGTCCTAAACAATGTCCCCTTCGAAATAGTCAAAATCCTTGCCCTGTTTGCAACATTGGTGGTCATACTAGAAAAGCTTGTCCCTTTGTTGTAATGAAAGCCAAAGCTTCAGATGATAAGACAAATAAATCAAGCTCAGGTTGTGCAGTTGTCCCTGTAGACTCTGAAGTTGTTTGTTCTGTTTTTGATCAGACACCTGGTCACTTGCATTTAGAAGTTGGTTCTGTAAACTCTACTGCTTGCTCAGTTCTGCGAGACACAGGTGCTACCATTTGTGGTGTTCGAAAACGTTTGGTTTCTGATGAGCAGTATGTACCAGGTACTGTTCGTTGTAAAACTTTTGGTGGAGAGATAAACATTTATCAGCAGGCTAAAGTTGTTGTTTCTTGTCCATATTTTGTGGGAGAGTTGGTTTGTTGTGTTCTTGAGGATCCAGTTGCTGACTTGATTGTAGGAAATATTCCAGGGTTGATTGTCCAGCAGACCCAAGATACCAAGGTTGCTGCTGCTGCTGATGTTCCTGTTGCTGCTGTCACTACTCGTGCTCAGGCTAGGAAGCAAGACCTCCCGCACAAACCTCTTGTCACTGTGTGCGATGACTTGAAGGTCACTCGTGCTGAACTCATTCAGTTGCAGAAAGATGATGCTACTTTGCAAGGTTGTTTTAAGTTAGCTGTTTCAGGTGAAGAAAAGGTTGTTGGTTCTGCTACCTATACTTTCTATTTTAGAGATGATATTTTGTACAGGAGGTATCAGAAATCCAAGGATATTTTGCATCAGGTTGTTTTCCTGAAAAACTTCGTACTTCAGTCATGATTGCTGCGCATGATCAACTTTTGGCAGGTCATTGTGGAGTTCGTAGAACTTTGACTAGGATTCTGTCCCAATTCTTTTGGCCTGGTGTTTCTGCTGATGTGAGTGCTTATGTTCACACTTGTGACATTTGCCAGAAGACAATTTCAAAAGGAAAAGTTCCCCCTGTTCCTTTGGCGACTATGCCTCTTATCTCGACTCCATTCGAGAGGGTCGCTATTGATCTAGTAGGGCCTTTGTCTCCTCCATCTGTTGAAGGTCACAGATATATTCTGACTTTGATTGACTTGGCTACAAGGTTTCCCGAAGCTGTTCCTATGAAAGACATTTCTTCTGTTGCTGTTGCTGAAGCTTTGATGAGTATTTTTTCAAGGTTAGGTTTTCCCAAGGAAATTCTTTCTGATCAAGGTTCTCAGTTCAACTCAGATTTGATGAAACAGTTTCATGCTTTGTATGGTACTCAAGCCATACGTACTTCGCCCTACCATCCCCAAGCAAATGGTACTGTTGAACGGTTTCATGGCACTCTGAAATCTATGCTTCGAAAGGTTGTTCATTCTCAACCTAAAGCTTGGCATCGCTATCTTCCTGCATTGCTCTTCGCATGTAGAGAATTGCCATCAGAAAGTACAGGTTTCAGTCCTTTTGAACTGATGTTCGGTCGCAAACCGAGAGGTCCCATTTCTCTCATTGCTGATTTCTGGACCGAAGATCACAACTCTAGTGATACATCAGCGAAGCCATTGTACAATTACCTCTTTGACCTGAAGAATATTATTTCTGAAGTTTGTGAAATTGCTTCCCAAAACTCTGCGGATTCGTCTGTCAAGAACAAAAGGTACTTTGATCGTCGTGCAAAGGCACGAACTTTTTCTGTCCATGATGAGGTACTCGTTCTTCTCCCTACTGACTCTAACAAACTTCTTATGACATGGTCAGGTCCTTATTTTGTACAGGAATGTCTTCATCCAGATTATAGGATTCTTGTGAAGGGAAAGTCGAAGATTTTCCATGCAAACATGCTCAAACGATATCTTCGTCGTGTTGATGCTGCTGTTGGTATTGTTGAGGATTCTACACGGTTGTCAACAGGTGTTTTAGTTGACTGGTCTTCCATTTCTACTTTTTTGCTTCCAGATGTCGAGGATGTTGGACCTCAGTGTGATGTTCCTCATGCTGACGTTTCAGATTGGCATACTGTCCCATCAGTGGCTATTGGTGTTGTCCAAGATGATGATGATGTTGGTGGTCTTCCCACTATTCCTCTCATGTTGTCGTCTGTCAATGACGAGGACATTTCAAAGATCGATTTCAACAATGATCTCTCTGATTCTGATGGTCAGTCCCTGTATTCAGTGTTTGCAGATTTTCCTACGGTGTTGACATCGAGACCCGGTGCATTCAATGGAAATCTATTCCTTGACGTCAAACTTACGACTGATGTTCCAGTTCGTCGACGGGCTTATGATTTACCTTTCTCCTCTAAGCAGGTAGTGGTAAGAGAGATTCAAGCCATGCTTGATCTGGGTGTGATTGAGAAGTCAAAGTCTGCATATTCATCACCTGTTGTCCTGGTTCAGAAAAAAGATGGTGCTTGTAGGTTTTGCATTGACTACAGAGCCCTCAACAAGATTACAGTTTTTGATGCTGAGCCCATTCCAGATGTGGACGAGTTGTTCACAAGGCTTGCGAACAGTACGTTTTTCACACGTATTGATCTTTCTAAGGGCTACTGGCAGATTATTGTCAGTCCGGTGGATCGTCACAAGACGGCGTTCGCAACGCACATTGGTCTCTACCAATGGATCAGGATGCCTTTTGGTTTGGTTTCTGCTCCAGCAGTGTTTGCCCGGATGATGAGGATGCTCGAACTCGATGAGGCCAACTCCATGAATTTCTTTGACGATGTTTTGGTTCATAGTGCTACTTTCCAAGATCATTTGGTGCATGTTAGAGAAGTTTTAAACAAGCTGCTTCACTACAACTTGACTGCAAGACCAGCTAAAATCGCGTCTGGCTACAAAAGTCTGGAGTTTCTTGGACATGTGGTGGGAGAGGGGATGCTGCGTCCAGAAAAGAAAAAGATAGAAAAGATTTTGGCTATCCCGACTCCGACTACCAGAAAGCAGGTCCGTTCCCTGTTAGGGCTGTTAAGTTTTTATAGACGATATGTCCCTGCTTTCGCAACCATCACTGCTCCTATTACAGATCTCACAAAGGAGACGAAAGCGCGCACAATTGCGTGGACTCCTGCTTGTGAGGAAGCGTTGGTTAAGATCAGACACATTTTTTCTTCTGCGCCTGTTCTTCAGTTGCCTAGGCTGGACCAACCTTTCATTTTGCGCACGGATGCTAGTTCTACGGGATTGGGTGCTGTGCTGCTTCAGGAGTTGGAGGAAACTCTTCACCCCGTGTCGTTTGCGAGCAGAAAGTTGCTCGACAGAGAAACCCGATATAGCACGATAGAAAGGGAATGTTTGGCTATTGTTTGGGCTATTTCGAAATTTTCCAAATTTCTCTGGGGGGTTGACTTCGTCCTTCAGACTGATCACAGACCGCTGACGTACTTGCATACAAGTCGTTTTAAGAATTCCCGCATCATGCGTTGGTCCTTGTCCTTACAAGAGTTCAGATTCACTCTTGAACCACTTCCAGGTACACAGAATGTGTTCGCGGATCTGTTGTCACGCGCTGATCGTGATCAATCGGTTCCATAGATCAAGGTTTCGTGGTCGTTGCTGTGTTTTGACATTATCCTCAGAACTTGTAAAAAATAACCTCGGTCGGTTCTTTTTTTCTTTGGGAGGGGGGTAGTGTAACGGACGCAGTTCGTACACTTTTCTGTAGGAAGACGGTATGACGTCACTGCATAATTTTTCGAATAGTTTGTGAACTGTTGTTAGAGCAGAGACTATACATCAGCCTTAGTGACAGGACGTGGGGTGCTCTAGAAAGACCTGATTCTTTAGGAATTACTTTGCTGTATAAAGAATACAGGTATTTATTGTTATTATTATTATTATTAGTGGTATTTATAATGAACTGCTAAGCTATCTTTACGAAAAGGGAAAATATTGCTTTTTGTAAATTAGTACGTTTAGGGTACAGAAGAACCCATGTTTGAAAACAAAGTTCGATAACTCGTGTCAATATTTATTTGATCATGTGTATACATGTATGTGTGACTCAGTTTGTAATTATGATGCCATTTTTATATTCATTCATGTGTGGATATGGGGCTGAAATAGGAACGTATTTCAGTTGTGTAGTTTGTATATCTATTGATGAATGAATGGGTATAAATATGTTATAAAATGAAGGTGAGCTGTGTTTGTAATATTTGGCTCATAGTCCCTTGTGTGTAGCCTATGCAATGTGTGTAAAGTGGCTATACTAGGTATTGTCACAGGAATGGTGACAGTAGTGATTGTAGTGATTGTGGTGGCGTGTAGAGACATTCTACAAATGGAAATGATCCCTCAATGTGAGCTATAAAGACATACAGTCTCTCTAAGGATAAGAGCAAAAATTTACGATTGTGTACATGTTGTATACAGCGGAGCGGTTACGGAGCAAAGGACCCCTGATGTGCGGCGGATGGATTTGGTCCCCATGACATCACTGGCTTGACCTGATGTGGACACCATCATCGCCGTAGCTCTCCTTCGGATACCATCACTGGTGCAGAATTGCAACAACGGTACCGAAGTGAATCTCCGGATCAACGCCACGAAGACAACTGCAGCGTCTTCAGTGTGTGGCTGTGACCCCAGCGTCGGCTGTGAATACCGCGCCGGGAGTGTTTGATCCGCGAAACACGGTCAGTAGGCCTAAATAAAAACTGTGACATTTTCTGTGCTCCGGTGCTAATGGAAAAGAGAAGAGTCGAGTGACGTCCTTAGAAAGGACAACGACTTTTGCTAGCGTTGAACTCTGGTAGTAACTATGTGGCCCCATCAACTTAACTGGGTAAAAGTATACGTTAACTATGTGTGCTTATTTATCAGCTGTGTGATTTATTTATATGCTGGAAAGAATCGTATGATTTAATGTATCTGTGAATTTAGTGTATGTGAAGATG
>CM072520.1:55137881-55197881 GCA_036898135.1 Oncomelania hupensis
GAGACTGTCGTAAGACTTCGTTTCGCCTGATAACTCCACCCACTTGTGTAGATATGACGACAGGCGCTCCACAAACTGCTTTGGCGTCTCGTCTGACTTAGGCCGGCATTCACGGAAGCGTTTACGGTAGCCCTTCTCTGTAAAGTTGTAGCACTGCAACAGGGCCTCTTTCAAGACGTCGTAGTTTTTGGCGTCATCGTTCGACAGTCTGGTGTAAACTTCGAGAGCTTGCCCCGTCAGAAGTGCACTTAGTCGAATCGCCCAGTCTCGAGGTTGCCAATTGGAGCTTTCGGCGAACCTTTCGAATCTCGCCAGATAGGTGTCGATCTGGTCCTTCCCGTCGACGAAAGCTGGCAATTTTGGAGCCGTATGGTCGTTGGTGGCTTGTGGCGCATGCTGATTGTTCTGGATACGCGCCAACTCTAGCTGGTATTGACGCTCAGCTTCTAATCGTCTCTCTTCCATCTCTCTTTCTTGACGCCGCTCTTCTCTTTCTTCTCGGCGACGCTGCTCTTCTAATTCTCTTTCTTCACGGCGACGCTGCTCCTCTATTTCTCTTTCTTCACGCCGTCGCTCATCTTCTCTTTCTTCACGCTGACGTTGTTCTTCTCTTTCTTGTATTCTCTCCTAAGACTTGACGTACTCCGTCAGCTGTTTGCCTTTTAGATTCAGTTGCATCCCTTTCTGCCAGAAGTCAGCCATCTTGATGCTTCTGGAAAGTTCTTTTCTGGAAAGTTCTTTTTCTAGAAAGTTCTTGACTGTAGAGTTCTTTTTTTTCTGGAAAGTTCTTGACTGTGCTGTACCTTTCTAGACTGTTCTAGAACAGCACGCTTTCTGCAGTAGCGCTGATGCTTGTCACTAGTCGCCTTCGTTGACGCAGGCCCCGCTGTCCTCGTCGTATGGACGCTGCACCACGCTGGTGTTGATGTATACGCTCCTGTGCTGAAGTAGACTCGACGTCCGTACGTCGCTCTCTCTAATACTGGCGATGTAGCTCCGAGACTGTCCCTCGACGTAGTCCTGCGGCAGCTACGTAGTCCCGCTCTGTTGTTCGCTCACGAAGCAACTCTTCGGCGACTACACGCCCTTGCAGTCAACCCGAACCTATCGGTGATGTAGTCCCAGTGTGTTGGCCCCTCTCGACGCAACTCGTTGGCGGCTACCCTCGATGACTGCCTCTCGTAACGTTGACTCGCTTGTTGTAGCAGTTGAACCCTTGGCTATGGCGTGAATCGCGGCTTGACCCCCAAAATGTTACACTCCGTTTGATGTTGGTGTTTTCTATCAGTATCTGATTCAGCCCCGATGCTTGAATTCCTGATAGTTGTGTAACTCAGATTCGTTTATTCACACAGCCCGTCCAAACAGCATACAAGTCACAAAGTCGACGTATGAAGTTTTCCACTTTTATTCAGCACACACCAACAACTGCATACAATTCTCAATTCAATTCAACAACTTTCACAGCAACTTTCCAAATCACTATCAACAACTTTTTTTCTCTCAACAACAATCTCGGCACACGATTAAATAACCTCTCTCTTTTCCGGAAAGATTTCGAATACGGTAGAAATGACGTACTGCCACCAATCGAACTAAAGATCGTCATCACTGACTTACGTCATCACACATTTCTTCTCCTTCCGGATCGTTCCTTCAAATTTCTACAATTATCCCGAATCTTCGATCGATAGTAAACAAGCCGATCCAGAAGATTCTACAACAATATCGACTAACGGAAATTATCAACGTTATACAAAGCCTTTCCTAACAACAATGCAAACTCAAATCAAAGGTAAATAAACTCTATTATTGAATACTTTGCAAATCGAAACGATTAGATCTATCGTACACGCTTCCGGCATACTTTCGTTCGCGTTTCAACGTAACAGATACGAGGATGCCGCTAAAGCATGTTGAGACTTGATAGGTGTGTGATGCAATAAAGACGCGTGATGTCGGACGCGAGAATGGGAAACAGATGCTTACATACACATACACTATGTGGGGTTAATCATATCTGATTAGTATACCTTAATTGAATTATAAGCATCTATTTGAAAACTTTTTTATTTTATAATAATAATAATACAGGATGCTATGTACGCGCTTTTCCCCAAGGCTCAAAGCGCAGCGATCTATACCAACATACACGCTCACCTGTCTCATTTACCCTCTCACACACCAAATACACATACATCACTCAAACAGGTGGTGTAAAGGCAGAGAGATCGCTATTAGAAGACGGAAGAAAATCGAATTTTTTTTATTTTTGAAATTTTTATATTGACTGCATCCTGTATCATTATTGAAGTATTATCTGAAAAAAAAAAATTGGCACGGGTGGGGTTTGAACCCACGCAGATATCAATCTATTGGATCTTACGTCTAATGTCTTAACCACTCGGCCACCATACATTAATTTAAAATGCTGCATTTGTAAGATGAATACTATATGACCACATCATCTATGATATTTTATCAACATTACATCATCCGAGGTTAGCATATCTCATACAAAATAAGTTTAAATATGCATTTTTAATCTCTCTCTTTTTCTTTTTCTCTCTCTTTCTCCTTCTCTCTCTCACTCTCTCTCTCTCTCTCTCTCTCTCGCGCTCTCTCTCTCCTTCTCTCTCTCTCTCTCTCTCTATCTCTCTCTCTCTATCTCTCTCTCCCTATCTCTCTCTCTTTCTCAGCATATAAATGTATACAATTGTTATTAAAATATACATTTATCTATGTATACTAATAGAATAATGTGTAAGCAGGAAAGCGAGGAGAGAGAGAGAAAGTAGTGCAATTTAAAATGAAAACAAAGCCAATACTCAATGATACAAAAACACAGTGTGAGCTGTATGTGAACGCATGCAATAAATGATCTTACCAGAACTTATGTGTCTGTCCTCTGCCAAACTTGTAAAATATCCATGAAAAATCCTCTAACAATGCTATCAATGATTAAGTATCTTAACTTTTGTAGAAGATATTTGAACAAGCTAACGCATTAAAATTGATGCTGTTTGCATAAGTTGTTGAGAGCTTTACAGTCAACGAAACCTGCTACTGAAACCTTAAAATGCCACACTTTTAAAATCACTAATAATATCTTTTACAATTAATCAGTCATTGCGTTTTTTATATTTTTTCTCATGCACCAAAGTTATATCTTACAATATTTACAACGTTTAAAGCACTTAAAATACAAGTGATCACAGAAATTATAGACAAACTTTATCAAAAATGTGTTTTTTTATCAATCACAATAACAGTACCACAAAGTACCACACCGGCACTTTTTTAAAAGACATGTTTGGACATGATATGGAAAACGGCTGATATGGGAAGTAACTCGATCTTTTTTTTCTCTCTCCCTCTTGCTCTCTCTCTCTTTTTATCTCTTTCTCTCTCTTTCTCTCTCTCGCTCTATCTCCATCCTATTATTACTCGCTCGCCCTCTCTTTCTCTCTCTTTCTCTCTCTCTCTTTCTCTCTCTCTCTCTCTCTCTCTCTCTCTCTCCCCGCTCTCTCTCTATCTCTCTCTCTCTCTCTCCCTCTCCCTCTCCCTCTCTCTATCTACATCTTATTATTACTCTCTCTCTCTCTCTCTCTCTCTCTCCCCTCTCTCTCTCTCTCTCTCTCTCTCTCTCCCTCTCCCTCTCTCTATCCACATCTTATTATTACTCTCTCTCTCTCTCTCTCTCTCTCTCTCTCTCTCTCTCTCTCTCTCTCTCTCTATTAATGCTTAAGTATCTTAACTTTTGTAGAAGATATTTGAACAAGCTAATGCATTAAAATTGATGCTGTTTGCATAAGTTGTTGAGAGCTTTACAGTCAACGAAACCTGCTACTGAAACCTTAAAATGCCACACTTTTAAAATCACTAATAATATCTTTTACAATTAAATTGCGTTTTTTATATTTTTTTCATGCACCAAAGTTATATCTTACAATATTTACAACGTTTAAAGCACTTAAAATACAAGTGATCATAGAAATTATAGACAAACTTTATCAAAAATGTGTTTTTTTTTATCAATCACAATAACAGTACCACAAAGTACCACGCCGGCACTTTTTTTAAAGGCATGTTTGGACATGATATGGAAACGGCTGATATGGGAAGTAACTCGATCTTTTTTTTTCCCTCTCTCTCTTGCTCTCTCTCTTTTTCTCTCTTTCTCTCTCTTTCTCTCTCTCGCTCTATCTCCATCTTATTATTACTCGCTCGCCCTCTCCTTTTCTCTCTCTCTCTCTCTCTCTCTCTCTCTCTCTCTCCCCGCTCTCTCTCTCTCTCTCTCGCTCTCTCTCTCTCCCTCTCTCTATCCACATCTTATTATTACTCTCTCTCTCTCTCTCTCTCTCTCTCTCTCTCTCTCTCTCTCTCTCCCCGCTCTCTCTCTCTCTCTCTCCCTCTCTCCTCTCTCTCTCTCTCTCTCTCTCTATCTACATCTTATTATTACTCTCTTTCTCTCTCTCTCTTACTCTCTCTCTTTCGTTTTTTGACCTATCTCTCTCTAGCTTTAACCATCTTTTATTGAGCCCCTCTATACCACACCCCACCTGACCATACCCTATAAATAATGGTGTCCATGATTTTACATATGTGAAAATGAAGAGAAGAAAGAATGATTAGTGGCCCTTGATTGAAGATCTTATGTAGACCGCACACAAGCATACACACACACACACACACACACACACACACACACACACACACATACGTGTCTGGAGGTCGTTTTGAAGACGCGGGTTTCAGACCATACTTTTGAGGACTCTTTACCTAATTGTTATAGAAAGATAAGAAATGCATATTTGACAATGAAATGCCTTCCTTATTGCTAATCTATGCTGAATATTTTGATTTTGTTAATTTTGACTATAAAGAATTGCTTAGTCATTCTGGGGACACACACGTGTGTGAACGGACATGCTTTTCTTTGTCATACTGCAGACATGGCAGTGTGTATCAGAAACAAGAAACAGTAAGACTTTCTTCAGACAAAATTTGGCGGGCACACGTGCGTATGGCAAACAAGACTGTTTAAGTCGTTCTGCAGGCAGATATGTGTGTGATGGAATGTTTATTATAGTCATATCACGGACATGTCAGTGTGTAAATAATTAATAAAAAGCAAATCTTTCTGTGGACAAAATAAGGTGGGAACACTTGTGTTTATATAAAACGATTTTGCAATTTATTTTAAAGACATGCTCATGCCTTTAAAAAATAGTAATGTATAAACCGATTAAAGTGGATCTTACATATTTTATTATCTCTGCAAATTGCATTTTTTGCTTATAATATTTTTAGTACTGTTGATTGCCGTCTACAGCATAAGCAACAGTACTGGATCATGTGTGCCCTTTGGCTTGGAATTTTGTGTCTAATAAGCATGAAGGGTGCTGGGCACTACCGCGAGCGTCACTACCGCATGTAACACTACAGCTTGTAACACTACCGCGTGTAACACTATCGCGAGTGTAATACAACCGCGAGTAACAGTACCGCGTGTAACACTTCCGCGTGTATAACACTATCGCGTGTGTAACACTACCGCAGGTAGCACTACCGCGTGTAACACTTCCGCGTGTGAGAGAGAATTCAATGTGTGTTGAAACAATCGTGACATTTGACACTGACACTTGAGAGAGAAAATCAGAGAGAGAGAGAGAGAGAGAGAGAGAGAGAGAGAGAGAGAGAGAGAGAGAGAGAGCGAAAGACAAAGAAAGAAATTTGTATCTTTTTATTGTTCATTTTTATTTTTAATTCATATTGCTTTTAATACAATTGTTTTTTAAATTAAAAATCCTTGAAAATTATATGCATGTTGCATGCGCGTGTGTCCATCTGTCTGTCTGTCTGTCGCATGGCAGTTATTATTTTAGAAGAATAAGAAGAAGATGAAAAACGAAGAAGAAGAAGAAGAAGAAGATGAAGAAGAAGAAGAAGAAGAAGAAGAAGAAGAAGAAGAAGAAGAAGAAGAAGAAGAAGAAGAAGAAGAAGAAGAAAAAGAAGAAAAAGAAGATGATGAAGAAGAAGGAAGAGAAGAAGAAGAAGAGGAGGAGGAGGAGGAGGAAAAGGATGAAAGCGAGGAGAAGAAGAAGAAGAAGAACACGCGGAAGTGTTACACGCGGTAGTGCTACTCGCGGTAGTGTTTTACACGCGATAGTGTTACACACGCGGAAGTGTTACACGCGGTTTACACGCGGTTGTGACGCTCGCGGTAGTGACGCACAACCAAGCATGAACCATTTCACCTTTCTGTTCGCCATTAAAATAAGACAACTTTATGATCTCTTTCAAAGAGAGAAACGTTTCCACCTGTTATTTTATTTATTTATTTATGTTAAATAAAGATAATAAAGCTTACTTGAATTTGAATTTGTATCTAAATTTGAACATGTCACCATAAAGACCTTCTGGCCTTCAATGTAAAGAAAGAAAGATTTTTTTTTTAAAGTAGACTAAATCATTGCATGGTTTCTGAGAAAGCGTTTTAAGAGTTGGCAACACTAAGAGCTAAACACTGTGTAGCACTTCTATGACACTATTTAAAGTAAGAAAGGAGCGAATATTTAATCACTTTAATAACTCATACAAAGAAAAACACAGCACATAAATATTGTTTCAGAAATACATTTTTTTATTTTAAACTAATTTATTCAGGTTATTTTTTTCAAAAACCAACAAAATATTCCCGTCCTGCAAACACAACTGATAAACTAAGGAATAACACAATGTGCAAAAATTAAAATTGGCTACAAATTAATTTTAAACATCAAAACTAGGTTGATTACTGGCTAATCCTGCATCAAATGTATAGATGATAAGAAACCTGCTGTTACTGAACACTTTGCTGTCTTTAGAATTCCAGGTAAAATGGACATTTACAAAATACTGGCAGAAGAGCCTGTTCTGCATGACCATTCCTGGAGGAATGTAAAGATTGCGTTCGTAATGAGATTTTGAGGCATGTTTAATTTTTTAAAAAAATTAAAAGACTTATGATTGTATTTAAGTGTTCATGCCAGCTTGCTCCACTGATTCCACTTGCGACGCTTGATGCACCTTCCCTCGGTTTCCTGAACGTACAATAAACTTTTTATTTTAATCTACAAAAAACACATGCGTTATTGTAATGTTTATGGCTGCAAGAACAGGTGGTGGTTATATTAAGAGAGAGGAGTCAGTGTTAAACTGGTCCTCTGCAGGTTCTACACGCAGATGATAAAAACTATATTGCATACTATGACCGGCTGCTATCACGAGATAATTAAAATTAACATGTGTTCTATGTAAATTACAGAGATACTGGTAATCCACAGTGTTAATTAACAATTATCAGTATTTATCATGCCTTCCTAGCGCCAAAACCTGAAAGAAATTTTTAGTGTTAATTGTAAATATGTCGTTGATATTTGTAATTATCACATGATATTTGTAAGTATAGGTTTTTGTGCTAGTAGGCCGTTATAATGTGAATTACAAAGAACACGTGTTAATTACTATTATCACTAATAACTGTAAATGCACGTTTTGACGCTAATAAGTCGCCTAAGTCAGAATTAAGCATTATCACATAAAAAAATGTAATTATGACGAGAAAATTGTAATAATTATGTGATAATTACAATGTTCGGTTTCTGCGCCTTCCAGGCAAATTGCTAGAGACAAAACTGAAAATTAAACATGATCGCAAGAAGATATTTATAATTTTTTTAATGATAATTGTAATTATCCCTTAATAATTGTAATTATCCCATTATATTTTTTTATCTCATGATATTTATAATTATCAGGTTTTGGCGCTAGTAGGCCATCATAGTATACTTCTTGTATTGCAGTGAGAGGCCATTGGAGGTAATAAAGTCAAGTAAGCCGGGTGTTGGCCATTTTTTAAAAACTTTTAGCTTGAAGATGATGTAATTCCTTTATCACAAGATCACAAAGCAAACAGCTATATATGAATACTTATATAGCCGTCAAACAAGAAATTAGATACATGTTATGAGAAAGAGAAGGGGAAGGGGGGTGGGAGGGAGATAAAAAGAGGCAGAATGAGAGAGAGAGAGAGAGAGAGAGAGAGAGAGAGAGTACAGAGAGGGAGAGAGAGGGGTTGGTTAGTTAGTCATTCATTGCTTATAGGGTCCAGCGGACTGCAAAGAGCCGAATCAGGACCACAAAATCAGGATCACAACTTGGTTGAAAGAGGACTCACCCCTGATCCCTTATAAAAGATCTGCTGAAACGACCCTAGTGGTAACGCTGAATGCAGTCCAACAGCCGGTCACTGCACAATAAATAGACTGAAAGCCAATAGCCACAAAAGGGCCTAGAAAATGAGGTATTTTTTAATCGAAGCACACCAAAATTTTTCTCCACATTCTCAAAGAAGGTACTTAGTGCACAACTTTCAGAGATCGGGAACCACCAACTCTTGCACGTTTGTGAGAAACAGGCAGTTAAAGTTGTACCCCTGATTTAAAAAAAGACTACACTTTTTTGCAGTGATGATATATCATTATTTGTCCAAATAAAGTATTGTAATACCTCCTAAACAGCTTCAATATTAAAAAATATAAAAATAAAGACTTTAAAGAAGTTAAAAACAAAATTATCTTAGTTAATTATTTTGTTATAATTGTGCATTTTAAAAAAAATCACAGCAAATATTACCTCCCTTGAAGCAGACTATTTTACCACCGCTCATCATCTAATTGATTCAGATTATTCCACTCAGTGTCAGTATCACTACAAACAGATGATCCATCATCTTAGAACATCTAGTGCATGAACACAGTTGCTGATGATGCCTTGATCTTCTACCAATGTCAGGCCTTGAATGCACTATATAATTATAAAGTTGTACCTCGATTCAAAACCATGACACATTTTTGCATTATATGTCCAAATAAAGTATTGTAATACCAACTAAACAACTTAGATATTAAATCATATAAACAATAAAGTCTTCAAGTTAAAAACAAAATCATCAGAGTTAAGTACTTGGCTATAATTGTGCAATTAAAAAACAACAACTACAAGGCAAATATTACTCCCTTGAAGCAGACTGTATACTATAGGTTACTATTTTACCACCCCTCATCATCTGAACTTGATTCAGATTCACTCCACTCAGTTTCAGTGTCACTGTCAGTATCATTACAAACAGATGATTGATTGATTAGAACACAAAGTGCATGAACACATGTATGTGCGTTTCAAGGCCTGACGTTCGCAAGAGCACCGGTTTCCAGTACAGCCGGATTTGCAGCCACACTGCACAAAGCTAGTGATGTTGGGAGGTAAAGGTGGCTGTGTTGACCACATCACATCAAGGGTTCTGTTTGTCTTGGTAACCCATCCATGCTGCAGAGCTGCTGGTGCCTTGAGGATGTTGACCACTCTTTGAGAGCCTGTGAGGTGCCTCACAGCTATGCCTAGTGCAATGTGCTTTGGGCACGTGTAGCGCCTATTTGCCAAGGAAAGAATATCCTGCGCGATAGATAATATTTAGATTTTAATATATGATGGTATTTGAACATAACTTTGGTCAAAGTCATCAGTGGTGTTAGCTATCCAAGCAATTAAATTAAACATCTGAGGAAGAACTATCTTCAAAATTTCTGTTTCATTCAGCTTATCAGGATTTGCTGACCATGAAGACTCCTGTGCTGTTTCTTTTGTGACGTTCCTCACCGAGAGAGCAGACAAATATATGTGTCTCCAGTTATCTTGTTCAGTGTATACATGCCTTGTCCTCCGTCTTGTCAGTAACTCTCCGAAATCACTATCTGCAGATTCTGCAATATCAGTGTGCACTTCTGGTTCTACGTTGTCTGTTTTCTTCTACAATAGTGATGGCAACTGTGGACCGCAGGCTGCTGCTGCATGCATAAGTCTTCTGTAACAGGACTCGTGATACCTGTCAACAACAAGAACATACCTCAATAATAATAATAATAATAATAATAATAATAGTAATAGTATTAATAATAATAATAATAATAATAATAATAATAATAATAATAATAATAATAATAATAATAATAATAATAATAATAATAATAATAATAATAATAATAATTTTCTCTTTCTATTTTCTAAATATATATGGAGGGTCAAACAGGGTTGTTTGTTGTCTCCCCTGATCTTTTCCTTGCTAATAACTGATGTGGCTGACAAGGTTAGGTAGGGTGGGGAAGCATGGTTTTCAGTTTCTACCTGGCTTGCAAGAAATCTTTCTGTTATTATTTGCTGACAACATTTGCTTGATCTCTACCACACCCGCTGGCTTACAAAATCAATTAGTTACCTTAGAAAAAGCTTCAACATCTCTTGGACTTTCTGTAAATTTAAAGAAAACAAAAGTAATGGTATTCAGGAAAGGTGGACATTTGGCTAAAGCAGAAAAATGGTACTATCAAGGAAAAGAAATTGAAGTTGTAAACAGCTACAAATATTTAGGCTTTACTCTTACACCAAAGATGTCTTTTGATATTGCGCTCCAAGAGTTTGCAGGCATAGCCAAAGGTAAGGTGGTGGAGATCATGAAAACAATGTGGAGTTTGGGAAGCATGGATATAAATATTTTCTTTAAGCTGTTCGATGCCCAGGTTAAACCTATGCTTCTGTATGCAACAGAAATATGGGGCATTACACGATTTCATGCTATTGAATCTACACATTTGTTTGCTTGTAAGCGTATTTTGATTGTGTCTCCCAGGACCCCAAATGTCATGGTTTATGGAGAACTTGGTCGATATCCACTGTTTATTGACAGTGCTCTAAGTGCAGTCAGATACTGGTTCAAATTGCAAGACATGCTTCTTGTTAGACTACCAAAGCAAGCATATGAAATGGACAAAAACAGATTTTTGAGACTACCTGTAGGTCAGACTGATGTACATAACTGGGCTTACAATATAAAACAGTTTTGACATGTTTGGTTTTTCTCATGTTTGGTTGAACGGGGAAGTAGGAAAATAAGAAAGCTTTTTTTACGTGTTTTCAGACAACGTATGATAGACTGCTACAAACAGGAATGGTTTAGTAAATTAATGGATAGCGAAAGATTCTCAGTGTATGGTTCCTTTAAATCACTCTTGCAGTGTGAGAAGTACTTAACAGATATTACTATAAATAAGTTTAGAAATATCTTTGTAAAGTTACGTCTAGGCATTATAGACTTGAATGGAAATAAAAAATACAGTGTTGTTCCAAAGGCATGCCCTTTCTGTACGGCTGTTGAAAATGAAATGCATTTTTTGTGGTATTGTCCAGCGTATAAGGATATTCGTGAAAAGTACATTTTGAGGCACTTCAATGTTGATGTACCACTATTGGTGTTTTGTTTATTACAAAGTGATAGTATGATTATTACCAGAGCAGTAGCGATGTTTACGTACTATGCGATGAAAAAGTGTGACGAATTGTTGATTTAAAAGTAACCTAAAATATGTTTACTTTTTTTTTTGAGACACATTCTGTCAAATGACGCGTGTTTGTCATATTTATTTTTGTAACTTTTGAAATTTTTAGTGATTTTTGTCTTTTCTTTCCTTTTTTCCATGTCTGTTGTGTTACCCCCATACGTATAGGCTGGTGGCCTCGCATTAAAGTTTCCTGAGTTCCTGAGTAAATATATATGAAGGGGGGGAGGGGAGGGGGGTAAATCATGCTGTTTTGCTTTTTAAGTTTAGTTGTTTTCTTTAGTTGTTGTTGTTTTTGTTTTTTTTTTTGGTGGGGGGTGGGGGGGAGTGCTAATTATGGGATAACTTAATTGTTTCGTACATAAACATATAAATTATTGTTGTTTTTTTAAGTACATTTTTTTCTAAGCGGGAAAAAAAGTATAAACTTACTTTGCTTCTACAGCAAGTAAATCTGCCTGGTAGTGAATTTCCCTTAGTACATCATGTCGCTTAAGCTTTGTTGCTGCTCTCAGAAAGTCTTCTGCATTTGGGCCACCCTGTCAAATGAAGTAAAAAAGTTGATTAAGTTAATCGCACAGATTTATACACACATATTTTTTCTGCCTTCCTTTATGCTTGCGAAGCATGGACCCTCACAGCAGATCTCCAACGAAGAATACAAAGCATGGAGATGAGGTGCTACAGAAGACTTCTGGGCATTTCCTATACACAACACATCACCAACGACGAAGTCCGGCAGACCATCACACGAGCCATTGGACAACACGATGACCTGCTTACAATGGTGAAGAAACGGAAACTCCGATGATATGGCCATGTCACCAGATCATCAGGCCTTGCAAAGACTATTCTGCAAGGCACAGTGCAAGGAAGTAGAAAAAGAGGGAGACCGAAAAAGAGGTGGGAGGACAACATTCGAGAATGGACTGGTTTGACACTGAGCGAAGCCATCAGGGCTGCTGAGGACAGAGAAAGATGGAGTATGCTGGTTAAACAATCATCTGTGGTGCCCCTACGACCTCCGGGTTACGGGACAGGATAGGATAGGATAGGATTTTTTCTGCAGGCGATAAATATAAGCTAACAGTAACATTTAAAAAATAACCTTGCCTTGAATCGACCAACCTTGAATGATCTCATCGCGCTATGTTATTGATACAATCTGATCATGTCAGGCTTACCACACCAGTTTTCTTGCCATTTTCGAAACGTTTTTTGGCCTGCTCGATCCCTCATTTGCTATTGTGTATTGAAACAATCTTTCCTTATATTGATATTCCTAAGTAAATATATTTTAATATTTTTATGCAGTTTAACAATATTCAGTTTTGTTTGAATTAATATTTTTTTTAAGAATCATGCTTCTCTGTTTAGGCCAAGGTGCAATGAGCGTTTAATAAAAAAAAAGCTTATTCTAAATGGGAATTATGATAATTAAAAGCCAACAAACGTCAAGTTTGTCAAACTTTCACCTGCCTACTATACTCTTTTAATGTCAGGCAAACCTAAGTGAATATAGTCTTGATAAATGGGCTGAAAGTTGGCGTTAGCAATATTTGTATATTATTGTACTTTTTATTTTATTAAATGTACGTTAATATTAGGCTTACTCTACTCCTACAAATGTTACATTGTATTATTCATTTCTCTTCGTTTGGGGAGTGGAGAGAGGTGGAGATGGAGGTGGTGGTCATGTAAACAGAAACCTGGCACCCAATGGCACAAGTATTGTTGCAGAAGTACTTTTTTCTTAAAATGGTAAATTATTTAGCTTTTTCTTTCTTCTTAAAAAAACAACAATAAAATGTATTCCCAATGCCCGGTGACTCCACCCCCCTATTCCCTCCCACTCCCGGTCTCTTCCTCCCAGTACATTTCCCCCTCTCTAGTCTTTTCCCTCCCCCACCCCTCCCCCCATTTCCTCTTCCTGAATATTCTCGTACCTAGCTCATATAAGTTCTCCCCTTGCGGGAATCGAAACCGCGACCTTCGGCATAGGAAAGCAGCTCATTATCAGCTGAGTTACCAGACCACCACTTTTCATTCCCTCCCAGTTTATTACATGTTGAAATAAAATGATGATAGATTTTGTTAGCGACTTGTATGAATGTAATACATCTATAAAATGTGATGTAGCTTTCTCATTTAGATTGTAGAATGACTTGTATATATATATTTGTAACTTAACTTACTTACTTAATGCCGGTCACACCTGCCAGGGTATGGGCCGCCAACATAAGCTCTCCAGAGGTCTCTGTCCTGTAACTTAATGTGAATTGATAAAATGTCATTGTGATATAGAACTGTGATTATATACATGTATAACTACTATGATCCTTTTATTTTTTATACAGCTAGTATAATACTCTCAGATCACAAGAAAAAAAGTACAAGCATCCACAAGAGAGAGAGAGAGAGAGAGAGAGAGAGAGAGAGAGAGAGAGAGAGAGAGAGTGAGTGAGAGTGATGGAGAGAGAGAAGAAAGAAAAAAGAAAAAAAGGCAGAAAGGGAGAAGGAAAAAGAGTGATAAAAAAAAGGAAGATAGAAGTAGGAGAGATGAGTAAGAGAGGGAAGAAAGAAAGGGAAAGCAAGAGAGGGAAGGAGAGAGATAATGGCAGCACCATTAACGTTGGAGTGCCGGGGGTTTCAGTATAAATAGTATCCCCACTTTCTGGAAATTTAGTGCTTTAAATTCCCACTGTTGCTATCTTCCTCATTTACTCTTTCCCATTCCTGCTCTGTCCTATCACTCTGCTATACTATCTATCTTCTTCTTCGCTAGATCAATGACCTACCTTTTATAAAGATAATTTATAAAGAGTTTGTAGGTAACCGGGGGTTCGCGTAGTTGAGGTAAAAGGTGCGTGGGAGATGAAAAAAGTGACTGAGGGCATTCAAACTAGGGTTGTTTCGGCAGATCTTTTATGCGGAGGGGTTGTCCGGTCCTGAGGCTCGGAAGAGGGGACCTAAAGCAACAATAAATCAATCACCATTAACAATTCGTCGTGAAGGAGAAGAATACAGAAAGGGGGGGAGGGGGAGTGGGGAAGCGACCATGGAAGAACAATACAGGGGGAAGTGACCACAGGGGGGAAGTAGTCACAGAAAGCGGAGAAAGAGGGGTGGGGGTGGCAAGGTAACCGAAGAGGAAGTGGGCTAAGAGGGAAAAGACCCGTCCGGGAAACACAACTGAAAACCTCAGGAAGAACACACAGTGCAAGAAATCAAAATTGGCTATTAAATTATTTTAAACATCAAAACTAGGTTGATTACTGCCTAATCCTGCATCAACAATTCACAAATGTATAGAAAACAAATTAAGGGTATACACATAATTCGCGATTAAAAACAATGACTCAAGCCATATTGGAAGGTAATCAAACTGCCTACTAAAAGTGTAATTCCTAGAAAGTAAAAGTATTTCGCTCATGAAAAGCTAATTTAAAAGAGAGGTGACACGGCTTGCCCTCAAAATTATTAATTACTTTAACCCCCTACCTTACCTCCCAAAAACAGGAGGGATGGGGGTTGTTATGGCATTGACTTCTAAAACACAGATCACCAAAACCATGTATGGACAACACAATCATACAGTATCCAGTTGTGGAAGAAGAAATAAAATCAGCTCACCAATCCCCCTCCCCACCATTTTAAAATAATAACATAAAATACTGAAAATAAAATAAACACCAAGAAAAAAACCCAACATAACCCGCGTTTTTTTAAAGCACGGAATAAAATGGACTGGGCTATTTTTTATTTTGAGGGGGGGGGGGGGGGGGGTGGAACTGCATAAAATAATGCAAATAGTAAAGATCCTGACGCTCATGTACTAGATGGGTAAGTGCCGACTACATACATACACTCAGCATGAACTAGGTCCATTCTACCTATCCCAGGTCACCCAGGATTTTGCTCATTTGTCTGGGCATCAAGATTATGCGCCGAGAGGCTGCCAGTGGGCGCCTCGGATGGATTGCGTTAGATCCTGTATCGGCCAGTGCCTTGCGCTGCTCTTAAGTTGGAAAATCGCTATATAAGAACGGTAAATAAATAATAAATATTTAAAACAAACTCTTACCATCTTCCATCGTCATGGTCATGTCACCTAGTAATTTCCCAAAAGTGTTTTTCTGGGATGAGGCCCTCCTCCTTATGGAAGGTAGTCCAGCAGAATACAGCTCAAACAGCCAAAATTGTCCCAGCTGTTGTGATACATCCGGTGAAAAAAATCAGGCACAAGCTCATTGACTAAGTATTAGCACTGATCCTGAGATAAATCAGCATTTTACTCTATCCAGAGTTAGAAGTAGTAGTCATAGTATAGTGTGTAGTAGTAGGCCTATATTAGATGGGGACTTGATGGAATGATATGGTAAGCTTATCTAGAGCTATTTTGGTTACATGTTCTCAGTTTTCCCAAATGCATTTCTGAAGCACTGTCACAATAAATGAATTATTATTATTATTATTATTATTATTATTATTATTATTATTATTATTATTATTATTATTATTATTGTTATTATTGTGGTTTATAGGTATCAAGAGATGTATTAAAAAATTAATTGTATGGGCTTTTAGGACTACCTTTTTTTATAATAATAATAATAATAATAATAATAATAATAATAATAATAATAATAATAATAATAATAATAATAATAATAATAATAATAATAACAATAATAATAATAATAATAATAATAATAATAATAATAATAATAATAATAATAAACATAAACATATGCCATGCGCATTCTCCTTTCATCTCCCTCTACAGCCAACTGCGCTAAACATCACAGACAGTTCACTTCTAAGTGCCTAAATTCATATTTGCGCAGTGCCTAAATTCATATTTGCGCAGACCCCTAATAGTAACATAGTGATCGACACGACGATTGTGGTTACTTATCAGGAAGAAGAACACAGCGGCAGCAGTCGTCGTATCCATTACTACCGCGCTCTGTACATTGTTCTCGACTTGACAATTGAATGCAAAGACCTTACGTGATACAAAAAATGGTAAAACCACAATTTTTTGCAACATCTGAACGGAAAATTACTCACTTACTGAAGTTTTCATCCATCATCACCTCGTGTTTATCATGGTAACAACCTTGATCGGAAACCGGAAGTGAAGTGACGTCATGAAAGAGAAAACTTGATACTGTGCGCCATCCGTGTGTATAGAATTCAATCGTCGGTTTCACACACGCAGAACACACACACACACAAATCTTGCAAATTGAAATTATACGGACAAATTTATTTTGAGCTCAAATTTTGAGAGGTCGTCTATTTATACGTGAGATTGCATGTGCTAGCGGGAAAAATTCTGCGGACGTCCGCATAAAAACGAAGTCCGCAGAGCGTGGAACTTTTTCTTGCAGATGTCTGCAAAACATCCAAAACACAAGTACATACCCACACACACACACACACGCACCCACACACACACACATACACACATTCTGATGACTGTTGTGAAAAAAACTGGGATTTTTTTTGACACACCTTTCATTTTCGTGACATTATTTTGACATTTTCAAATTTTTGAACCTATCCCTAACCCTAACCCTAACCCCTAACCCAAACACTAACTCTAACCCTAACCCTAACCCCTAACCTAACCCTAAAACAGCTGTAACTCTACCGGAACTCTATTTTGACGTCAAAATAGTGCAGCCTTCCAAAAAAGTCAAAAGAAACCATGTGGAGTTCCATGAGTGTGTCACTGTAACGTCGTTTCTACATGCCCACACACACACATACACACATACACACAAACAAACAACCGCACACACATTTACACACACATTCACACACACTGGGTCCATTCATACATACGATTTTATATGTCAAGAATTATACAAAAGAAAACACAAAATGCGGATTTAACTAACCTTACGCAGGTGTATACACAAACATACAAACTTAAATCTTCATTCTGACTACTGTCTGTCTGTCTTCTTTCTGTATCATTTTCCTTTTCTTCATTATTTATTCTATTATTTATCGGCCTCCTGTGTGTGTATGTGTGTGTGAACATAAGTGCGGAGACATAAGCCTTGAAATGGGTGACTAACTGGGGTGGCCTCGTGGCGCAGTGGATAAGTCGCCGGTTTCCTATGCCGAAGGTCGCGGGTTCGATTCCCGCAAGGGGCGAACGTATGTGACTTAGGTACGAGACTATTGAGGTCACCGAGGGTTTTCTCCGGGCACTCCGGTTTCCTCCCTCCCTTCAATAATGGTACAGGACGCAGTCAATATACAAATTTCAAAAATAAAAATACGATTTTCTTTCCGTCTTCTAATAGCGATCTCCCTGCCTTTACACCACCTGTTTGAGTGATGGATGTGTGTTTGGTGTGTGTGTGAGGGTGGATGAGACAGGTGAGCGTGTATGTTGGTATAGATCGCCGCGCTTCTGAGACTGAATGATTTGGGGAAAGGCGCGTATAGCATCCTGTATTATTATTATTTATTATTATTACTAACCTTGCTTTTTATGCAGGAAATGGGCGAGTGTATTAGTCACCCAGTGTTTTCCAGCCACCCACTTTTTTCTAAGTACACAGGAGTGCTCTTTTAGTGCATGGGAGTGCAGTTGTAGTGCATGCGAGTGTTTTAAGTGCAAGGGAGTGAACTATCCGGGACGGAGAAAATCCAGTCAATTTTCGGGAAATTTTGCAAGAAAGTTCGACCTATTTCGTCGCCTATAGGAGACGAACTAGGTCAACTTTTGAGACGGAAAGAGCCAATTTTGCTTTAGATTCTTACATTTCTAGAAGAAGTGTGCGTTCTTTTCGTCAAAAAAATCACTTTCCGATTCTTACATTCTTAGTAAAACCCAGTCTTGGTGTTCTACATACTTGTGTGTGTATGTGTGTGCATGTGTGTGTGAATGTGCGTACACATAAGCCTTGAAATGGGCGACTGACCTTGCTTTTTATGCAGAAAATGGGTGAGTGTATCAGTCACCCAGAGTTTTCAAGCCACCCACTTTTTTCTAAGTGCGCGGGAGTGCTCTTTTAGTGCATGGGAGTGCAGTTGTAGTGCATGAGAGTGTTTTTAGTACACAGGAGTGCTCTATCCGGGACGGAGAAAATACAGTGAATTTCCGAAGAATTTTTGAACAAAATTCGACCTATTTCGTCGCCTATTGGAGACGAAATAGGTCAACTTTCTAGAAAAGGGTTAGGGTAAGGGCTAGTTGCAGCGCTACAACTAACCCTTGCCCTAACCCTTTTCTGTCAAAAATCACTTTCCTATTCTTACATTCTTAGTAAAACCCAGTTTTGGTGTTTTGTGTACGTGTGTGTGTGTGTGTGTGTTCATGTGTGTGTGTGTGTGTGTGTGTGTGGGCATGGGTGTGTATTTACATGTGTGTATGTGTATCCGCGCGCCCATTAATACACACACACACACACACACACACACACACACACACGTCAACCGTAGCCGTCTGCCTTTGTCTTACCCTTGGTCTTAAGATTGTATTAGTTATGTACTTAGTTATGTATTGTATTAGTTACGTACTAATATATGTATTGTGTTAGTTACGTACTCAGTTATGTATTGTATAGTATTAATTACGTAATTAGTTATGTATTATATTAGTTACATATTGTATTAGTTGCGCACTTAGTTATGTATTGTATTAGTTACGTACTTACTGATGTATTGTATTAGTTACGTACTTACTTATGTATTGTATTAGTTACGTACTTAGTTATGTAGTGTAATAGTTATTTACTTAGTTATGTATTGTAATAGTTATGTACTTAGTTACGTACTGTTGGCTGTGATTCATTATTTTACTGTGTTTATAGTTGTAGCTTAGAAGTATAGTGTTGAATCCTGTACAACACTGTCAACGACACATATCTTAAACCTTACCCTCTCAGCCAGTAGTGACGTCACCCATAGAGGTAGCAGCAAACAATCATGTACTTCACACACCACCCCTCTTTTCTTCCATCACCCCACCCCTCTTATCTTCCACCACCCCTCTTATCTTCCACCACCCCTCTTTTCTTCCACCACCCCTCTTTTGTTCCATCACCCCTCTTTTCTTCCATCACCCCTCTTATCTTCCATCACCCCTCTTATCTTCCACCACCCCTCTTATCTTCCATCACCCCTCTTTTCCTCCACCACCCCTCTTATCTTCCCCAACCCCTCTTATCTTCCACCACCCCTCTTTTCTTCCACCACCCCTCTTTTCTTCCATCACCCCTCTTTTCTTCCATCACCCCACCCCTCTTATCTTCCATCACCCCTCTTATCTTCCACCACCCCTCTTTTCTTCCATCACCCCTCTTATCTTCCATCACCCCTCTTATCTTCCATCACCCCTCTTATCTTCCACCACCCCTCTTTTCTTCCATCACTCCTCTTATCTTCCATCACCCCTCTTATCTTCCATCACCCCTCTTATCTTCCACCACCCCTCTTATCTTCCATCACCCCTCTTATCTTCCATCACCCCCTCTTTTCTTCCATCACCCCTCTTATCTTCCATCACCCCTCTTTTCTTCCATCACCCCTCTTTTCTTCCCCAACCCCTCTTATCTTCCACAACACCTCTTTTCTTTCACCACCCCTCTTATCTTACATCACCCCTCTTTTTTTCCACCACCCCTCTTTTCTTCCACCACCCCTCTTTTCTTCCATCACCCTTCTCTTCTTCCACCACCCCTCTTTTCTTCCCCCACTCCTCTTTTCTTCCATCACCCCTCTTTTCTTCCATCACCCTCTTTTCTTCCACCACCCCTCTTTTCTTCCACCCCTCTTTTCTTCCACCACCCCTCTTTTCTTCCATCACCCCCCTTTTCTTCCACCATCCCTCTTTTCTTCCACCACCCTCTTTTCTTCCATCACCCCTCTTTTCTTCCACCACCCTCTTTTCTTCCATCACCCCTCTTTTCTTCCATCACCCCTCTTTTCTTCCACCACCCCTCTTTTCTTCCACCACCCCTCTTTTCTTCCACCACCCCTCTTTTCTTCCACCACCCCTCTTATCTTCCCCCACTCCTCTTTTCTTCCATCACCCCTCTTTTCTTCCATCACCCTTCTCTTCTTCCACCACCCCTCTTTTCTTCCCAAACCCCTCTTATCATTCCACCACCCCTCTTTTCTTCCATCACCCCCCTTTTCTTCCACCACCCCTCTTTTCTTCCACCACCCCTCTTTTCTTCCATCACCCCTCTTTTCTTCCACCACCCTTCTTTTCTTCCCTCCCCCCTCTTTACTTCCACCACCCCTCTTTTCTTCCACCACCCCTCTTATCATTCCACCACCCCTCTTTTCTTCCACCACCCCTCTTTTTTTCCACCACCCTTCTTATCTTCCATCACACCTCTTTTCTTCCACCACCCCTCTTTTCTTCCACCGCCCCCACCCCAAGTTTCCTCCCCTACACTTCCTCACCTCCTTCCCCCTCTCTAAAAATAGAAATACACCGAACAAGGAAGTAGCCACAGTGAAGACTGTGGGGCTGTTATTGGGTCGTTATGTTTAGCCTGTCACTGCAGGCTTTCCCAATGCACAAACCTTTAGTTGCAATGTCATCTATAGGGACTGTCTGTGGGTAAACTTGATACCCTGATAAAATAGAACTGTACAATCGAAATTGGAAAACCGCCAAGCAGAACAGTAAGAATGGTAAACCTACACTGGACTGTCACATTGTAAGGTATGTGAAGTGTGTGAACATAATTTTGCTCTTGGGTCGTATGCACGTTGAACTCAACAGTCATTCACACACACAAAGACACACATGCGCACGCACTGCAGACGCACTTGCACAAACACATGCATGCACACACACGCACGCATACAAGCACAGACATAAGCACAGACAGAAAGAGATACAGACAGACAGACAGACAGACAGACACACCCACATACACCCACACAAACACAGAACTTAACTCGGAATTCGAAACTTGCATTTTCACCTTTATGTTAATTTATTGGCAGAACACAGCATAGCGTAATGATAAAGCAACACAGCAAATCAAAGCAGTCTTTTGTAGTGAATGAAGCTGATGGACTTTAGCTAAAAACTATATATTACACATCATAAAGTAGGTCCGATATAGTTGAAGGGCTTTAAACAGTTATCGCTTATGAATGACTTCTCAATGACGTAATACCAATACTATTAAACTGTGGTGTACACTCTATCGTCGCTTATGACTGACTTCTCAATGACGTAATACCAATACTAATAAACTGCGGTGTGCACTCTATCGTCGCTTTACATGTATTGTCTTTTTACAATGTGGCTGAATGGGAGGCGACTGTTCACGGCTTGGGAGAGATTGTCTACAATCCATTTGTTGGTTAGTCTAGCCTTGGGTAGCTCCTGCAATGCAAAATCCTTTGGTGTGGCCATAGCGATATGCAGGACAAGGCGATACGACATACATGTAATAATAATACAGGATGCTATATACGCGCCTTTCTCCAAATCAATCAGGCTCAAAGCGCGGCGATCTATACCAACATACACGCTCACCTGTCTCATCCACCCTCACACACACCAATTACACATCCATCACTCAAACAGGTGGTGTAAAGGCAGGGAGATTGCTATTAGAAAACGGAAAGAAAATCGAATGTTTATTTGTGAAATTTTTATATTGACTGCGTCCTGTACCATTATTGAAGGTATGTTCTCCCCGCCTGACCATTTGTCTTCTTTTGGTGGTGAGCAGGACTACATTGTCGGCAGGCATTTTATGCAGGTTAGTGGCAGTGTCCTACAGTGAGTGTCGTGACACTAATACATTACATTACATTACATGATTATTGCTTTAGGTCCAGCGGGCTCTTCCGAGCAAAATCAGGACCGGACAACCCCTGATCCGGATAAAAGATTTGCTGAAACAACCATAGTGGTAAAACTGAAAGCTCTCCACCAGCCAGTCACTTTACAATAAAGACATCCCACGCAGGGGACGCTGAGGCTATACTCTTAGTTTATCGAACCCCCGTTTACAAAACCAAAATAGAATACAAACATCATTATAATTTATTAACAAAAGACATACATATAAAATGCCTACATTGCTAAATAATAATATCATAGGAAGCCCTAGTGAACACCTGGCAGAAAGCATCCAATATTCCCAAGCTGATCCAACAGACCTCACACACAAATAAGGAGTCTTATCCCGGAAGAGTTTTCAAGAAAAAAGGGTAGGTGACTGGTCCAGCAAAGAAGAAGATAGTATAGCAGATTGATAGAACAAAGCAGGAATGAGAAAGAACAAATGAGAAAGACAGCGACAGTGGGAATTTAAAGCACTAAATTTCCATAAAGTGGGGATACTATTTATACTGAAACCCCCGGCACCCCTACGTGGGTCGTGACACTAATAGCCGGCAATCCGGTTTACTATTATAGTTGGACGTCTTATACTGATGTTTATGCAGGTTAGTGGCAGTGTCCTACAGTGAGTGTCGTGACACTAATAGCCGGCATTCCGGTTTACTATTATATTTGGACGTCTTATACTGATGTTTATGCAGGTTAGTGGCAGTGGCCTGCAGTGAGTGTCGTGGCACTAGTAGCCGGTAATCCTGTTTACTATCATACTTGGACGTCTTATACTGATGTTGGGTATGTCTATAGCAAGCTTCATCATCAGAGTCCAAAATGCATATAGTTATCTTTGATTTGTCAGTACAACAGTTGGTGAAAATTCTTTAAGATTTGTTGTTTTTGTTGTTGTTCTTTGATTGCCTGCGCACATGAATTGTAATGGGTTCAACAACATGGCGTGTAGTAAAAACTCAGGTAATTCTTCAAGCTACAAAGCACATCTAGTTCAATAATATACCGACTTCTGGAGAGAAAAAATGTTATAGTTCTTGTGTACATACTTTTGCAAATTGCTGGGGTCAATCTTAAGTGACAGACAAGGCTGGGTACACTGTGTGATACTCATAGTACAGAAATATACCACACATGTAATTTACAAAGCTTATTCAATAAAAGACAAAAACAACTGCAATACTCAATGAATAATAATCCAGACTACATGAAAATAACGTCCGTACTCTATTGCCATTAATACACAATGAACGAAGCGAAGAATACACAATGAATCCTACTCCTATGTTGGGGGACGTGTGAGCAAATCTATACTGTACATGTACACTGTATAATGATGACGATCACATATACTGTACATTTACACTATATAATGATGATGATCAGTAAAATGTATACTGTGAGCAAATCTATACTGCACATGTACACTGTATAATGATAATGAACAGCTATACTGTACAGGTACACTGCATAATGATGACAATCAGTGATAGCTATACTGTACATGTACACTGTATAATGATGATGGTCAGCTATACTGTACATGTACACTGTAAAATTATGATGATCAGTGATAGCTATAATGCACATGTACACTGTGGAATGACGATCAGTGATAGCCATAATGCACATGTACACTGTATAATAATATTAAACAGCTATACTGTACATGTACACTGTATATTGATGTAAATCAGTGATAGCTATATTGTAGGCCTACATGTGCACTGTATAATGATGATGATCAATGATAGCTATACCGTACATGTACACTGTATAATGATGATGATCAGTGATAGCTATACTGTACATGTACACTGTATAATGATGATCAATGACAGCTGTTCTGTACATGTACACTGGATAATGATGATGATCAGTGCAGTGATAGCTATACTGTACATATACACTGTATAATGATGATGATCAATGATAGTTATAATGTACATGTACACTGTATAATGATGATGATCAGTGCAGTGATAGCTATACTGTACATATACACTGTATAATGATGATGATCAATGATAGTTATAATGTACATGTGCACTGTATAATGATGATGATCAATGATAGCTATACTGTACATGTACACTGTATAATGATGATGATCAGTGATAGCTATACTGTACATGTACACTGTATAATGATGATCAGTGATAGCTATACTGTACATGTACACTGTATAATGATGATGATCAGTGCAGTGATAGCTATACTGTACATATACACTGTATAATGATGATGATCAATGATAGTTATACTGTACATGTACACTGTATAATGATGATGATCAGTGGTAGCAATACGGTGAGCAAATCTATACTGTACATGTACACTGTATAATGATGATGACCGGGGTAGTGGGAAGGGGGAGGGAAGTGTGGGGGAGGAAAGTGTAGGGGAAGGAAGTGTGAGGGAGGAAAGTGTAGGGGAGGGAAGTGTGAGGGAGGGAGTGTAGGGGAGGAAAGTGTGGGGGAGGAAGGTGTAGGGGAGGGAAGTGAGGGAGGGGAGTGTAGGGGAGGGAAGTGTGGGGGAGGAAAGTGTAGGGGAGGGAAGTGTGAGGGAGGGGAGTGTAGGGGAGGGACGTGTAGGGGAGGTTAGTTTAGGGGAGGGAAGTGTAGGGGAGGGAAGTGTAAGGGAGGGGAGTGTAGGGGAGGGAAGTGTAGAAGAGGGGAGTGTAGGGGAGGGAAGTGTAGGGGAGGGAAGTGTAGGGGAGCGGAATGTAGGGAAGGGGAGTGTAGGGGAGGGAAGTGTAGGGGAGGGGAGTGTAGGGGAGGGGGAAATACAGTAATATTTCCAAATGATCAATGAACGATCTGTAATATAAAATCAATAATAGTATTACTAGCACTGATAATGTTTCTTGACTATACAAAGATTTAAACCTATATGTACAATAGGTGATACACAAACATTAATACATGTAAAATAGGTGATATACAATAAAACACTATGAATACTACATGTACAATAGGTGATACACAATACAACACAATGATTAATACATGTACAATAGGTGATACACAATAAAACACTATGAATACTACATGTACAATAGGTGATACACAATACAACACAATGATTAATACATGTACAATAGGTGATATACAATAAAACACTATGAATACTACATGCACAATAGGTGATACAGAATACAGCACAATGATTAATACATGTACATTGGGTGATATACAATAAAACACTATGAATACTACATGTACAATAGGTGATAGAGAATACAGCACCAGCTCGTATCGTGCTTCATAGCTCACAGGTTAAAAACCATTAACAGTCCTTTAACAACATAGTTTGCTTAATCAGACGCGAAGTTTGTCCACTCTTCTTACGACATAAATGTGATTGAAACCAAGACTGACTGAGAGCTGTATGAACAACATATAGAAATTCGCCAGTCCGCTTCTTAAACAAATAATGCATGTAGAATGTGTTTAAAAGAGTAAATGATACAATAACTAGAATATAATCTGCAACGAATGAATACAATAAAACGATAATGGTCCACAGGCACACCAACACCCCACCCCTTTTACCCTCTCTGTACACTGACACAAACACCCTCACACCACCACAACCTACATCGTCACGCACAAACACCTGCATGCATCCATTGGCACAAAGCACAGGCGACCCATACACAGATAATTTTACACGAGTACAGTGGCAACTCAGTGTGAGGTGACGATGAGGCCCATAGTGTCCCCGTGTTATGGGTGCCGCTGTTCTGTGACTGCTATGGTTTCCCACAGGAAGTGTATTAGTTATTTATTCATTGTTCATAGGGTCCAGCGGACTGCAAAGAGCCGAATCAGGACCACAAAATCAAGACCACTGATTGGTTGAAAGAGGTCTCACACCTGATCCATATAAAAGATCTGCTGAAACAATCCTTGTGGCAACACTGAAGGCATTCCGCCAGCGGGTCAATAAAGGCCCCAATAAAAACAATAAAGGCATCCCACGCAGGGGACGCTGAGGCTGTACTCTAATTTATCGAACCACCGTTTACAAAAACAAAATAAAATACAAACATCAGTACAAAATATGAACAAAACATACATATACCATGCCCACAGTGCTAAATAATTATATCATAGAAAGCCCTAGTGACCATTTGTCAGAAAGCGCCCAATATTTCCAAGTTGATCCTATACACCGCATACACACATGAGGAGTTTTAAAAGTTTTCAAGATAAAAAGTAGGTGACTGTTCCAGCGAATAAAATAGTATAGTAGACTGATTGAACACAGTAGGAATGAAAAAGAACAAAAGAGAAATACAAACGACATTGGGAGTTTAAAGCACTAAATTCCCAGAAAGTGGGAATACTATTTACATGCAAACAGAAACCCCCGGCACCCCAGGGAGGGCCCAGAGGAAGTGATCGGAATTTCCCCCACGTAGGTAGCACCATAAATAATGTATTCCACCCACATAAGTAGCACCATAATAATAATAATAATAATAATAATAATAATAATAATAATAATAATAATAATAATAATAATAATAATAATAATAATAATAATAATATATTTTATAAAGCACAATTCCAAACTAAAAAGTCTGCTCAAAGCACTCACACGCATTATCTCACACAAGCATTCGCACAATAATAGAAAGCCACACACATATATGATAGACATTGGAAAACAGCCAAACACATATATGATAGACATTGGACAACAGCCACACACATATATGATAGACATTGGACAACAGCCACACACATATATGATAGACATTGGACCACAGCCACACACATATATGATAGACATTGGACAACACCCACACACATATATGATATACATTGGACAACAGCCACACACATATATGATAGACATTGGACAACACCCACACACATATATGATAGACAGTGGACAACACCCACACACATATATGATAGACATTGGACCACAGCCCCACACATATTTTTACTATTTATATGATAGACATTGGACAACAGCCACACAGATATTTTTACTATTTATATGATAGACATTGGACAACAGCCACACACATATATGATAGACATTGGACAACAGCCACACACACATATGATAGACATTGCACAACACCCACACACATATATGATAGACGTTGGACAACACCCACACACATATTTTTACTATTTATATGATAGACATTGGACAACAGCCACACACATATGATAGACATTGGACAACAGCCACACACATATATGATAGACATTGGACAACAGCCACCCACATATATGATAGACATTGGACAACAACCACACACATATATGATAGACATTGGACAACCCCCACACACATATATGATAGACATTGGACAACAGCCACACACATATATGACAGACATTGGACAACAGCCACACACATATATGATAGACATTGGACAACAGCCAAGCACATAATAGACATTGGACCACAGCCAAGCACATATATGATAGACATTGGACAACAGCCAAGCACAACAATAACAACCGTGTTCCTACACAGCGTGGTTACATTGTACAGTAGTTAAAGTGTCATTGACATTAACTTGGCTCTTGGATCGTATGATAGTTTGAGATCAACAGACATTCAAACACACGCGCACACGCACACACACACACACATTGCAAACAGACTGTCAACACAGGCTAAGTCAGGAATCAGACATGTAGTTCATATACCACACTACTACATACGAGTATATATTAGAAGATGAAACTCGTGCTGTAAAAGGTATAGTAGACACAACTTCCATAATTATGAGGGCTGTCAATTCCTCCTGACTACAAAAAACCATTAACTTACTTCTGTTTATAACCTAGCTGGACCTGGGTCTGAAGGATGAGCTCCTCCCTTCCTCTTCCCTTTCCCCACCCCAACTTTTCTTTGCTGCTTTCAAACTTTTTCCGCTATTAGTGTATACTCTTTCTTGTCTTATTCATTCCCCTCTTGCCTCCACTCCAACACCTCTAAACGAAAAAGGAAGTATCCAACAGTGAAGACACTGACAGGCTATTATTGTTTGGTTAGGTTTAGTCTGTCACTGCAGGCTTTGCCTTATTGCTTTGATTTAAAGCTGCAAAATAATCTGTCAACTGTATTTAAACAGGAAACTGTGATCAAATATAACTGTATCATGGAAACTGAAAAATAGCTCAGCAGAAGAATAAGAGCAATATGGTACCCATGTCACATTGTTGAGCATCGAAAATTTCATTGAATAAACTATTTCCTCTTGAATCTTATCCAGATTGATTCACTTCTCCTAGTACTGTTCCTACATGTACTTGCCTGTTCCTCTCCTCTTAGTACTCTTATTACTGTTAATACTAGTACTCTTTATTCTCCTCTTAGTACTCGTATTACTGTTAATACTAGTACTCTTTATTCTCCTCTTAGTACTCTTATTACTGTTAATACTAGTACTCTTTATTGTCCTCTTAGTACTCTTATTACTGTTCTTACTAGTACACTTTATTCTCCTCTTAGTACTCTTATTACTGTTCTTACTAGTACTCTTTATTCTCCTCTTAGTACTCTTATTACTGTTCTTACTAGTACTCTTTATTCTCCTCTTAGTACTCTTATTACTGTCCTTACTAGTACTCTTTATTGTCCTCTTAGTACTCTTATTACTGTTCTTACTAGTACACTTTATTCTCCTCTTAGTACTCTTATTACTGTCCTTACTAGTACTCTTTATTGTCCTCTTAGTACTCTTATTACTGTTCTTACTAGTACACTTTATTCTCCTCTTAGTACTCTTATTACTGTCCTTACTAGTACTCTTTATTGTCCTCTTAGTACTCTTATTACTGTTCTTACTAGTACTCTTTATTCTCCTCTTAGTACTCTTATTACTGTTCTTACTAGTACTCTTTATTCTCCTCTTAGTACTCTTATTACTGTCCTTACTAGTACTCTTTATTGTCCTCTTAGTACTCTTATTACTGTTCTTACTAGTACACTTTATTCTCCTCTTAGTACTCTTATTACTGTTCTTACTAGTACACTTTATTCTCCTCTTAGTACTCTTATTACTGTTCTTACTAGTACACTTTATTGTCCTCTTAGTACTCTTATTACTGTTCTTACTAGTACTCTTTATTGTCCTCTTAGTACTCTTATTACTGTTCTTACTAGTACACTTTATTCTCCTCTTAGTACTCTTATTACTGTTCTTACTAGTACACTTTATTCTCCTCTTAGTACTCTTATTACTGTTCTTACTAGTACTCTTTATTCTCCTCTTAGTACTCTTATTACTGTTCTTACTAGTACACTTTATTCTCCTCTTAGTACTCTTATTACTGTTCTTACTAGTACTCTTTATTCTCCTCTTAGTACTCTTATTACTGTTCTTACTAGTACTCTTTATTCTCCTCTTAGTACTCTTATTACTGTTCTTACTAGTTCTCTTTATTCTCCTCTTAGTACTCTTATTACTGTTATTACTAGTACTCTTTATTCTCCTCTTAGTACTCCTAGTACTGTTCTTACTAGTACTCTTTATTCTCCTCTTAGTACTGTTCTTACTAGTACTCTTTATTCTCCTCTTAGTACTCTTATTACTGTTCTTACTAGTACACTTTATTCTCCTCTTAGTACTCCTAGTACTGTTCTTACTAGTACACTTTATTCTCCTCTTAGTACTCTTATTACTGTTATTACTAGTACTCTTTATTCTCCTCTTAGTACTCCTAGTACTGTTCTTACTAGTACTCTTTATTCTCCTCTTAGTACTGTTCTTACTAGTACTCTTTATTCTCCTCTTAGTACTCTTATTACTGTTCTTACTAGTACACTTTATTCTCCTCTTAGTACTCCTAGTACTGTTCTTACTAGTACACTTTATTCTCCTCTTAGTACTGTTCTTACTAGTACTCTTTATTCTCCTCTTAGTACTCTTATTACTGTTCTTACTAGTACACTTTATTCTCCTCTTAGTACTCCTAGTACTGTTCTTACTAGTACACTTTATTCTCCTCTTAGTACTGTTCTTACTAGTACTCTTTATTCTCCTCTTAGTACTCTTATTACTGTTCTTACTAGTACACGTTATTCTCCTCTTAGTACTCCTAGTACTGTTCTTACTAGTACACTTTATTCTCCTATTAGTACTCCTAGTACTGTTGTTACTTCTTATTCTGACATTGACACAGTGAAAAGTAATACTGATAGCAGTGTCACAGCCACTGACACTGACACAGTTACAATGACTACTGATAGCAGTGTCACAGCCACTGACACTGACACAGTTACAAGGACTACAGATAGCAGTGTCACAGTTACTGACACTGACACAGTTACAAGGACTACAGATAGCAGTGTCACAGTTACTGACACTGACACAGTTACAAGGACTACAGATAGCAGTGTCACAGTTACTGACACTGACACAGTTACAAGGACTACAGATAGCAGTGTGACAGTTACTGACACTGACACAGTGAAAAGTACAACTGATAGCAGTGTCACAGTTACTGACACTGACACAGTGACAAGGACTACAGATAGCAATGCCACAGTTACTGACACTGACACAGTTACAAGGACTACAGATAGCAGTGTCACAGTTACTGACACTGATACAGTTACAAGGACTACAGATAGCAGTGTCACAGTTACTGACACTGACACAGTTACAAGGACTACAGATAGCAGTGTCACAGTTACTGACACTGACACAGTTACAAGGACTACAGATAGCAGTGTCACAGTTACTGACACTGACACAGTTACAAGGACTACAGATAGCAGTGTCACAGTTACTGACACTGATACAGTTACAAGGACTACAGATAGCAGTGTCACAGTTACTGACACTGACACAGTTACAAGGACTACAGATAGCAGTGTTACAGTTACTGACACTGACACAGTTACAAGGACTACAGATAGCAGTGTCACAGTTACTGACACTGACACAGTTACAAGGACTACAGATAGCAGTGTCACAGTTACTGACACTGACAGTTACAAGGACTACAGATAGCAGTGTCACAGTTACTGACACTGACACAGTGACAAGGACTACAGATAGCAGTGTCACAGTTACTGACACTGACACAGTGACAAGGACTACAAATAGCAGTGTCACAGTTACTGACACTGACACAGTTACAAGGACTACAGATAGCAGTGTCACAGTTACTGACACTGGCACAGTTACAAGGACTAAAGATAGCAGTGTCACAGCCACTGACATTGACTCAGTGAAGAGCACTACAGGATAGCAGTGTCAAAGTTACTGACACTGACACAGTTACAAGAACTACAGATAGCAGTGTCACAGCCACGGACATTGACTCGGTGAAGAGCACTACAGATAGCAGTGTCATAGCCACTGACTCTGATAGCACTACAGATAACAGTGTTACAGGTCGTAGCACATCACACGACTTTCATCTTTACTACTGTCATACCATCCCACAAGCAGACGTCCACAGCCAGTCACACAGACTGAGAAAGGAGAGTCATAACCCTGGTCACTGTGGTCAGAGGCTGTAAGAAGTTTCCTCCACTGACCTCCTGATGACTTCAACAGAACACATTGACCAACGGAACTGGCGATGTAAACGTGTCCTGATGTGTCTGATGTTACTTGACATGGAACTTTCATCTCATCATGGGTCAGAGTGTCCACGAGGTGACCGGTATTTACTTCCACTGTGAACACTGTGTTACTAAGATAGTCCGACACCAGGACTGCGTTCTTCACAACACACAGATACCAAGGCGACTCCAGTGTTTTCAGTGTGTTGCTATCAGTGATGGTCCTCACTACGTCCCCATTACGTCTTATAATATTTATGCTAGCTACGCCCTTGTTGTCACCTCTATCACAACTGACGATGAGAGTTCCATCGCTGTGACCAGCAATGCCTTGGTACCTAATGTCAGTTTTGATGCGTGACGGCACAGTTAATGTGCTGGTAACATTAAGCATGTAGATAATAGGCTCCAGCGTTGTCATGGCGACTATCCCGTCGTTCAGCAAGGCAAGCCTCAATGGTTTCTCTTTCATGGCGAGAGAGTGGGACACAGTGTGTGGATGATTCATGTCCAACAACTTCACCTTTGAGTTTTTATTGTCCGCCATCAAAGGTCTCTGGCCGTCCTGTGTGCTGATGATGGAAATGATGCGAGGTTTCTCTGTGTCGTCATCACAGGCTGGCGTCATAGCAAACACGCGACGTGGACAGGCCGTCATGGGGTCCACAGTGGGTGAGGAAGGAGTGGCAGTGGACATTGTGGTGATCACAGACTGTGTTGCGCTGCTGTGGCCTGCTTTGGTCATGTCTTCTGTCAACACAAAGATACACACACAGTTATCATTAACATGATCCATAGTAATATTGTTAAAATCCAGCGAGAGACTTCAGACTTCAGACTTCAGACTTCAGAACTTTATTTTAAAAGGTTAAGATTTTAGGCATGAGCCCATTCTTACAATCAGACCTTTTGTAATAAGATAACAACGACAACATCAAAATGAACTAGACAATTTAAAAATACTTACATTTAAAAAAAACAAAAAAAAACAAAAAAAACAAAAAAAAAACGTTTATTACAACAAATACAAAAAAAAAACGAAACAAAAAACACAACCACCATTACTGCTACAACTATATATACCACCACTACTACTATAGTAAACGGCTAGAAACATTAAAAGCCAATCTTATTTAGGAGACAATAGCAATGAAACAATCTTAAGAGGTTTAATTAGTTAAAAGCAAAGTACACAGCAACAAAAATTTTACATATTTAGGAAACAAATTAATCGATTTTAAGCAATACATTTCATTTTTACATGCGCATTAATGATATACATTACAACATGAATTTTACATTTGCAATTTTGATACAGTTTATATTACAAAATATTATTTTTTTAAAAATAAAACTTAATACATACGTTATGAAAATTAAGGCTGTGACATAATTACCAACTGAGCATTAATAATATTGGTTTATTTTATTTGATTGAATAAATGGTAGCGTAATTTTGTTTTGAAACCGCCAACTGTTGACTGTTGTTGGATTTGTGTAGGGAGGAGGTTCCAGATTGAAGGTCCAGAAAAGGAAAAGCTAGATTTAAATTTATTAGTGTGTGGTAAGGGCAATAAGTACCTTTTAGATCTGATGGATCGACTGTTTGGGGCTGCAGAGAGAAGGACTTTTAGGTATTCAGGTGATTGATTTGTGTGAACTTTGTACATAAGCATTGCTTTGTTGTAAATAAACTGCTTATCCAAAGGTAATATTTGCAAAGTGTTCATTTTTTGTACAGTAGTCAAAGTCGGGTCAGTGTGAATAAGCTTAACAGCTCGTCGGTGACGAGAGTTCAAACTTTTTAAAGTGTTATCACTCGCCATACACCAGATCGATGATGCATAATTTATATGAGACAAACAGTGTGCATAGAAAAATATTTTTTCTAGCTTCGAGTCCTACATATTGCTTTAGTTGCTTAAGTAGAAACAGATTTCTAGATAAAGTTTTGCTAACCTTATTTACATGGCAGTGCCAGTTTAATTCGTCATCAATAACTACACCAAGTAGTTTATGTTCACGGACTTGAGTAATTGGTTTAGAATCAATGTCCAGGTTTAAATTAAGAGGCTGTATTTGATGCTTCTGTCTTGTAGTTATTACCATTGATTTTGCTTTTATGGGGTTGAGTAACATTTTGTTTTCTTTGCACCAGTTTTGCACATCCAACAGACCTTGCTGAAGTGAAAGCTGGACTTTGGACAGATCTTTGTCAGAAGTATGTAGAGTATTGTCATCAGCAAATAATTCGCATGATATGTTTGAGTTTTCAAGAGATAAGGGTAAATCATTGATAAATAAACAAAAGAGAAGTGGACCCATAATTGAGCCTTGAGGAACGCCACATGTTAAAGTTTTATAGCTTGACGATTTACCATTTAAATGGACACATTGTGTTCTGTCTGAGAGGTACGATTTGAGGAACGAAGTGGTGTTATTGCTATTAACATAAAGGCTTAATTTTGTTAATAATATGCTATGGTCGACTAAATCGAAAGCCTTCTTGAAATCAAGAAAAACTGCTCCGGTAACTTTTGATCGATTTATAGCTGATAACCATGTGTCACATAATCTGGTTAGCGCTGTGTGACAAGAATGATGTTTACGAAATCCAGACTGCAAATTATGGAACAGTTTGTGGTTTTCTATATATTGCAAAAGATGTTTATGCATATGTTTTTCCAAGGGTTTGGACAAATTTGATAACAAAGAAATGGGTCTATAATCATTGAGACCATTCGGGGTTTTGATTTTTGGTAGTGGGATGACTTTGGCAATTTTGAGTGAAGTCGGAAATACACCTTTTTCAAGACTTAGATTAAGAACATAAGTTACAATTTCAACAATGTATGGCAGAGATATTTTTAGGATAAAAGAATTGATGTTATCTGGACCCGTCGACCGCTTGTTTTGTAGATCCATAATATATTTTCCTACTTCATTTACGGCCAGCGGGGGGAATGTGAAAGAGTTTGAAGATCTTCTTTGATTACAAAAGTCTTCTAGTCTACATGGGGTGGTGTATTCATGTTTACCTTTGAGACCAATGTTGGCTATGCTTAAGAAGTGGCTGTTGTATTCTTCTTCAGAGAAGGTAGCTTTACTCACATGGTTCTGATTACGTGATTTGTGTGTGATTTCATTCATTGCTTTCCAGAGTGAAGCGGTATCCCCCCCATTTTCAATTATTTTCTGAAAATAATTCTTCTTGAACATTTTAACAAGAGTATTGACTTTGTTTCTTAGAATTTTATATTCATTAAATTGCTTATCCTTTTTGTATCTGTCTCGCTGTTTCATAGCTTCCATTATTTTGGGAGTTAGCCAGTTTGGAAGTGTTGGACTTTTTACTCTCTTCTTACACATAGGTGCATGTTTATTTATAACGGGAAGGAAGAGTGAATAGAATTCTTCAAGAGCTTCATTTGGATCCGTCTTGTTCAGAACATTCGCAAATGAAATTAAACTAAGCTCAAACAAAAATGCGTTTTTATCGAAGTTTTTAAAGGACCTGTATTGTATGTAATTATGCTCTGTTTTAGTATACTTTTCACGCTCACATAGCCATGTGCAAATAGTAGGACAGTGGTCACTCATGCCACTTTGAATCACCAGTACTTTATCAACTCTATTCCTCTGATTGGTGTAAATATGATCCAGAAGAGTTGAGGAGTTCGGTGTTAATCGAGTTGATTCCTTTACAAGCTGATGGAGACCAAACATGGATAACGTGGATTTCCAGGAATGTTGTGGTTTATGCAAGTCAATATTAAAATCACCGAGTAAAAGAATATCTCTATTTGTTGCACTGACATTGTCCATCATTTGAACAAAATGATCATACCAAATATATGCAGACGACGGATTTCTGTACAAAATTCCTACAAGAAACGATTGAGATTTATACGCTTTTATTTCAAACCACATACACTCCACATTTTTGGATTCTAAGTCAGAACGTCTTTTGATAGAATGTAAGATGTTCTCATGAATATAGACGCCAATTCCTGTTTGACCAGGATATTGAGCATCTTGACGAATGAAGGAATAATTAGGAATTGATAAAATGTCATTAGATTTGTTTTCATCAAGACGAGTCTCAGTGATGCCAAGCATGTGGAGGTATGGAGTTTGACTGATCAGGTTGTTTACATCATGCAATTTATTGTACAGGTGATAGATATTCACGTGCCCAAAACGAAGGCCTTGCTTATGATTTAAATTTGTCGCCATAGTACATATAATTTTGAAATAAAAGATTGGACGAAAATATGCGAACGACACCAACAGAAGAATACAAACAGAATAAAAATCGGGAAAACTGATAAAATTAACAATGAGCAAGTAGCAAACTCAAGCTTCAAGATAATATGGATTCACAGAAACAATTAGAAGCACGGTCTCTGTGCAAATAGGAGGTCGATGCAAGTTGTCAACGTTTAATACTAACCGCAAAGAAAGTGCACAACAACCACTCGCTAAAACGAAAACCAACGGAATAATGGATTGTGGCAAGGGCAGACAAAACATTCATCATTCAACACAACAAATTTTTTATTTCAATGTCATTCAAAAATATATGTGACAGACTACAAAACTACTACACTACAAACGAACTGTATTTATAATGCTTGAATTTGCTATAAATTCGTCGATGCGCCTGTTTTAAGGCCATTTAGTTAGTGTTCAGTGCTAGTGTGCAATGAACTGAAAATGTCCATCAGTGTGTAAGGATGGTGCGTGGTAGTGGAGTAAAGAAGGAGGGGAGACCACGCGTGGCGGGAGGGGCAAGCTTTGGCATGTGTTGTGAAGGATAGGATAGTGGAGGGGAAGGTGGAAAGGGGTACTGAGAAAAGGGATAGCGGTTGATCCCCTGTGGGTGGTAGGGGGAAAAGTCCGGGAGATAATGGGGGGTGTATGCGGTAGGGGGATACGGGTGTTGTGGTAATGAATGTGGAGGCTGGTGGGAACGAGATTCAGATACTATATCACAGTCTGCCCATGGACTGAAGTGATTTTGAGGTGGTGGGTAAGAACCACGAGAAGCCTGCTCTGTAAAGCGTGAGTTTTCACTGGAAAGGGAATGGAATTGATTGGGGTGGGCAGTCAGTGAGGGATGATTAGAGCTATGTGGGTTTTGGTTGGGTGGTTGCGATTCTTGCAAGTCACATACTTGTTCATTGGTCGCATAGTGCGAGCTCTCTCTCTTGCAAGGGGGTATACATTACTAGGATGTGAAGGTGGAGGGGGCTGGTGAGATCTGTGGAAAGGATGTCTGTGATGAAGAGATTGGTCGTTTCCTGCACGTGTTTTAAGATTAGGAAAATCTTCATCAACAGCACGGAAAGATTGGTAATGTGGGGTCATTGTGGGGTCAAGATTGCGCGTTTCGGACTGAGTCGTGGACGCAGGGCCAGGTATAGACAAACGAAAATTCATTGCCAGGCTGGTGATTCCAGCTGGACTGGGGTGAATGGTGTCATGGTACAGTTTCTTTCGGGGAGCTCCCGAGGCTACGCGAAAGGTTCTGTAATTGTCTATGATGGACACTTTCAGTTCCCTGCACGCATGAGTCAAGTTCCTGTTCGATGGGAAGATTGAATTGTTCAAATTGTCTTTAACACCCGACTCTTCCATGGCTGAAACGGCTTCTTGCAATGTTGTAAAACTTTGATATTTGGCTCTCAAACATCCGAGTACTTGTTCAGCCGCTTCTGGAGAGAGAGAGAGAGAGAGAGAGAGAGAGAGAGAGGGAGAGAGAGAGAGAGAGAGAGAGAGAGTGAGAGAGAAAGAGAGCGAGACAGAGAGACAAAGAGAAACAGAGAGAGAAAGAAAGAGAGAGAAAAAAAGAAAGAGAGAGAGAAAGAGAGAGAGAAATAGAGAGAGATAGAAAGAGAGAGAGAAAGAGAGAGAGAAAGAGAGAGAAAGAAAGAGAGAGAGAGAGAGAGAGAGAGAGAGAGAGAGAGAGAGAGAGAGAGAGAGAGAGAGAGAGAGAGAGAGTTGAGGGTCTACTAGCGCCCAAACCTGATAATTACAAACTTCAGAAGATAATTACAAGCATCGTGTGATAATTACAAATATCAAGGGATAATTACAATTATCATTGAAAAATTACAAATATTTTCTACTGATCCTGTTTAATTTTCAGTTTCGGCTCTAGCAATCCGCCTGGAAATGCACTAAAAACAAAAATTTTAATAATCACATAATAATTAAAAGTTTTACTTGATAATTATAATTTTTACTTGATAATTATAATTTTCACGTGATCATGCTTAATTCTGGCTAAGACGACTTACTAGCGCCAAAACCTGCATCAACACTCACCACACATGGGTAATATCTCCTTCAGCTGCCTTATCAGTGACGTCACATCTGTGAAGACTTCATCAGATTTATGTCTATCGATGACGTCACGAATACGGTGTTGCATAGCGTCCATCTTGACCTGCACGTTCACGTCATCGCCTAGCAAAGTGACGTTGAAGGTGCGCGTATCAACTCCATAATAGTCAGTGACGCTGAACAGTGGCAATGCGTGGATATAGGTTTGAAGGACTTGCTGGTGTGCTTGAGCCACGGTCAGCGCGTGCTGGGCACGAGACACGACGTCATTTAGCGCCCTCAGCAGTTCGTCTTGCCCACTTAGGGCCTGCTGCATTAATCTGACCTCTTCCGCCACCCACTGCTTCCAGCGCTGGCTGTCACGTGACTGCCTATGTGACTGCGGTGGATCCATTGGATTGCTGATGCTTTCCAGCGAGTCAGTGGAGGAGGCGGAGTGGGTCCTGGGTCTGAAAGTAGAGCCAGACGCTGATAACACGTTTTGCAAAACTCGGGGCAGTGTCTGCATGACATGGTCATTGGACAATCCCTGTTTTCGGTGGACATTTGCACAACCATCGCAAAATTGTTCATTACAATCATGACACAGGGTGGTGGCATCACGATTAGCACACACCTGGCATCTCACATGACTTTGACCTCTTAGTCGTTCGTTGACAAGCTGCACCACGACTGGGTCAGTCCCCAGCTGCTGGACGAGGCTGCTAAAGTTGGCTGATTTCGGTTCTTTGGGGAGGGGCAAAGTGTACTTACAGATTTGACAAGGGAGCTGAGAGCCGTGGTGGTCACGCAGGCATTTTCTACATGTAAGATGGCCACAGGGAAGGAGGAGGGCTCCCACACACAATGACTGACACTGTGGGCAGTCACTGACCTTTGGGCTGTTGGAGAGTGGGGAAGTAATGGAGGAGGCAGTGGACGACCCGCTGGCCATCTTGGACGACATTACACAATCTGCCACAGTTTACACTTTACCATTTAACTGTTTGTTCACCAAGGTGATTGTCCACTGTTCACCATTTAACTGTTCGTTCACCAAGGTGACTGCACACTGTTCACCATTTAACTGTTCGTTCACCAAGGTGATTGTACACTGTTCACCATTTAACTGTTCGTTCACCAAGGTGACTGTACACTGTTCACCATTTAACTGTTCGTTCACCAAGGTGATTGTACACTGTTCATCATTTAACTGTTCGTTCACCAAGGTGACTGTACACTGTTCACCATTTAACTGTTCGTTCACCAAGGTGATTGTACACTGTTCACCATTTAACTGTTCGTTCACCAAGGTGATTGTACACTGTTCACCATTTAACTGTTCGTTCACCAAGGTGATTGTACACTGTTCACCATTTAACTGTTCGTTCAGCAAGGTGATTGTACACTGTTCACCATTTGTGCACTTTTTACTGCGTAACACACTTTACATTGTATTGTTTGCATGTCTTTCTCCCTGTCTGTTACATGTTCCTGCTCTGTTTAAACTTTCCACTCCGTCTGTTAAAGTTGTCTACTCCCTCTGTTAAATCGTCCAACTCCGTCTGTTAAATCTTTCTACTGTATTAATTCTTCATACTCCGGCCGTTAAACCTTCCTGCTCCGTCTGTTAAATCTGCCTGCTAAATATTCCTACTCTGTTAAATGTTTCTACTCTGTCTGTTAAATGTTCCTACTCCGTCTATCTATAATGTTATTTCACCTCACGTTCTGTCTCCTACCTTGCAGACTGCACAAAAGCTTTGACACTGGAACACTCAACTATATAGCATTTTGAGAATGACCTTAATCACTGATAAGATAAGAGACAACAGCAACCTAACACCACACGGCTTAGCTGCACAACAAACACTTAGCCTTGGATGGTTCCTGACAGGCATGTGGAGTAATCAGTGTGTTTGTACAATGGTAACTAATTACATTCTTGTTTAAACCATTTACACTTGTAGTGTACAGTTTAAGTAAATAGTCGCCGGTTTCCTATGCCGAAGGTCGTGGGTTCGATTCCCGCAAGGGGCGAACGTATGTGACTTAGGTACGAGACTGTTGAGGTCACCGAGGGTTTTCTCCGGGCACTCCGGTTTCCTCCCTCCCTTCAATAATGGTACAGGACGCAGTCAATATGCAAATTTCAAAAAATAAAAATTCGAGTTTCTTTCCGTCTTCCAATAGCGATCTCCCTGCCTTTACACCACCTGTTTGAGTGATTGATGTGTATTTGGTGTGTGTGAGGGTGGATGAGACAGGTGAGCGTGTATGTTGGTATAGATCGCCGCGCTTTGAGCCTGATTGATTTGGGGAAAGGCGCGTATATAGCATCCTGTATTATTATTAAATGATAACCTCCGTGTTTAAAACATGTACACTCGACATCAATGTCCACGTCACACGTTGTCCACATCAATACCGATATTGTGTACAATGCAATCCAGTAGTTATGGCCAATCCACAAGGCCAGTGTAAAGTAGGCGTGTAATTAGGTGTGGGTGCAAATCCGCCTGATTGGATTTTGTTGGTGTTTGGATAACATTGGTTCCCCATAGGGATAAAACGTGGGTTGGCGATCTAAGCAAAAAGCACAAAACAGCTGCAGGTCAGCGCCAACCAGGAAGAGGAAGATCAGCACGTAGTATTTACTGGGTGTTTTATCTGTAACACACAATCAACCATTATGTTGACAACGACAGTCTTGACCCACTGATAACAGCCAAGAAGCGAGCTGTATGGTCACAAGGCTTATCTGTACCATCAAACATGTCGTTGAACAGTACTGGAGTGGGGATAACGATAAGTCACACACGATAAGCATTGTACACCCGGTGAACGAACAGGCAAATGGTGAACAGTTTACAATCACCTTGGTAAAATAACAATTAAATGGTAAACAATGTACTTTAGCTGTTGCCAGTCAACATCATCAGTATACAGTGGTTGTAGCCAGTCAACATCATCAATGTTCAGTGACTATAGCCAGTCAACATCATCAATGTACAGTGACTGCAATTAGATCTTCACTTAAATCAACCTCATTGGATTTTTTTGGATGGTAGACTGTAGATTGCATTGGTCTCCAATTGGGGTCGCCTTATCAGCAAAAGCAAGACAGGCCACCCACACACAGTGAAATTAGAACCGAGTGCTTGCAGGGTGGTTTTGTATCTGGCCTTAGGACATAAGTTAAAATGATCTTTAAAGTCTGTGTGATGGATTGCATGCATGTATAGACTTGATTCACTTAGGACATAAGTTACAATGATCTTTAAAGTCTGTGTGATGGATTGCATGCATGCAGAGGCTTGATCCACTTAGGACATAAGTTACTATGATCTGTAAAGTCTGTGTGATGGATTGCATGCAGGGTGGTTTGTATCTTACCTTAATTCTACTTAGGACATAAGTTACAATGATTTTTAAAGTCTGTGTGATGGATTGCATGCATGCATAGATTTGATCCACTTAGGACATAAGTTACAAGGATCTTTAAAGTCTGCGTGATGGATTGCATGCATGTATAGACTTGACCTCGGTTTATACTCTCAAATGAAAGAAGACATGGCGGGTGCTTTTCACCCGTGTCCTGTGTGGCGCTGCGCTGTGACTGCTGGGCTTTCTTCAAGAAAAGTGCTTGAAATACCCAAATGGGTAGTGACAACACTATAATCCCTTTCCCTTTCTTCCACAAACCCGACCCCTCTTCTTCATTTCACCGCACTCCCCCTTTCACGCCTTTCTCTCAACAGACATGCGTTGAAAAAGGAAGTAGATAATAGTGAAGACAGTGTGTGGCTATGACTGGGTCCCTGTGTGTAGTCTGTCACTGCAAGCTTTATCAATGCACGGACCTATAGGTCTGTAAGCCTAAGTAAACAGGATCACCTGATCAGATAAAACTGTATAATAGAAATTGGAAAACAGCCAAGCAGACGAATAAGAACAGTGTACCTATATCGTGTTGTCACATTCAGGTGTTTGTTTGTTTGTTTATTTCATTTAACGTCTATTCACCGAAGTGATTTTAGACAATAAAATAAAAGGAAGGAGGGGGAAAAAGGATATGCGCTACATGGATGGGGGAAAGGAAATAACATTTAAACAAAATGGTAAAGTAACATAACATGAAATAAAATTAAATAAACATTAAGTATTCAAACAATATTTTAAAACTCTTTAAAAAATAAAATAAAATAAAATAAACTTACTATGGAACAAGTCCAACTTGCGAAATGTGCATTGACAGAAAAGTCAATTTTGTGAGATTGTCATATACGAAGTAATCAGAATAAACTTGCAATTTTTATAACAAATGTCCTACAGGACTATAAATTATAGATTTAGCGATGGTTATCCAATATTTACTATTTTTATTTTGAACATTATGAATGTTCTGTGGAATATATTGTGTTATTACACTGCAGTCATGAATGATATGATTTATAGTTAAATTTTCATTGCAAATGCAAACAATATCCTTGCAATATTTTGTCCTCCAAGAATTTAAAGCAAGACGATGTGCTAAAGAGGTTATTGTTCGAGGATACTGTAAATTATCACTATATATTATTTTTAAAGGAAATTTATTTTTTATTTTCTTTTCAATTATACTATAAATTTCTTTTGTTGATAAGGGGATGTCAATATGGCTAACGTTGTGTTGATTTTTCGCTCCTTCTTTTGCTTTCCTGTCAGCCCAATCATTATTATCTAAACCACAATGAGATGGTATCCAACAAAATTGAACATTTGTGCCATTGATAATTAAGCAATGTATAAGATATTTTATTTCATATATAATATCACCTGTGCTCTTATAAATATTAGAGTCCAGACTCTGAAGAACAGATTTGGAGTCTACACATAATAAGATATAAAAAAGGTCTTTTGTTGACTCAAGATTTTATGTAATGCCATAAGAATTGCGGTAAGTTCTGCAGTATAAATTGAGCGATCTTTACCTAAATACAAGGATTCACAAATTTTTAAAGCAGGTATAACATAACCAGCCCCAGTTTGGCCTGTATCTAAAACAGAACCATCAGTATAAATTTGCAAATAAGAATAATATTTTTTATCTATATGTTCATAAGCTTCTGTTGCTAACAATAATCCATTTTCTTTTTTCCGTAGAGCAGTATATTCAAAATCAAAGTTTGCTCGCTTAAATTCCCAGATTGGTATAGGCATTTGTGGTATTTTTTTAGAGATTGATTTAGGAAATAAATTTGACCCCTGTAAAAGTTCATCTGTATAAGATGCTATTGTTTGTAAATAACTGATACCCTGTGCTCTTTTTGGATAATCTAAATCAGATCTTACTTCTAGTTCTGTGTCAGTGAAATTTTCTACAGCAGAGGCTCTAACTATATATTTAGCGCATGATAATTTTCTCCACTCATTTAATGGTAATACTCCAGCTGCTTTATAAGCATCGTCAGTTTTTGTATGTACTGGAATACCCATAACAATTTTAATTGCTTTACTGTCCATACTCTGGAGTTGTTTCAGTAAATATTTTGGAGCTGAAAAATATACCTCTTGTCCATACGTTAATTTAGATCTGACAAGCATGCACACAAGATGAATAAGAGTTTTAGTATCACGTCCCCATTTTTGAAAGCTTATAATCTTTATTAAATTTAAACTTTTAACGGCCTTTTCCAACAAATAACGTATATGTTTTTTCCAACTTAATTTAGATGTAAAATATACCCCGAGAAATTTTATTTCCTGTACATATTTCAATTCTTTGATACCAATATAAAATTTTGGCAAACATTTGGGGTTAATCCCATTATTAAACAAGATCATGTTTGTTTTTTCTTCTGATAATTCCAATCCATTATCCTTCATGTAAATATCAATATTGTTCAGTTCATTTTGATATATCTTTTGAATATGTTTTATTTCATATATAGAAGTTTTCCTTTTTAAAGATACATTTACCCATATGGCAATATCATCAGCATATTGAACTAGATGAATTTTATTACTTACAAATTGAGGTAAGTCATTTAACAAAATAGTGAATAAAAGAGGTGAAATTATAGAGCCTTGTGGTATACCCATGTTAATATTATATGTAGAAGAATAAGAGTGACCTACTTTGGCCATTATTTTTCTTCCATGCAAAAACTCTTTAATATATTGAAAAATATTTCCAGAAAGCCCTATATTTTTTAATTTGTATAAAAGTCGAGCATGCCAAACTCGATCATAAGCCTTTTTAACGTCAAAAAATGTAGCTAATATATTTTTCCTTCTAGCGAATTGTTTCTTAATGTGTGTTGTTAATTTCACTAAATGGTCTACTGTTGATCTGCCTTTTTTAAAACCAGCCTGATTTTCTGGAATTACTTTATTTTTTTCACAATAATATGATAATCTATTCATTATAATTTTTTCCATAATTTTACCAGCATGCGATGTTATTGCAATGGGGCGATAACTTGACGATTCGTGTCGATTTTTCCCTGTTTTTAAAAGTGGAATAATTATTGATGTTTTCCAAATATCAGGCAACACATTATTTTCCCAACATTTATTAATAATAGTGAGAAAATGTTGTATCCATTTTAAAGGCATGTGTTTTAGCAAAATGTATGATAACCCAGCTGGACCAACTGCAGATTTTTTAGTGCCAAAATAATTTAAAGCATCTGTAACCTCTGTTATTGATATACTAGAATTCATAAATAAATAATTATCTGAATTAGGTTCTTTATAATGTTCAGATTTTTCTTCATGTTTTCTTTTTTCGAACTCATCTCTAGTTAGACTACTAGTATTGCTTGCATTTGCAAAAAGTTTTCCAAATTCTTCAGATTTCTCCTTTGGCGAAGAAAATAGTTTGTTAGTTATTTTTATGGGACACTTAGGAAGCTGAAAGCCATTTTTCATTTCTTTAACTTTTTTCCAAACATTATTGACATTACATGTATTTGATATTTCTTTTTTACAAAAATCTTCCCAATACTGTTTCTTTGCTGATGCTATAATTTTATTACAATTAATTTTTGCACATTTCATGTGCCTATGTGCGGAAACAGATCTACATTTTATCCAATTCTTAAATGTATTCTTTTTTTCCTTAACTGCATCTGCACATGCTTGATTCCACCAAATATTACCACTGTGTTTTTTCTTTACAGAATTTCTCTTAATAGGTATAGACTTATTAGCTGCAGACAATATTGTTTTTGTAAAACCTGTACAAATTTCATTAATATCTTCATTTTGTAGAAAGTCATCTTCAGAGTACAATAAATGCATTTGATACTGATTCCAATCTGCACGAGTATAAATATATTTTGGTATAACATCATCTTCTATTTGTACCTCTGGCTTTTCATTTATTACAGTTACAACTGGAAGATGGTCACTACCCAATGAATCAGAGTCCACTTCCCATATACTGTCTATTGCCAAATCAGGCGATACAAACGTTAGATCAATGGCAGAAGGTTGGTGGGTTGCTATGTCAGGAATCCTTGTTATTTTATCATCATTTAACAATATAAGACCAGAAGTAATGATATTTTCAATAAAACGATTATTTGTATTATAATTACATCCTTTATCCCAAATTGTTGAGTGAGCATTGAAATCACCAACTATAATCCAATTTTCATTTATATCAATTGATTGTAACCATTCAGTATTAAAATCATCTGGTCCTAATGGATAATAAACAGACGTGATATTAACATACATTTGATCATGTATTTTTACTTTCACAGCTACTGAATACACATCATTTAAATCTTTTGGAATGGGAGACTTGCATGTGACGTAATCCAAATATTTCCTAATGTATATCGCAACGCTAACTTTAGTATTCTGTTTAGTAAATGGTGTTACCGGCGGAAAAAAGTAGCCTTCGATCTTAGGAAGTTTCTTCCTTTTTACATTCAATGACTGCAGTGCAAGAACATGATGTTGGTTTGTTACTACATATTGTTGTAAAGAGTGTACATTTGTGGATATAGATCTGCAATTCCACTGAACAATACTAAATTTATCATCAATCATAAATTTAAGATTTTTTTTTTTAAAAATGAATGTTGTTCAATTATGACAAAATATTTCTGAACATCAGTGACATTAACTTCATTCCTTTTTGATTCAGATGAATGCAGTCTCTGTAAAAGGAACGGTTTGTAGCCCCCGTTTTTGTGAGAAAGGATACACTGTTGTCCACAAAGTGTACATTTTCTTTGACACATGCTGCTCTCAGTGCAGCGTTGGAGGCATCACCCTTCTTTCTCAGCTGACCTCTCGGGGGTACTATAGATGACAAACAAATGTTTGCTGCAGGGAATGTTGTCTTGACTACTTTTATCATCTTTAGCCAGTCCTTCATGTTAATGTTTTTTTGTTTTGCAGCTGTTGATACCTGCATGAATAATGACAGATTCTATTTTTCCATTTGCAGGTACATCATCCAACCATTGTACAATGTCTTCAATTTTTATACCAGGAATGCAGACTAGCTGTCCTTTGACGCCTTCAACAGCAACTTCTTCCATTCTGATGCCTCTAATGACGGAGTCTCCTATTATGAGTTGTTTAGTATCTTTGGCAATTTTACTATGCTTTAGCCTTTCAAACGGAGTACTGGTGATGTCACTGACAGATCTCATGTTCAGTTTAGAAACATCCGGATATTCGACAAATGTGTCACAAGGAGTAGAACAGGCCACTGTCTCTAGTGATGATTCCTCACTTGTTATCGCATCTGGCACCTGTCGTACATTGTATTTACACAGTTTGATCAGCTGCTCTGCCTTCTCTCTTTCAGAGTGTACAATGCTTTCTGTTGTTGATTTATGTTGAAAAAGTGTTTTGTAGATTGCAAAAAGTCTGTCGATGTTTGTGTCTTGCTCACTAATTATTGGGACAGCTACTTTTTCCAAAAACTCTGTAAAAGATGGTGTTGAGGTTGCAGTTTGTTGTGCAGCTACTTGAGCATATGTTTTTTTTAATTTCTTTTTCAGGACGTTTCTGCTGTACTTTCTTAATAGCCTCTTGTATGCTCATTGAGCATTTTGATCTTTCTGTGAGAGCATTTTTTAGAAGCACCTTTTTGTCGCATCCACGATAGGCAGCTGAGTGCTCACCTCCACAGTTTACACAGTGAGGCTTGGAGGCGTTGCAGTTTTGCCTTACGTGATATCCTCCGCATCTGCGACATCTTTGTTTTGCACATTCAGGTGTTAAATCAACGAAATGTCAATAATCAGTTGGATAGTATCAAATCAAAGAATGAAAGGAATCGAACAGCTTTGATTAATTCCCTCACGCAAACACGCACGCACACACACACACACACACACACACCCACACACACACACCCACCCACACCCCCCCCCCCACACCCCGCCCACACACACACACACACACATTTATTTATTAGCAGAGATGTTTTGTATACTATTATTATTCACTACTTTTTGTTGATCGTTAACGGTATAAAGCTTTACCTTGTAGTTTATGAACATCACCGCCCTGCTTTTACTTTCAGTCTTGCTGCGCTAGGTTTCTCGGCATTAGTACCATTTGTGAATTGTATCTTCTGGCAAAACAGTTCACTGCCTCTTTGAAGTCAATATCAACATCCCTGTGCACTTTCAGTAAACTAAATCAAAGAAAAGATCTAGGTGTAAACTTCCCTCCACAAACCTACATTACGTCAGACGTATTTTCAGTGATCTTTCTCGGAAAGAAGTGTATTGAAGTAGAGCAGCTCTTTTGGCTACCTGGTCGATTCAAGTGAAATCCATTTCAACGATGTTTTTGGACGATTCAGCGATGGTCGTTTCAACGGATGTTCCTTACAACGAATTGTCATAATTATCAACTTAGCATCTTAATTAATATTTCTAAAAAGTCGTTTTTGGGGGATTAGGGCAGTATCAAGGTGAAGGTGCTGGAAGAGGTTTGCGACCAGAACAAGAAAATATGGCTGCATTTATTAATTTAGGCTTAGGGGTTGGGTTACTTGGTCGTTTCAACGGGAAAACGCTTTGGACACTTCAACGGATTCCTTGAAATGGATTTCCGTTGACTTGTCTATAAATAACTCTTTGTACTTTGGACCAAAAGTGACTAAAAATTGCAATATTTTAAAAACAATTTTTAAAACATTGAAACTCTTTGCATTACAAAAAAAATCATTTTTTTATTTTTAGTATGTGGGTTCCGGAACCCAGGTAACGCCCCCCCCCCACCTCCGCCCCTCTCCTCTGGGTCCGGCCCTGCTAGAAAACAGCCAACCAGAAGACTAAGAACAGTGTGCCTGCTTAGCGTTGTCACAATGTTGAGTAGTTAAAGTGTTATTGCATTGAACTTGACTTGTGGCATAGTTTGAAATCTACAATCATTCGCACTCGCACACACAAACACACACCCTATCACGCACACACTCACCCACACACACGCACACACACGCACACACTCACACACGCATACACTCACATGCACGCACGCACACACACGCACACACACATTATGACCATTAATACACACAATTTTATATGCCAAAAATGACACAAAGGAAAACACAAAATGCCGATTTAACCAACCTTATGTACATAGTTGTATACAAAAACACATGGACCTACAGTGTGACAGTGCTGCCTTCTTCTGTCTGACTACTGTCTTCCTGTCTTCTTTATGTCTTTTGTCTGTATCATTTTCATTTTCTTCATTATTTATTCTATTAGTTATCTGCATCCTGTGTTTGTGTGCATGTGTGCGTGTGCATGTGTGTGTTCACGTGTGTATGTGCATGGATGTGAGTGTTTGTGTGTGTGTGTGTGTTCGTGTGTGTTTATGTGTTGTTGTGCTCATGTATGTGCATGTGTCTGTATGCGTTTGTGAGATTGTGTGATTATGTGCATGTGTGTGTATGCATGTGTGTGTGTATGCGCGCACCCATTGATACACACACACACACACACACACACACACACACACATCAACCGTACCCACCTGTCTTTGCCTTACCCTTGGTCTTAGTATGGTATTAGTTGCGTACTTAGTTATGCATTTTATTAGTTGCGTACTTAGTTATGCATTGTATTAGTTACGTACATAGTTATGCATTGTATTAGTTACGTACATAGTTATGCATTGTATTAGTTGCGTACATAGTTATGCATTGTATTAGTTACGTACTTTTTTTTTTTTTTTTTTGGTAATTTTTATTTCTTCAAAATGAGAATGAGTTTAACAAAAATGGATGAATGAGAAAGATTAAACAAAATAAACATGAGCGGCCCCCTCTCCCCAAAAAACACCCATACTCACGCATACATACAATTATACATTTATCGCATTCATTTGTTCAAACTGCATTACTTCTGATTTCTATACTTATTGCTCTGGGTCAACTGGAATTCGACTCAGGAGAAAAATAATGAGCAGATATACATTAAAAAAAAAAAAAAAAAAAAAAAAAAAAAACAACAACAACAACAAACAGTTCAATCTTCGATGAGTGATAAGTACAAGATCCATTCACTAATGAATTTGTGGTATTTATCATTTATAATAGCCACATATTTCTCTAAACAAAAACGCTTTTTAAGAATCATTCTGAACTGTTGAATTTGTGGTTGAGAATTACCTAACTTACATTTATATATATATAGAATTTAGCAAGCAGTATGATCAAGTCAAACGTAATATCTGTATGGACATCTTCTTTTATACCGAATAAAATTAATGCTTTATCCAGACAAATATTATGACAGGCACACTTTTCCACCAAACAATCCTTTAAGTCACTCCAAAATTTTGAAACAACCCTACACTCATAGAGCATATGTGTTAACGTCTGATCTTCTATTTCACAAAAATTACATATGGGTGAATCTATAATTTTACACCTGAATAAATATTGTTGGGTTAAAAGTAGCCTATGTAATAGTCGAGTTTGAAACCATCTTAACTGCGTGTCTTGTGTTATTCTAAAGCAGTGAGGGAAGATTTTTTCCCAATGTAGATTTTCAAAAAAAGTATTCCATCTTGCTACTGCGGTCGGAGAGAAACTGTTTTCAGCCAACAATGCTCGTACTTGATTTTTACCCCTATTAATGTATTTCCATACTTTCGGGACTGATTCCTCATATGTAATGCCTAGTTCTAAACCTAACCTCTTCTGAAATTTCTTAACCGCATTTAATACTCCTTGATATGTCAAAAAATTTGTTTTTATCGCATTGGGAAATTTTGTTTTAAACTCCTGGAATGAAAGGTAAGTGCCCTCCTCATTAACAAGCTGCTTAATAAATAGTATGTCACAATCACACCATTCCTTTAAGTAAATAACCTTTTGATCTCTCAAAATATTTTTGTTGTAATGAATATTTTCAGACATGAATTCATTATTATCCGAAGGTTGACATTTAACAGCAATCCTCCTAAAGTGTTTCAAAACATCCTTCCAAAAGGGATTGTTCACCTTTGTACTGAGCACATTACAATATTCCGCACCATACTTATAAATATTACTTAACTTTGGATACATCGTAAGCACCATTTCCTTCCAGGATGTTTCATTTCTCAATCTTATTAACCACTGAACTTTAAGCGAAGTCAGAAAGTTTCGGACATTAATCATTCTCAATCCACCCTCTTCATAGGACTTACATACAATAGATTTTTTTATTTTACTTCTTTTTTTATCCCATAAAAATGAATAAATTTCCTTTTCTAGCAAAAGTAAAATTTCCTCAGACGGATCTGGCAAGGTCGTTAATAAATGAGTGATTTTTGAAAGTACCAGCGTTTTAATAATTAAAATCTTCCCCAATGGGGTAAGATGCCTTCGACACCAGGCAGCCATGACCTTTTTCATATTTGAGAGTTTTTCTTCATAATTAATACGAACAATACTATTAGTATCCGTTGAGAACAAAACCCCTAAAACTCTAAAGGTTCCTGGGTCCCAAACAAAATTTTTATCTCTCATATACTGGATATTACACTTCTTCCTACTTCCTATCCATGTAGCAAGTGATTTTTCAAAATTTACCTTCAATCCAGATATTTCTGCATATGCCAACAGAACATCAACTACTGCTTTAAAAGATCGTTCTGAACCATCAAGACAAATGGTTGTGTCATCAGCAAACTGAGACAATAAATTTTCCTTGTCTTTAATTTGAATACCTTTAATTAATTTATTTTTACGAATCATTAAAGATAATATTTCAGCACAAATAAGGTATAAATAGGGACTGCATGGGTCACCTTGTCGTACACCTCTCTCTATTGAAAAACACTGCGAGTATTGGCCATTAACTAATATAGTTGATGAAATATTAGAATAAAATGTTTTTATCCATTGAATTAGATCTGGTCCAAATTCAAAAAAATTAAGACAAGAAAATAGAAAAGTCCAGGAAACACTGTCAAAAGCTTTTTCCATGTCTACGGTAAATAAGAGTCCCGGAATATTCTCTTTTTCTACATATATTATAGTATCATACAATAAGCGAATATGTTCACCTATATAACGTCCTTTTATAAAAGCCTTTTGAGATTCATCAATAATTTTAGGTAAAACAGCCTTCAATCTGTCAGCCACACAAGCCGAAGCAATTTTATAAGAAATGTTTAACAGGGATATTGGCCTCCAGTTTCTTACCAGACGTTTAGATTTTCCTTCTTTAGGTATACAAACAATAGTACCACGTCTCTGTGTAACAGACAATTGCTCTTTTTGGAATCCTTCATTTATAGAACGAATATAAAATGTACCAATATCTATGAAAAAGAATTTAAAGAATTATTAGTTACGTACTTAGTTACGCATTGTATTAGTTACGTACATAGTTATGCATTGTATTAGTTACGTACATAGTTAGGCATTGTATTAGTTACGTACTTAGTTATGCATTGTATTAGTTACGTACATAGTTATGCATTGTATAAGTTACGTACTTAGTTATGCATTGTATTAGTTACGTACTTAGTTATGCATTGTATTAGTTACGTACTTAGTTATGCATTATATTAGTTACGTACTTAGTTACGCATTGTATTAGTTACGTACTTAGTTATGCATTGTATTAGTTACGTACTTAGTTATGCATTTTATTAGTTACGTACTTATGTATGCACTGTATAAATTACGTACTTGTTATGAATTATATTAATTACGTACTTATGTATTGCATTAGTTATGTACTTAGTTATGTATTGCATTAGTTACGTACTTAGTTATGTATTGTATTAGTTACGTACTTAGTTATGTATTGTATTTGTTACGTACTTAGTTATGTATTGTATTAGTTACGTACGTAGTTATGTATTGTATTAGTTACTTACTTAGTTATGTATTGTATTATTTACGTACTTAGTTATGTATTGTAATAGGTCATTTTGCCATTGTTTACATAGTTGTAAATAGTATATTTTTGTCTTTTTTGTAATTTATGTACATAATTGTAAATAGTCTGTACCTTTACTGTCCCGTCTTTTGGTGTATTGTAGCAAAAGTGATGTTTCATCGCGTGCATGTATTTATATGTTATGACTATGTAAAGCGTGGTGAGTCTGGTCATAGGCTGGAGTACCCGCTATATAAAAATCCGTTATTATTATTATTAATAGGTATGTACTTAGTTATGTATTGTATTAGTTACGTACTTAGTTATGTATTGTATTAGTTACGTACTTAGTTATGTATTGTATTAGTTACGTACTTAGTCATGTATTGTATTAGTTACGTACTTAGTTATGTATTGTATTAGTTACATACTTAGTTATGTATTGTTGGCTGTCATTCATTATTTTATTGTGTTGATAGTTGTAGCTTAGAAGTATAGTGTTGAATCCTATACAGCACTGACAACGACACCTATCTTAAACCTTACCCTCTCAGCGAGTAGTGACATCACCCATAGAGGTAGCAGCAGACAGTCATGGACTTCACACACCACCCCAGCACCACCTGTGGTTACGTACTTAGTTACGCATTGTATTAGTTACGTACATAGTTATGCATTGTATTAGTTACGTACATAGTTAGGCTCTGTGGGTTCGGGCAAATAGAATAGACCCAACGTTTCCCGGCGTGTCGTAAGAGGCGACTAACAGGGGTGATGTTAGCACGGCATCACTGGGCGAAAGTCTTCTACACAAAAGTCACCGGCCAGGGCGGAGGAACCTCACGTTACTACAGGTTCAACGACCACGTGCTCAGGGCCAAGGCGAGCCACACTGTATTCGTGGATTTCGGCTGTGGCCAACAGCCTGGAGAGGATTGGGCCCTGCCAGGTCTTTTTTTGCCCAAGACACAACACATGATGAGGCTATCCACTAATTCCATGCCGGATCGGTCGTCGCCCGGAACAAGGACCGCGCCTTCCGTTGGCCACCAGGACGGAGGTGAAAAGTATGCTACTGATGGACAAATTAGCAAGATCCGCACGAGAAACCACATCGTCATAGGAACCTGGAATGTCAGGACCCTAACTGCGGAAGGAAAATTAGAAGAACTGGCCCACGAGCTGGACCACTATCGATGGAACGTTCTAGGTATAAGCGAACTGCGCTGGAAAGGCCTAGGTGAAACAACGACTGACAAAGGCCACAAGCTCTATTTCAGCGGTAGAGATGACAGGCACGAACACGGCGTTGGATTCTTGGTCCACAAGAACATTCTAGCCACTGTCATGGGTTGCCGCCCAGTCTCCAGTAGACTCATTACCATCCGTCTGAGAGCAACCCCTTTCAACATTACCATCATCCAGGCCTATGCCCCAACATCAGACTATGAAGACAGCGAAGTGGAGGATTTTTATGAAAATATACAGACGGTCCTTGACCAAGTGCCGAAGAAGGACATAGTCATAGTGCAAGGCGACTGGAATGCCAAGGTTGGCCAAGATGCGCACCACAACTGGGGAGACACATGTGGACCCCACTGCAACAACGAGACAAATGACAGGGGTCTGAGGCTATTGGAGTTTGCCAGATACAACAATCTGGTACTGGCAAACACGCTTGGTCTCCACAAAAATTCCAGACGATGGACATGGCACAGTCCCGGCGGGGAATATCACAACCAGATCGACTACATCATGGTCAAGAAACGCTTCAGATCAAGCATCAACATTGGCAGGACACGCACTTTTCCAGGAGCAGACATTGGAAGTGACCACGATCTCGTGATGATGTCTTTCCGGCTCCATTTGAAGAGAGTAAATACAGCAAAGTGCACCAGGCTGAAGTTCGACCTGGACAAACTGCAAGACCCGGAGGTGGCAAAAATATTTCAGGCCACAATTGGAGGGAAATTTGCACCACTGCTTATTTTGGGGGCAGGCGAAGTAGATGTCAACACCATGACCAATACCTTCAACTCAGCTGTAACAAATGCCGCCACTGAGATCCTTGGCAAGCACCGACCAAAGAAGAAGCCGTGGATCACACCTGAACTTTTGGATCTGTGTGATAAACGAAGAGAGTTAAAAAAGAAAAAGAACACCTCACAGGGAGCTGATGTCTACCGAAAAATCAACAATGACATCCGAAAAGGCATGCGCACAGCAAAGGAGAACTGGATAGAAGATCAATGCCAGGAAATAGAGAACAATCTGAACAAGAACAACAGCAAGAAGGTCTACCAGACTGTGAAGCGGCTGACAAGTGTTAAACAGCCCAAAGTCTCCACTATCCAAAGCAAGTCTGGCATATGCCTTACAGAAGAACAAGAAGTCTTGGACAGATGGACAGAGTACTGCTCTGACCTTTACAACCATACACCAAATGGAGACCCATCAGTTCTAGCATGTCCCGAGAGCAGAGAAGAAGAAGAAATCCTCCCAATTCTCCGGGAAGAAGTTGAGGCAGCAGTGCAATCGCTGAAGAAAGGGAAGTCAGCGGGAGTGGACAACATACCAGCGGAACTGCTACAAGCAGGAGGAGAAGCGATGACTGATGCTCTCACCATTATCTGTAACAAGATCTGGCAGAGTGGGGAATGGCCTACACCATGGACCCAGTCGCTTGTCATCACTCTTCCCAAAAAAGGTAACCTTCAGGAGTGTGAAAATTACCGCACCATCAGCCTCATCAGCCATCCCAGCAAGGTCCTCCTGAAAATAATACTCAACAGGTTGAAACCACAAGCTGAACAAATCATAGCTGAAGAACAAGCAGGATTCATGGCAGGGCGAAGTACCACTGAACAGATTTTCAACCTCAGAATAATCTGTGAGAAATACCTACAGCACCAACAACATCTATATCATGTGTTCATAGACTTCAAGAAGGCATTTGACCGAGTCTGGCATGCAGCTCTATGGGCAACCATGAAAGTGTACAACATCAGCCCTAAAATTATAGAAGTCATCAAAAGCCTGTATGACAAGGCTACCAGTGCAGTCCTCCATAACAGCGTCATCGGGAACTGGTTCAGAACAACAATCGGTGTGCGTCAAGGATGCTTACTCTCTCCAACACTCTTCAACATCTTCCTAGAGCACATCATGTCAGATGCTCTTGCAGATCACGAAGGCACAGTCAGCATAGGGGGCAGAGCAATCTCCAATCTTCGTTTTGCGGATGATATTGATGGATTGGCTGGAGAGGAACAAGAACTTGAACAGCTTGTACAGAGGCTTGACACCACCTCCAGAGCTTATGGAATGGAAATAAGTGCAGAGAAGACCAAAATGATGACCAACAACACCAATGGCATCAACACGGACATCAAAGTACAAGGCCAATCCCTCAACACAGTGCACAGCTTCAAATATTTAGGAGCCATTGTGTCAGACAATGGGTCTCGACAGGAAGTCCTCTCCAGGATCGCACAAACAACTGCTGCCCTGACAAGGTTGAAGCCCATTTGGAAAGACAGAACCATCAGTCTACATTCCAAAGTAAGACTGCTGCGCTCTCTGGTCATCTCCATCTTCCTATATGCTTGCGAAGCATGGACCCTCACAGCGGATCTCCAACGAAGAATACAAAGCATGGAGATGAGGTGCTACAGAAGACTTCTGTGCATTTCCTATACCCAACACATCACCAACGACGAAGTCCCACAGACCATCACACAAGCCATTGGACAACACGATGACCTGCTCACAGTGGTGAAGAAACAGAAACTCCGATGGTATGGCCACGTCACCAGATCATCAGGCCTTGCAAAGACCATTCTGCAAGGCACAGTGCAAGGAGGTAGAAGAAGGGGGAGACCGAAAAAGAGGTGGGAGGACAACATTCGAGAATGGACTGGTTTGACACTGAGCGAAGCCATGAGGGCTGCTGAGGACAGAGAAAGATGGAGTATGCTGGTTAAACGATCATCTGTGGTGCCCCTACGACCTTCGGGTTATGGGACAGGATAGGATAGGATAGGATAGGACACTTTCTCACCTCCTTCCCCCTCTCTAAAACTAGAAATGCACTGAACAAGGAAGTAGCCACAGTGAAGACTGTGGGGCTGTTATTGGGTCGTTATGTTTAGCCTGTCACTGCAGGCTTTGCCAATGCTCAAACCTTTAGTTGCAATGTCATCTTTAGGGACTGTCTGTGGGTAAACTTGATACCCTGATAACATATGATTGTATAAACGAAATTGGAAAACAGCCAAGCAGAAAACTAAGAATGGTAGACCTACACTGGATTGTAACATTGTAGCGTATTTAAAGTGTGTGAATAGAGCTTTGCTTTCGGGTCGTGTGAACGTTTGAACTCAACAGTCATTCACACACACACACACACATGCGCACGCACTGCAGACGCACATGCACACACGCATGCACACACACACGCTCGTATACACGCACAGACATAGGAACACAGAGAGAGAGAGAGAGAGAGAGAGAGAGAGAGAGAGAGAGAGAGAGAGAGAGAGAGAGAGAGAGAGAAAGAGACAGACAGACAGACACAAACACCACTGCACATAACAATTGCACACACACACACACACACACACACACACACACACACACACATCAATATAATAAACAGCAAAAGCTACGTAATATATAACTGGCGTAAGGTATATGTGACAATAATTAGTTAAATACATATTTATATGTCACTGTAGAGATCTTGTCACACACACACACACACACACACGCACACACACTCACACACCCTCACACATGCGCACGCACTGCAGACGCACATGTACAAACACATGCATACACACACACGCACGCATACAAGCACAGTCATAGGCACAGAGAGAGAGAGACAGACAGACAGACAGACCAACACACAACCACACACACACACAGAACTGAACTCGGAATTCGAAACTTGCATTTTCACTCTTATTTTAATTTATTGACAGAACACAGCATAGCGTAATAATAAAGCAACACAGCAATTCAAAGCAGTCATTTGTAGTGAATGAAGCTGATGGACTTTAGCTAAACTCTACAGTACACATCACAAAATAGGTCCCATATATTTCAAGGGCTTTACACCGTTATCGCTTATGAATGACTTCTCAATGACGTTATACCAATACTATTAAACTGTCGTGTACATTCTATCGTCGCTTTACATGTATTGTCTTTTTACAATGTGGCACAATGGGAGGCGACTGTTCACGGCTTGGGAGAGATTGTCTACCTTCCATTTATTGGTTAGCCTAGCCTTGGGTAGCTCCTGCAGTGCAAAATCCTTTGGTGTGGCCATAGCGTTATGCAGGACAAGGCGATATGACATACATGTAATAATAATAATACAGGATGCTATATACGGGCCTTTCTCCAAATCAGTCAGGCTCAAAGCGCGGCGATCTATACCAACATACACGCTCACCTGTCTCATCCATCCTCACACACACCAAATACACATCCATCACTCAAACAGGTGGTGTAAAGGCAGGGAGATCGCTATTAGAAGAGGGAAACAAAATTGAATGTTTATTTGTGAAATTGGTATGTTCTCCCCGCCTGACCATTCTCCTTCTTTTGGTGGTGAGCAGGACCACATTGTCGGCAGGCATTTTATGCAGGTTAGTGGCAGTGTCCTACAGTGAGTGTCGTGACCCTAATACATTACATTACATTACATGATTATTGCTTTAGTTCCAGAGGACTCTTCCGAGCCAAATCAGGACCGGACAACCCCTGATTCGGATAAAAGATCTGCTGAAACAACCATAGTGGTAAAACTGAAAGCTCTCCACCAGCCAGTCACTTTACAATAAAAACATCCCACGCAGGGGACGCTGAGGCTATACTCTTAATTTATCGAACCCCCGTTTGCAAAACCAAAATAGAATACAAACATCAGTACAAATTATCAACAAAACACATACATATAAAATGCCTACATTGCTAAATAATAACATCATAGGAAGCCCTAGTTACCACCTGGCAGAAAGCATCCAATATTCCCAAGCTGATCCAACAGACCTCACACACAAATAAGGAGTCTTATCCCGGAAGAGTTTTCAAGAACAAATGGTAGGTGACTGGTCTAGCAAAGAAGAAGTTAGTATAGCAGATTGATAGAACAAAGCAGGAATGAGAAAGAACAAATGAGAAAGACAGTGACAGTGGGAATTTAAAGCACTAAATTTCCAGAAAGTGGGGATACTATTTATGCTGAAACCCCCGGCACCCCTACGTGGGTTGTGACACTAATAGCCGGCAATCCGGTTTACTATTATATTTGGACGTCTTATACTGATGTTTATGCAGGTTAGTGGCAGTGGCCTGCAGAGAGTGTCGTGGCACTAGTAGCCGGTAATCCTGTTTACTATCATACCTGGACGTCTTATACTGATGTTGGGTATGTCTATAGCAAGCTTCATCATCAGAGTCCAAAATGCATATAGTTATCTTTGATTTGTCAGTACAACAGTTGGTGAAAAGTCTTTCAGATTTGTTGTTTTTGTTGTTGTTCTTTGATTGCCTGCGCACATGAATTGTAATGGGTTCAACAACATGGCGTGTACTAAAAACTCAGGTAATTCTTCAAGCTACAAAGCACATCTAGTTCAATAATATACCGACTTCTGGAGAGAAAAAAAGTTATAGTTCTTGTGTACATACTTTTGCAAATTGCTGGGGTCAATCGGAAAGTGACAGACAAGGCTGGGTACACTGTGTGATACTCATAGTACAGAAATATAACACACATGTAATTTACAAAGCTTATTCAATGAAAAAACCCAACTGCAATACTCAATGAATAATAATCCAGACTACATGAAAATAACGTCCGTACTCTATTGCCATTAATACACAATGAACGAAGCGAAGAATACACAATGAATCCTAATCCTATGTTGGGGGACGTGTGAGCAAATCTATACTGTACATGTACACTGTATACTGATGATCAGTAATAGCTATACTGTACATGCACACTGTATACTGATGATCAGTAATAGCAATACTGTACATGTACACTGTGTAATGATGACGATCAGATATACTGTACATTTACACTATATAATGATGATGATCAGTTAAAGGTATACTGTGAGCAAATCTATACTGCACATGTACACTGTATAATGATAATTAACAGCTATACTGTACAGGTACACTGTATAATGATGACAATCAGTGATAGCTATACTGTACATGTAAACTGTATAATGATGATCAATGATAGCTGTACTGTACATGTACACTGGATAATGATGATGATCAGTGCAGTGATAGCTATACTGTACATATACACTGTATAATGATGATGATCAATGATAGCTATACTGTATATGTACACTGTATAATGATGATGATCAGTGGTAGCAATACTGTGAGAAAATCTATACTGTACATGTACACTGTATAATGATGATGGCCAGGGTAGTGGGAA
>CM072520.1:55202881-55329315 GCA_036898135.1 Oncomelania hupensis
TATGTCGTTCGGTTCTTATCATGTACGACCCGATTAGTGGAAAATCCATTTCCGTTTGTCTTAAGATAGGGCGATGTAACAAGAGCATAGTTTTACCCGATCATTTTGAGCTTTTGCTTGTTTACTCAGTTAGACTTAGAATGTTACTGTTAGTCTCTAGCAGACGAGAGAAATGATCATGCGTAACACAGTTGTAGCTTGATCCAAGCACAGTTAGTGACATCATCGCAGCCTACGATGGAGTTTCGAATTTTACAGCCACTCAGATTTCTTCAGCTAATCAGAACACAGCTAGAGTAGATAGAACCGGTTCTGGCTGATTAAAGCAGCCAGGTAGAAAGTCAGTCTTCGTTGAAACGCTGAGTAGTACATAGTACACTCAAGCAGAAATCTCTCTCCTGAGAAGATTAGACAGCAGTACTTGTTGAATATTCGAATTCAATGAAGTAGCCATGGCCTGGCATTGTGAAACAGGTAAATGAACATACTTCTGCTTCATCGTGATGTATTTATATTATTGTTGAATTATGTGTGTGAAAATTGCTATGCCTAGAATGGAATTGTTAGTCCGACTTTGCCTGATCATGTGGAGAAGCTGTCCACGAGTCGATCACGACCGGCCGACGCCATGTTGTATTATGTACGGATCCACTGTTGTTTAACCTATATGTATGCTTGCAGACCAGTGGCTGTACCCGAGAATGTTTATACTATTATTATTTCTATATGTGTATAGTTAGCCACGATTTATATTTATATGCATGCATGTATAGGAAATTAGAGTGGAGATTCCAGTGGACCACAGACTTAGCAGAATGTTCGTCGCTTATGTATAGAGATGTGGAGCTATCACTGAGGGCTACTTTGGCCTTCAGTGAGACGCTCCGCACAGACCTATTATACAGGGTTGTGCAGAATTTCGTCTCATATGTTACAGACGAGCAGACGAACAGTCCCGATGAAACAGAAGTATGTTCATTTACCTGTTTGACAATGTCAGGCCGTGGCTACTTGAGTGAATTCGAATATTCAACGAGTACTGCTGTCTAATCTGCTTAGGAGAGAGATTTCTGCTTGAGTGTACTGTGTACTGCTCAGCGTTTCAACAAAGACTGACTTTCTACCTGGCTCCTTGAATCAGCCAGAACCGGTTCTATCTACTCTAGCTGTGTTCTGATTGGATGAAGAAATCTGAGTGGATGTAAAATTCGAAACTCCATCGTAGGCTGCGATGATGTCACTAACAGTGCTTGGATCAAGCTACAACTGTGTTACGCATGATCACGTATGTCGTCTTCTAGAGACTAACAGTAACCTTCTAAGTCTAACTGAGTAAACAAGCAAAAGCTCAAAATGATTGGGGTAAAACTATGCTCTTCTTACAGGCGGTTCTCTCAGCGCGGACGTTGAGTTGAGAAAGTGTCGGGTGAAATGTAGCCGTATTGGCTACAAGAATTTCTGACCACACGATACGTAGGCCTTACTGTCTCTGTTAGGTTAAAACTTTGTGCCGTACATGAGATATATTTTTCAGATTTCTTAAAGAAAATCACCATTAGACTTAGCATTACATTCTCTGTTAGAATATAATAAACATTATTTTTTATTTAGGTAGCAAAAACGAAAGGGAGCGCGATATTTAGATTAGCGCGATGCATATCACGTTGTTGAAGACACCGCGCAATTATACTATTTATAGGCTGAGCCTAAAAGGTATCATCTGTCGGTTTAAGAACAACCCGACCGGCCAGTGTAGCGTAACGTCCCTCCTTTTCTTTAGCACATGATACGAAGAAAAGTTGAGTAACGATATAGCAAAGAATCTTTAGTTGTTGAGTACATTTATATCCCAAGACACCTGTGCAATATAAAAGATGTAAAATTTAAAACCTGATTAAAATGTAAGCTTAGATGAAAATAAAAAATATCTTTCCAGGACCGTTAAAACATTAAGCTGAAAAATTGCGATTAAAATATGAGGAAGAAAAACAAAAAGGGTAATTCGTTGCAAAAAAAGGAGAAAACAATATACAACATTTAAAACAACTTAACTTTTAAAATAAGATATAGCCAATTTTAGTGTAAGTGTCCCTGTTCGGGCTAAATAAAATTGTACATATTAAGTGCCAGCTAAAACATAATCAAAAACAGGTATAATTTCCAAATCTACTTTCATTAACAAATAGCATAAAAATTAGGCCTAATCACAAAATGTTATATTATCATATAAATATATTATACCACTAAGAGTTTTTAACAAGAGCTGTTAGTATGTAATAACATAATAAACAAATATTACAATATTCCAAAAAGCGACAATGACGGTGCAAATAATAACAACTGACAATATGGACGACACCTCGGATCCGCGGAGTTGACAATCAGATTGGACACCCGCACAATATAACTCATTGCCAGTCTATCCCTCACCACTCCAAAGCTCCACACGTCTGCGGAAAGCCCGTGGCTGTTGTTTGTAGATTATAGTCACACGACACTTTCGCATATAGGTGACTACTGGACCGATTTATACTGACACCAGCGGGCCAGTTGTTGGTAAAGGGGAAAATAATATGATCACACGTTGACCAATCCGGGATTCGAACCAGTGACCTTTCGGTTACTAGCAAGACGCTCTTACCAACTGAGCTACCCGGCCGCGAACTTGTTTTTTCCAACCTAGTTCCAGTCATTCGCCGAAAAAGGCAATTACCGAAGTCGAACGAAGCTCTCCGAGTCGAGCGAAGCTATCCGATGTTTTACGAACGAATGCTGGCAGGACTACGTGAAACCACAGGCTGGGAAGTCTCGTCTTTCGTAGGCCTCAATTACATACTATACTACGTACGTAACCTATGTAGGAGGCCCACAAGTTTACAAAGACAAAAGAAAAGACTTCAGAGCCTTGTTCCGTGCATAAAAATAGCCGCTGTTGCTTCTAGATCTACTTATGTTTCGATCTGTTCAGCTTCAGGCTGTAAGTTAAGTCGAGATTCACATTTTGAAGCAGTTAGTATTATTACTTTATGAGGATTAATATACTGACACAATTAGTAATAAAGAGTAAAAGTAATACATAACACATAATGCACACATACAACGATTTCACATCTATATCAACAATAAAACCATGACAAAACTTCAAAGCGCTATGGATACGTTGATGTCCCTTCAGCACAACAAGGCAAAGCAAGTTTATAATGGTCTCAAAACACATTGACATTTTTATTGCAAGCACCAAAGCAATTATTTATTTAACTAATATTATTCTTTTTAACTGATACAGTAAATTTGTTATATGTATTTCAATGATATGTATTTTAATGAGAAACACATATTAAAGAAATGTTGCGTGGCAGGCGGAAATTTCCATAAATCATCTGAAAACTTTGGTAAATCTATAAGAAAACAATAACCAGTAACACCATCTGAATATTTCGGGTTACACCCAACTTCAGCAAAAAACAAACAAAACGTTACTGACCATATTTACAACATTGAGCACGCACAGCAGCACACTATTCTTTTCTTTTCTTTTTTTAAAAATTAGGAATAATAATAATAATAACAATAATAATAATAATAATAATAATAATAATAATAATAATAATAATAATAATAATAATAATAACAAACAACAACAACAAATAATAATAATAATAATAATAATAATAATTATTATTATTATTATTATTATTATTATTATTATTATTATTATTATTATTATAACAAACAAACAAAACAAATAAATAAATTAAAGATTTAACTGAATAACTATACTACTACTACTACTACTACTACTACTACTACTACTACTACTACTACTACTACTACTACTACTACTACTACTAGCGAAGTTGTGGTCTTGATTTTGTGGTCCTGATTTCGGCTCTTTGCAGTCCGCTGGACCCTGTAAGCAATGAATAACTAATTAGCTATTAATTTAATTCTGATCTCGAGTTGTCTTGATTTTGTGACCCTGTAAGCAATGAATAACTAACTATTAATTTCACTCAGATCTCGAGTTATTAAAAAAAATTCGCTTAGTCTACTCGTCCTTCTCCGGAAATTTAAAGATTCGAATATTATAAAGTATAGGCCTAAATATTATAAATTCGAATAGATATAGTTTATACATTTATTTACGTATAAAACAAACAATACAGGTCTAATAATTATATTCAGCTAGTGAGCTTCTTCGCTGCGCGGAGACTGACTTCTATAATGTAGATTAAGCCTATGTATACTGTATAACAGTGTCTACTTGGTTCTAGGCAGGAAATGGGGAATGCTGTTATTAGCCTACTGCTGAGAACTAACAAAATGCAAATCAAGGAACGCAACTATTAAATATGGTCGATAATAATTATGCTCATATTAACAAAGTATACCGTTGCGAAATGCTAATCTGTGTAAATCGAACAGAATTAGAAGCAACAGCGATCATTTTTAATGTCAAGTAGTCGTAGTCATGCAAGCATCATTTCGTAACACATCGGAGAGCTTCGTTCGACTTCGGTGATTGCCTTTTTGGGCGAATGACTGGAACTAGGTGGGAAAAAAACAAGTTTGCTACCCGGCCCCATAAGCCCGTGGCTGTGACATGCAAGCCTTATAAAGGAGACATTGTAAGCAAGCATTGGATAATTGAATAAACCATGTTCAAAGCTGGGCACAGCCGAGCAGACACATACTGTGGGAGTCCAGCGCACCCTTCAACTTAGTTAGTTATTCCTTGCTTACGGGGTCCAGCGGACTGCAAAGAGCCGAATCAGGACTACAAAATCAAGACCACAACTTCGCTGAAAGAGGACTCACCCCTGATCCGCATAAAAGATCTGCCGAAACAACCCTAGTGGTAACACTGAAGGCACTACACCAGCCGGCCACTTTACAATAAAAACATCCCACTCAGGAGTCGCTGAGGTTATACTCTAATTTATCGAACTCCTGTTTACAAAAACAAAATAGGATACAAACATCATTATAAAATATAAACAAAACGCATACATATAAATTGCCTACATTGCCAAATAATAACATCACAGGAAGCGCCTTGACCACCTGGCAGACAGCGTCCAATATTCCCAAGCTGTTCCAACAGATCTCACACACAAAAGAAGAATTTTGTCCCGGAAGAGTTTTCAAGAAAAAAGGTAGGTGACAGGTCTAGTGAAGAAGAAGGTATAGTAGATTAATAGAACAGAGTAGGAATGAGAAAAAACAAAGGAGAAAGACAGCGACAGTGGAAATTTAAAGCTCTAAGTTTCCAGAAAGTGGGGATACTATTGCCCGAACAAAGGCGCGTCATTATAATTATGATAGGTGATGGAAGATTACAATACAAGGGGAGTGGGTTTTGACGGAGGAGTACTACTATACCTACTCAACTGGCACCATTCTAAGGGCGCGTCCACATGACAAGCTTCGAGCGAAGCTTTGAGCTGCGCTTCAGCTGCGCTGCGAAAAGTCTAACTAGAATTACTGTAGAAGCGTCCACACCACGAGCGGTAGCCGCGCGGCTATTGCTAGCTTCGAGCGGCGGTAATATTCTCGGCATTTATCGACGCTCGAAGCTCAAGCGGTGGTTTGGGTCCTTGACCTTGATTGGTTTTGTGTCCTTGGCCTTGAATCAGTCTTCTTACCACCCTTCGCTTACGGAATCAGAGAACTACAAAATAAGAGATTGTCGCAGAAAAAACAAAAAGATTTTCGAACAGGGAGGTTTGAGCAAAGCTGTGTTAGGAGGTGCCTAAAATGGCAAGGCACTCAAGTTAGTTATTGAGTGAAGATGGTTATAAATTTTATAATAAAATGACCAATTGCTCTTTTCGTATAGTATAGGCCTAATTGACAAAATTGCAGCTTTATCATTTGTGCAGTCGCCATTGAACAATAATAGTACCCAGTAAGTGTTTTTTTTTTTTAATTATGTTTTAACACAATTTGTTGCAAATAAAATACAGATCTAGATCTATTAAGCGAATTCACATTTGATGTTTTCACTCAGATTTAGAACCGTGCTTATAGTCCCAAATTCAACCTAGATTTAGATCTGGATTTTATAAATAAAAAATAAATAAAAGGGCTATGATGGTAAATTATCAATGAACACTTATGATGTAGGTATTGTGTGTTCGATGCCAGCCAATAAAAGTTTACAAAAATATATAGTTAACGTTTTAACTTGGATTTATTTCTTTGTAGCTTTGTAGGGGTGGGAGGTGGGGGAAAAACAAGAGAGAGAAAAGGGGAAGGCTGAACAGTAAATGACCAACATTTGGGTGGAGTGCATGATTGTAGGTCCATCTTTTTTAAATCTGCACTCTTTGTTTTATTTTTTAAAAATAGTACATTCCATGTTGATCTTAAAAGTGACCAACTTTAGATTTAAAATCACAAGCTTTGTGACGTATATGAACATGGGAAAACTAAAGTCACGAGAGTCTCATCCTTCGTCATCACTGCCGTCAGTTACTTCAGCAAAGTTATATTAACTGTAGCTTTCCTGCCAGTTCACTGCACCAACCCTGGCAAAATACTCAACCAGCTGTTCTCTCACCCATGCTAAGTATTGTCCAGGACGACCTGTGTAACACCCCATCCGTCTTTCCTGTTCGCCACGGACTTGAATATCATCCCAGATCTCCGTGTCCTTTTTTTATATTAGCGCTTTCATGATGGATGACTGCATTGTGCAAGGCAACAGTGCTAGCACAATGTTGTCAGCAGTGGTCACGTTGTGCAGCACTTACCATTTTCCAGCAAGCACTACAAACCCGCATTCTACACAACGGCTTGCCATGACAATAATTGAAGATGATATCGACTGTGTTGATGCGTGTTATTAGGTATGGCTTGGGCGATAGGCTGGGTTAACTACCAAAAAAATAGGAAAGGTGAATGTTGGAATTTGGTAGTGGGACATATTTACTGTATTCCCTTCAAGGCAGAGTTTCATCTGAAACCTGGATAATATGCCATCACTCTCTTTCCCGTAGGCTCCAACTTCAACAGAAATAAATTTTAGTTGCGGGTCTGCGATGCCTTGCAAAACCACAGATAATAAACTTCTGAACGACAGCTAGCATCACGCTAGCAGGCAGCTAGCTGTAACAGCTTGTCATGTGGCCACCCAAGCTGTCACCGAGCGTACAGCCAGCTGTACAGCTAGCTTGCCGCTAGCTTTTTGACGCTTTTGGTGTGGCCACCCACCGCTCAAAGCTCAAAGCTCGTCCAACGCTACGCCACCGCTAGCTCAAAGCGCAGCTCGTCATGTGGACGCGCCCTAACGCAAATATTCAGAGGATCAATCCGTGCAAACCCGTCGATGGATGCGAGAACTTACCTCTGCCGCCGGGGGCAGCATTCGTATAGAAGAGAGCTCCTTCCCCGCTCCACACTCTCCCCCCCCCCCACATTACCCTCTCCCGGAGGACTCCTCCGCGGCCGCCCTTCCCGGCTCTTCTTAAATTGCGTAATATGTTTATTTCGTAACCGATAGATCCCATATCTTTACATCAGTAGAAAGATCGCAAACCCGCATTTAGGCTGATATATAATTTGTATATTATTAGTTAGTTTTTTTCACGCATAACGCTTAAGATAAAGATTAGCAACTAATACCAAATTAGCCAGAAAAGCAAAGTCCCGTGCCGCAAACAGCGCGCAATAACACCGTTTGCGGTACGGCTGGTATCCCGACATAAAAGCAGGTGGAGAGCTGGCCGTTTTCCAAGAGGGGCCGGGTAGCTCAGTTGGTAAGAGCGTCTTGCTAGTAACCGAAAGGTCGCTGGTTCGAATCCCGGATTGGTCAACGTGTGATCATATTATTTTCCCCTTTACCAACAACTGGCCCGCTGGTGTCAGTATAAATCGGTCCAGTAGTCACCTATATGCGAAAGTGTCGTGTGACTATAATCTACAAACAACAGCCGTTTTCCAATGTCCCCTATACGCTGTGTCAGGGGACTTTAATCTACTTAAGCAAGCTTAAGCCGTTTTCCTGCGAAACTTGATATTGGGATCTCGGGGCCCAGAAGTCGTTGCAGCGACAGTGATGTGTGATAGATACCCAAACGACACTTCACTTCAACCGCCATTTTCAAACAAGTAGAGCGTCATCGACTGGGCGGCGGTTGCGGATCGGCGATTGACGTCACGTCGCTCTGCTGCCGAAGCTCCATGGCCTGTTGCTTTCTCTATTATTGGGCGACGTGGGGACTCCTGTGGAGGGTGCCGTCCTCCGGACTACAGGTGCCAAGCATCGCCAGTGTTTCTCCGCGCTCTGCCTACCCTCCTTGTAGGCTCTACGGCTCCACGGCCACACCACTTGGCACCATCGTCCAGTGAGTCGACCAACCTCTTCACCTTTGCGCGCCTGCCTCAACATCTTTGCATCGTCTTGTGCAGGCATCAAGAAACGAACGTAATCTTCACTGAAACGAGTGACCATCCTGCAATAGCCCCATGGCAAAACACCTTGACTTATTATTGATCACGCCCATATCTTCACGTCCCCAATATGCTTCGGCGTCCGGGGCTATAAACTAATCGAGGATACGAAGGAAAAAAAAGTCGAGCGACTTAACGTTCTCCTGCTTACGCGTCTGCTTCAAAATTATTGTTATCGCCTGGAACTATGCCTACTACACTATGAATACTACATATACAATGCCAAGGTGTAGTGTTGTAGTAATCTTCTCACTTCTATTACTACCAATCCTCCTACTCCTCTTCCTACACCTCCTCCTAATGCTCTTCATCATCACAATCTCCCTACTCCTTCTGTTCTTCTTCCTCCTCCTCTTAGTTTTCTTAGTACTGTTCTTACTAGTACTGTTCCTCCTCCTCTTAGTATTTTTATAACTGTTGGTATTAGTACTCTTCCAACTCCTATTACATGTACTATCACTCCATCCTCCTATTCCTCTTAGTACTCTTTGTCCTAGTACTCACCCTCCTCATAAAAGTCTTTTACCTCTTCCTCTTGTCTTGCTGTTCCTCATAGTACTCTTCTTACTCCTTTTCCTATTATGCTTCCTCCTCCTCCTCCTGCTGCTAGTACTTTTCATACCCCTCGTACTACTCTTCCTCCTTTTGAATTTCTACTTTCTTATCCTCCTCTTAATTTTATTACTCCTCATCAAAGTATTTCTCCTCCTCTTATTAGTACTCCTTCCCTCCTTGTAATTTTCTTATTCATCCTCTTAATGTTCTTCCTCCACATAATAAATAAGAAGAAGAATATTTAAGTAGAAGCTTTTTCCTATTCAAATGTCGGTTCAAATCGCAATTCGCCTGCGTTCACGCACCAAAAGAAGAAAATCATCACGGGGAAAAAAAAGAAAAAAAAGGATACAACAATTAGAAAAAAGTTGAGAAAATCAAAGTACGTCCACGCTGGCAGATGTGTATTGCTAGAAACTATGCGGTACACAATGAATTAAATCCTCTAGTTTGACCTTTAACACACAAAGCAACCTTCATGCACAATGGCTACAAAACAACACAAGCAAGACCAATGTTGCTTCACAGTTGCACAAACACCCCATCCCTTTCACTGTTTTTTTTTTAAAAAGAACATTGGCTACTGTACTCACTGCTACAATGAATGGTAATACGCCGAGAAGGACCACTCCATCCACTGCTAACATATATGTTAATCCACATTATACAATTGTTTAAACAATGTTATAGATAAATGGTATTTAGCAGTCAGCAAAGCTCTCCATTCAATGTTTCAAGAATATATGCCACTTACTGCAACAATGAATATTAATAATCCATATTGCAAGGAAACACTCATTTGAACAACATGAATATAACAGTTCGTTTAAATTAGCCAAAACAATCCATTCACTTATACCTAAATAAAAACTCTATCCAGTGTTATTTCAATTCACCATGAATGAAATTCCGATCATTGATAGGATAATGATCTCACAGTGAAAAGTCCATTAAGTAAGGATAAGGTAAATGTTATATCACAGAAGTAAACATACACCATTCACAGTTTAAAAGCTGTATACTTCATTCACTGTTAACATCAATGTAAACTCACACAAATCACTGATAAGAGCAATGCTTGTATCTAGGAGTCCAATTGTACTTAGTACAGGTACATTCACACTGATGCTAAAAAGTCACTCACTGTTGGACAACTAAGACCATTCACTGGTTGGAAAGTCAAGTCAAGTTACTGTTCATGTTCACAGTGACCAAACACTTGTGATCCAATAATGTCACTGGAAACAATTCTACATTGTGCCACAGCAGACCTGAACTTTGTGGTCCAAAGGCAAAACATTTCTCCTTTTTGTTCCTAGCCATTTTCTTATTTCTCCTAACAATCTTCCAACTCCTCTAACTGTTATTCCTCCTTTTTCTTACTGTACTTTTCTTACTCATCCTCCTCATAAAACTCTGCATTGTTCTCCTCTTAATTGTCATCCTTCTCCTCTTAGTACTGTTCTTATTCTATTCCTAGAATTCCTTCTCCTCCTCCTCTTAGTACTCTTCTTATTCTCTTCCTAATATTCTTCCTCCTTCTCCCAATACGCTTCATACTCCTCCCACTCTTTTTGTTCTTCCTCCTCCTATTACAATTCCTCCTCCTGTTTCTCTTCCTAGCAGTACACGACAAATCATTTCATCTACTTTACCTTTTAACAGACATAGCATCCTTCAAACAGAATGCATAAAAAACAGCACAATCACTACAAACATTACTTGACAGAAGCACAGGAACACATCATTTCACTTTTAAAGAATATGCTAAACTCACTGTTACAATGAATGTTAATTAATTATGAAGATTGATTATATCTACTAATAACATAAATGTTAATCCACATTATACAATTATTTATACATTACATTACATTACATGGTTATTGCTTTAGGTCCAGCAGATTCTTCCGAGCCAAATCAGGACCAAAAAATCAAGACCACATCTTTGCTGAAAGAGGACTCGCCCCTGATCCGCATAAAAGATCTGCCGAAACAACCCTAATGGTAACACTGAATGCACTCCACCAGCCGGTCACTTTACAATAAAACATCCCAAACAGGGGACGCTGAAGCTATCTCTAATTTATCAAACCCCCGTTTACAAAAAAGAACAAAATAAAATACAAACATCATTACAAAATATCTACACAACACATACATATAAAATGCCTACATTGCCAAATAATAACATCATAGGAAGCCCCAGTGACCATCTGGCAGAAAGCGCCCAGTATTCCCACGCTGATCCAACAGACCTCACACACAAATGAAGAGTTTTGTTACCGAAGAGTTTTCAAGAAAAAAGATAGGTGACTGGTCTGGCGAAGAAGAAGATAGTATAATAGATTGATAGAACATAGTAGGAATGAGAAAGAACAAAGGAGAAAGACAGCAACAGTGGGATTTAAAGCACTAAATTTCCAGAAAGTGGGGATACTATTCATACTGTAACCCCCGGCACCCCAACGGAGGGAAAGTATTTGAACAATGGTGAAATGAATGCTATTTAGTAGTCACTGAAACACTCCATTCATTGGGTCAAGAATATATTCCACTTAATTTCTGCCACAATTAATCCATATTGGAAGAGACACTCCTTTGAACAATGTGAATATATCGGTCAATAAAAGCAGAATAAATACTCAATTCACTACATAAAGATAAGCACTATCTAAAATTTTACTTTCAATTTACATTCAGAAAAAGAAACACTCCATTTAATGTTAGGCTAGCTGTAGGAACTCCATAAACCAAGCATGAGGTGAATATTATTTAACATTAGCAAACACATTTTAATCACAATTTAAAGGTTATACTTCATTCACCGTTATCATCAATGTAAATTGACATTGACACTCATTTCACTGTTAATTACAATGTTCGTATCTAGGAGTCCAATTGTAATTAATACAGATGCATTCATACTGTTGCTAAAACGTTGATGACAAGTCACTCACTGTTGGACAACTAAGACCATTCACTGGTTGGAAAGTCAAGTCAAGTTACTGTTCATGTTCACAGTGACCAAACACATGTGATCCAATGCTGTCACTGGAGACAATTCTGTATTGTGTCACAATAGACCTAAACTATGTGGCACCAGTAGTAAAATATCCTGTGTAGTGGATGATGATGTTTTTCAGTTCCTCTCTCTGTCTTCATTTTGACGTGACAACATTGACACTGGTGGGGAAGAGAGGAATCAAGTCTAACACAAGTGTTGTGTGTATAATGACGTTGATGTAGTTTTAGCACAGCCACTGACATTGACACGGCGAAAAGCACTACATACAACAGTGTCACAGCCACTGACACTGACACAGTGAAAAGCACTACTGATAGCAGTGTCACAGGTCGTAACACATCACACGACTTTCATCTTTACTACTGTCCCACCATCCCACAAGCAGACGTCCACAGCCAGTCACACAGACTGACAAAGGTTGGTCATAACCCTGGTCACTGTGGTCCGATGCTGTAAGAAGTTTCCTCCACTGACCTCCTGGTGACTTCAACAACACACAATGACCACGGCTACTGGCGATGTACACATGTCCTGATGTGTCTGTTGCTACTTGACGTGGACTTACCATCTCATCATGGGTCAGAGTGTCCATGAGGTGACCGGTATTTATTTCCACTGTGAGCACGGTGTGAAATTTAATATCCGACACCAGGACTGCGTTCTGTACAATACATAGATACCAAGGTGCCATCAGTGTTTTCAGTGTGTTGCTGTCAGTGATGGTCCTTACCACGTCACCATTACGTCTGATAATCTGTATGCTAGCTACGCCATAGTTGTAATATCCCTCACAACCGACGATGAGAGTTCCATCACTGTGACCAGCAATGCCTGTGTAGGTAATGCCAGTGTTGATGCATGACGTCACAGTAACTGTGTTGGTAACATTTAGCAGGTAGATAACAGGCTGCAGCGTTGTCATGGCAACTATTCCGTCGTTCAACAAGGCAAGCCTCCATGGCATCTCTATCATGGTGAGAGAGTGGGACACAGTGTGTGGATGATTCATGTCAAACAACTTCACCTTTTGGTTGTAATAGTCCACCATCATCAGTCTTTGACCGTCCTGTGTACTGATGATGGAAGTAATGTAAGATCTCGTTGTGTCGTCATCGCAGGCTGGTGTCATGGCAAACACGCGACGTGGACAGGCCGTCATGGGGTCCACAGTGGGTGAGGAAGGAGTTGCAGTGGGCATTGTGGTGGTCACAGACTGTGTTGTGCTGCTGTGGCCTGCTTTGGTCATGTCTTCTGTCAACACACAGATACACATACAGGTATAATTATAATGGAGACAAATAATCACATTATTGCAACAGATTGTTTTGAACAATAGTAATGTTATGAAAACATGAGAGAGAGAGAGAAAGAGAGACAGACAGGCAGACAGAGCAGAGAAAGAGATGTGGTGTGAAAGACAGACACTCAACGAAAGAATCAGAGAGAGGGACAGAGAGCGACAGACAGAGACAGAGACAGAAATAGGCAAACCGAGTAACAAAGACAGGCAGAGTGCAGATAAGATAAGATAAGATAAGATAAGATAAGATAAGATAAGATAAGATACGAATTTTATTTAGCAAGGGTAAAATAGTAAATGCTGTGTGCGCTTTTTTACATCTTGCCCTTGGGGCTTATAGCAATAACTATTAACTACAACAAATTAATATTATATCATTAACATCATGGAACAATTACACATACACTAGCTATAGGTAATCATTAAAAAAATATCATTTAAAACCCGTTGTTTGTATCCATTAACCACAATTCATGTTCTTTGTTTATGTGTTTTAAGAGATGTGCTATACATTTTGTAAATTTCGATGCTGGAGTGCGTGCCCTTCAGGAGTGTTATTCCGCAAATGGGGAATCGGAATAAGCAAGACTATTTTTGAAGAGATCAATTCTTGGAATTGAAACATTTAAACATGTAGACGATCTGGCAGTTTTTTTTGTGTTTTGTTGTGTTTTGTTTTAAAAAGAGAAGAAAGATGGGAAGGTGCATTGCGAGAAAGGATCTTGTGCGTGAAAACCCCTTTATTAAAAAAAAAAAAAAAAAAAAGAGAGAGAGAGAGAGAGAGAAAGAAAGAAAGAGAGAGAGAGAGAGAGAGAGAGAGAGAGAGAGAGAGAGAGAGAGAGAGAGAGAGGTCAAAGTTCAGATTTAACGATCAACACTCACTGAGCATAGCTAGTGTCTTCTTCAGTTGACACATCAGTGACGTCACGTCTGAGGTGACTTCGTCGGTCTGTCTCCCGATGATGTCACGAATACGTTGATGCATGGCGTCTATCTTCACCTGTACGTTGACGTCATCGTTTGGCAAAGTGACGCCGAAGGTGTCGACGTCATAATGGTCAGTGACAAGGAAGAGCGGGAATAACTTGATGTAGGTTTGCAGGAGTTGTTGTTGTGCTTGAGCCACGATCAGCGCGTGCTGGGCACGAGACGCGACGCCATTGAGTGCTGTCAGCAGCTCGTCTTGCCCACTTAGGGCCTGCTGCATCAATCTGACCTCTTCCGCGACCCACTGCTTCCAGCGCTGGCTACCACGTGACTGCTCATGTGATTGTGGTGGATCCATAGGGTTGCTGACGCTTTCCAGCGAGTCAGTGGAGGAGGCGGAGTGGGTCCTGTGTCTGAAAGTAGAGCCAGACGCCGAAAATACGTTTTCCATGTCTTGGAGTAGTGTTTGCATCACGTGATCTTTGGTAGCTCCTAGTTTTTTGTGAACATTGGCACAACCATCACAGTATAATTCTTGACAGTCATGACAGAGTGTGGTGGCGTCACGATTGGCACATACCTGGCATCTCACGCGACCTTGATCTCTAAATCGTCGGTTGACAAGATTCACCACAACGGGGTCTGATCCTAGCTGCTGGACGAGGCTGCTAAAGTTCGCTGATTTCGGGTCCTTGGGGAGTGGCAAAGTATAGTTACAGATTTGACAGGTGAGTTGGGAGCCGTGGTGGTCACGAAGGCATTTTCTACATGTAAGATGCCCACAGGGAAGGAGGAGGGCTCCCACACACAATGACTGACACTGTGTGCAGTCACTGACCTTTGGGCTGTTGGAGGGTGGGGGAGTGTTGGGGGAGGCAGTGGACGACCTGCTGGCCATCTTGGACGACATCAGTCTTTACACAATCTGCAACAGTCCACACTTTACCATTTAACTGTTCATTCACCAATGTGATTGGCCACTGTTCACCATTTCACTGTTCGTTTACCAAGGTGATTGTACACTGTTCACCATTTAACTGTTCGTTCACCAAGGTGATTCTATACTGTTCACCTTTTATTTGCCTTGTACCACGTAACACACTTTACATTGTATGGCGTGTATGTCTTTCCCCGCTATCTGTTTAATCTTACTACTAAGTCTGTTAAATCTTTCTACTCTTTCTATGGCAAGGATAGCTCGGTCGTCAGAGCGCACGACTTGTATACGTGCGTCTCGGGCGACGTGGGTTTGAATCCTGACTTCAGCCAACTATTTTGTGATTGCTGGATAGTAGTGGCCAGCGCTTTGAGAAGCTCTCTGAGCTTGTAAGTGCGCTATATAAGAGTGATCTCTTTCCCTTTTTTGTTTACTCTGTTAAATGTTCCTACTCTGTTTCATATTTTTGCTCTGTTATAAATTCCTACTCCATCTATTAAATCTTACGACTATGTCTTATTTTACTTTACGTTCTTTCTCCTTGCAGACTGCACTAAAGCTTTGACACTGGAACACTCAACTATATACCGTTTTGACAACGACCTAAAACACTGATAAGATGAGAGTCAACAGCAAGCTAACGCCACACTGCTTACCAGCACAATCAAAAATAGCATTGGACGGTTCCTGAGTGGCGATCATAAAGCAAGTGACAGACAGGGATGGGTAGCTCTGTCGGTTGAGCGCCTGGCTGGTGTTTCATACATCACAGGCTGGAATCAATGTTGGCACCAGGGTAGGAGAGGTAGGGTGAGAGGTATGGGGAGGGTTAATCAGTGTGTTTGTACAATTGTAAATAATAACCTTCATGTTTAAACCATTTACACTGGTAAACAATAACCTTCATGTTTAAACCATGTACTATTGTAAATAATAACCTTCATGTTTAAGCCATATACACGTGTAAATGATAATCTTCTGGTTTTTAAACCATGTACACTTGTAAATTATAACCTTCATGTTTAAACCATTTACACTTGTAAATGGTAACCATGTACACTTGTAAATAATAACCTTCATGTTTAAACCATGTACACTTGTAAATGGTAACCTTCATGTTTAAACCAAGTACATTTAACATGAATGTCCACGTCACACGTTGTCCACATTAATACCAATATTGTGTACAATGCAATCCAGTGGTCGTGGCCAATCTACTGGTCAGTGTAAAATAGGTGTGTAGTTAGGTGTGAGTGCAAATCTGCCTAAGTGGATTTTCTTGAAGTTGGATAACAGTCGTCCCACATACGGATAAAATGTGGGTTTGCAATCTCAGCAAAAGCACCGCAGCTGCAGGGCAGAGCCCTCCACGAAGACGAAGATTAGGACGTTGTGTTTGCAGGGTGTTTTAGCTGTGGAACACACAACCAACTACTGTGTTGACAACAACAGTCAAGATCCACTGATAACAACCAGTCAAAAAGCGAGCCGTGAGGTCACAAGGCTTATATGTACCATCAAACATATCGTTGTACAGTACTGGAGTGGGAATATCGATAAATCACACGGTCACTGGGCAGCTCGGTCTGTAGAGCGCCGGACTCTGTTACAGACATTACTTGTTGGTATCCAGGATTGCAAGTCGTTTTAATTTGCTGTGATCACTGGCCATCTTACTGTTAACTATGCCTTTTCTTTGTTGTTGTTGTGTCAGTGGATCAGAAATCAGAAATGTTCACACAGGCAATGCATAGCTAGACCGTAACCAAAAAAGGGGATGTGATGAGGGGTGTGGTGAAGGGTATGATGAGGTGGGAGGGTTGATCTGGATGTGTGGACAATTGTAACATATGTTATTGTTATATCATGTACCAGCGATGTGTGGACAATTGCAACATATGTTATTGTTATATCATGTAAGCCTACCAGCAATGTGTGGACAATTGTAACATATGTTATTGTTATATCATGTACCAGCGATGTGTGGACAATTATTGTAACATATGTTATTGTTATATCATGTACCAGCAATGTGTGGACAATTGTAACATATGTTATTGTTATATCATGTACCAGCGATGTGTGGACAATTATTGTAACATATGTTATTGTTAAATCGTGTACCAGTCATGGGTGGATAATTGCAACATATGTTATTGCTAAATCATGTTTCAGCGAAGTGTGGATAATTGCAACCGTTGTTATTGTTAAATCATGTACCAGCGATGACTGGATAATTGCAACCGTTGTTATTGCTAAATCATGTAACAGCAATAAGTGTACAATAACATATGTTATTGTTATATCATGTACCAGCGATGTGTGGACAATTGTAACATATGTTATTGTTATATCATGTACCAGCGATGCGGGGATAAATTGCAACATATGTTTTGTTAAATCATATACCAGCAATGTGTGGACAATTGTAACATTTGTTATTGTTAATTGATGTACCAGAGATGAGTGAATAAGTGCAATAGATTTTATATCAAATACTAACAATATGCGTGCTCGCCAGTATCAGATTGTTGTATCTGGCAAACTCCAAGAGTCTCAGATCCCTGTCTTTTGTGCCGTTGTTGCAGTGGGGTCCACATGTGTGTCCCCAGTTGTGGTGCGCATCGTGGCCAACCTTGGCATTCCAGTCGCCTTGCTTTATGACTATGTCCTTCTTCGGCACTTGGTCAAGGACAGCCTGTAGATTTTCATACAAATCCTCCACTTCGCTGCCGTCATAGTCTGTTGGGGCATAGGCCTGGATGATGGTGATGTTGAAAGTGGCTGCTCTCAGACGGATGGTAATGAGTGTACTGGAGACTGGGCAGCAACCCATGACAGTGGCTAGAATGTTTTTGTGGACCAAGAATCCAACGCCGTGTTCGTGAACTGTCAGCTCTCCCGCTGAAATAAAACCTGCGACCTTTGTCGGTCGTTGTTTCACCTAGCCGTTTCCAGCTCAGTTTGCTGATACCTAAATTGTTCCATCGATAGTGGTCCAGCTCGTGGGCCAATTCTTCTAATTTTCCCTCCGTAGTTAGGGTCCTTACATTCCAGATTCATATGACGATGTTGTGTCTCGTGCGGATCTTGCTAAGTTGTCCATCAGTAGCACACTTATCACCTCCGTCTTGGTGGCCAACGGAAGGCGCGGTCCTTGGTGACACGGGCGACGACCGATCCGATATGGAGTGAGTGGTTCTTTTCATAATACGGTGTGTCTTGGGCAAGAAAGACCTGGCAGGGCCCAATCCTCTCCAGGCTGTTGACCACAGCCGATATCCACGATTACTGTGTGGCCCGCCTTGACCCTGATCACGTGGTCGTTGAACCTGTAGTAGCGTGAGGTTCCTCCGTCCTGGCGGTGACTTTTGTGTAGAAGAATTTCGCCCAGTGATGCCTGCTGACATCACCTCTGCTAGTCTCCTCGTACGACGTGCCGGGAAACATTGGGTCTATTTTATTCAGTGCCCGAACCCACAGGTCTAAAAATCCACAAAAATCCAGTTGTTATCAGGGAGCATCACAACAAGATCGACTAGATCATGGTCAAGAAACGCTTTAAATCAAGCATCAACATTGGCAGGACATGCACTTTCCCAGGAGCGAGTCTAGGACTTTCCCCCCCCCCCCAGACATTCCCCCCCCCCCCCCCCCCCGCCATCTCCTCCCTGCCTTTCCCTCCTGGATATTTCCCTCCCCCAGTATTTTTCCCCATGGATATTTCCCCCCTATTGCTCAATTTAAAAACACACAATAGTAATGCCAATCTTGGCAGACAAGACTCATAAAATTTATATGCTCCTCAAATATACCATAAATTAAGTGTCCAATTAAATGGTATAGTAATCAATAAAGTTTTAAAATATATAGATATGCTAAATTAAACAACAACGATATTACTTCAAGTTGTCAATTAAATCTGATAACGTAATAGTACGACCTCACAGATTTAGGTTATGGGCAATACCTCGCAGGAACTCCATGCTGTCTCGATTTCCATAGTCGTCGACGATATTCTGAATCCGCTCATTGCAGTCGCGATACTTCTTTCGCCGTGGCTCTGTTACATGACCACCAAGTGCTTGATCAATGATGGTGTTCAGTAGGCCATGTTCTCTCTTGAGAACATTGAGAAATCGCCACAGATTAGGATGATTAGCACCAACAGCAGTTTGCATCTTCCTGTTCCAGCCTTCGACACTGTTGTTGGTACGTGGTAGATCGTCCCTGACGCGACTGTTGATGTTCCAAACTGCATGAGGAAATAATGGAGTAGCTCGGTTGTTGCGTGTTCGTCTTCTCCCAATGTAGTTGTCTTCGAAATAATCCATAACCTGCAGCACGTCGGCGTCGGCTGTGGATTTCTGCAGGTTGTCGAAAACATCCAAAAGATCTTCAAGAGGAACAAATGCGAGCGCTGGTATCATCCTGATCGACAATGATAATTCTGTATTTTCTTGATATTTTTGTTGAAATCCAAGAAGCTGAACTTTCCTGTAGATGCATTGTGACAGATGATAAAAGCAGCCTTGTAGCTAAACGTGGATTCCTACGCTGCAAGATGGCGACATAAACAAACAAATGCCAGTTTATGGAGTTTTTCCTTTTTCCTACTATGAAAACCATCATGGGAGCCTCACGAAAAAGCAAAAAGAAGAGAGAACAAGAGACGGAGAAGGGAAAGGAAACAAGAGATCCTGTAGGAAACATCGCTATGGCAAGCTCTACGGTGAGAGAAACCAGCGGAGCTGGATCTAACGTTGAAGCGGTACCATCCACTAGCGCACAGGATCCTTCCGACACCATTTTATTCAGCACTGGCAGCCCAAACCAAGTAAGTGCGATGATCGAACTGCGCGAGGTAATTTCATTGTTGTGTCAACGCGTAGCTGCGCTAGAAGACTTGGTGCGCAAAAGAGACGATCAAATCGGAGCACTACTTGCTTGTAGCACGCAGACGATGAGGGCGGGGCCCAGCAACACAACATCGGCCACTTACGCGGATGTTTTGAAGGCTACCAAGGGTGCCCCAAAATGCAAACACGATGGACGTGGTCCCTGTAAGTCCACAAAATCAACTAGCTTGCAATCAACATGCTGCAGTGACAAGAACGAATTGATTCGTGCAAGTGATGACGTAAAAGAGCTCGTTATATCACCAAGTGACGTCACTTCCGCCCATAACACGAGGCATGAATGCGAAAACGATTCTCTAATTTTGCATGACTCGATTCTCGATGGTGTCCAAGAAAAGAGACTCGGGAAGTCATACGGATTTGGTGTGACGAAGCGGGCTGCTTTCACCATCAGCGAGCTTGTCCCTGCCTTTGAAATGACCCAGTGTGAAGATGATGCGCCTCCCAAAGCCATTCTTATCCACTGTGGTCTCAACAATCTGAAGAAGCAGGACGCGAAATCTGCCAGCAAGCAACTGATCGATGCAGCAAAAACCATCTCATCGAAGAGCCCCTCATCCAAGATCATCATCAGTAAGTTGCCATCCGTCCTCATCCCTGAGCTCCAGCAGAAAAGGGACCTTTTCAACGCCTTTCTGCTGTCTGAGCTGTGCGAGACCAAGAATTTCTCGTTTGTGAGCCATGACAACCTGCTCCCTTTCGCCATCCGCCGTGACCGCATCCATCCCACTAAGAGCGGCTCCTCTGTCCTCGCAGGCAATATCGGGAGGCACGTCCATCGTCAACTATGGGAAAAACCGCGCAAGACCGTTCGGCGAAACTACCGTTCGGACCCCCTTCCTGGCTACTATGATTGGAAGGGAAACTTTTTTCCGCATTCTCCCATTCAGTTCCCTGTTATGTGGTACTGACCCATTGCCATCAGGACAGCTAGTTTGTCATCCAGTCCAGCGTAGTTTTAAAGAGCTGAAATATTGATCACTCTTTATTGTTTTAGAATTAATATCGTACAGTTTTTGATTAAAATCTTGTTATATGTTTGCTAATGAAGAAAGAAATTTTGTCTATTTTTCAATGGAACTGTCGTTCCATCGCCACTAACTCTCAATACCTACAACAATATCTATCTGAAAATGATCATCATGTATTAGCGTTGCAGTCATTACAAGTCAACAAAAGAAAATTGCCCAAATTTAAAGGATTTTATTATCCTCCAGTGATAAATTTTAACTCACCAAAGATACAGACTGCTCTTTACATCAGACATGATTTAGAATATAACATTGTACCTGCGCCTGTTGCTAAGGATTTGCCTGATGTTTTTACAGCTTTGATTGATTGATTGATTTATTGTTGCTTTAGGTCCAGCGGACTCTTCCGAGCCAAATCAGGACCGGACAACCCCCGATCCGCATAAAAGATCTGTTGAAACAACCCCAGTGGGAAAATTGAATGCCCTCCACCGGCCAGTCACTTTACAATAAAGACATCCCACGCGAGGGACGGCTGAGGGTTGACCTCAACTACGCGAACTCCCCGATTACAAAAACAAAATAGAATACAAACATCATTATAAATCATCAACAAAAAACATACATATAAAATGCCTATAGTGCTAAATAGTACATTCATAGGAAGCCCTAGTGACCACCCGGCAGAAAGCGTCCAACACTCCCAAGCTGATCCAACAGACCTCATACACAAACAAGGAGTCTTGTCCAGGAAGAGTTTTCAAGAAAAAAGGTAGGCCATTGATCTAGCGAAGAAGAAGATAGTATAGCAGAGTGATAGGACAGATCGGGAATGGGAAAGAGCAAATGAGGAAGACAGCGACAGTGGGAATTTAAAGCACTAAATTTCCAGAAAGTGGGGATACTATTTATACTGAAACCCCCGGCACTCCAACGGGGGGGAACTGTTGCCGCAGTTAATTTGTCATGCCTACAAAGGCAAGACAGGTTTTCAACTGGGGCTTTCACTGTACCCTTTATAGGTTAGAACAATCTACAGTGGCAAGATTGCTCATGACCCCAAGGGGTTTTTACAGCTTCTATCAAGCTAAAGCTCAACAGTGATCAATGTGTCAATGTGATGTCCATATATTATCCGAAAGGCACAGACAATGTAAACAGTGACTGGTTGCGCACATTTGATTTTACCGATGAGTGGATAGTCTGCGGGGATTTTAATAGCCACGCCCCTATGTGGGACAAGGACTGTACCTACATTAGTAATCATCGCTTCTACGATAATGTCACAGATTATGATTTATTGTTGTTGAATGATGGTCAGATCACACGCATTCCAGATGTTTCCAACCATCATCCATCTGCCATTGATTTAACCTTTACTACCCCAGATATATTTTTTGCCTGTCAATGGGATGTTGGAAATGATTCTCTTGGCAGTGATCATCTTCCTGTTTTTATTACGTGCTATAATTCTGTTGAACTTGATGATATAGAAGACAATGTGCCAAAATATAACTACAGCAGTGCTAATTGGCAAACATTTCAGACATTACTGTTGTCCTATGATGTGAGTCTTATACACAAAGAAAACATAAATGAGATGTATAACTCTTTTGTGCAGCTAATCCATAAAGCGGCAGAAAATTCTATACCAAAAAAGAGGATGTACAACAAAATACTACGCAGAGGCAACGTCTGGTGGAATCAAAGATGTAAAGAAGCAGTAGATGAAAAAAAGGCTTCGTATAAGACTTGGTTAAAATCAAAAACAGAAAATAATTTCCATATTAAGAAACAGTCTAAAGTAAAATGTAATAAAATAATAGCTGAGGAAAAGTTAAAATTTTGGTCAGATTATTGTAATAATGAGGTAAACACCTGCAAAGATTCTGCCAAAGTCTGGAAAAAAATGTCAGAAATGCAAAATGTTTATAGGTTGCCCCAGTGTCCTCTTAAACTAGAAAATAACATATTTCCAACTCATAAAGAAAAAGCAGAAGAATTTGGGAGAACTTTTTCTCACACCAGCCACTCTTCTAGCTTACCTACTCACATTCAAGAAGAAAGACAGAACAAACAGCATAGCATAGAATACCAACAACCACAGCCTAATAATAATTTGTACATAAACGCTGATATCACATTTCAGGAAGTGAAAAATGCCGTTTTAAAATTAGGTAGGAAGAAATCCGCTGTGGGTCTTGATGGTATTTCTTATAACATATTAGCACATTTACCTGAACAATGGTTACATTTCTTCCACGAAATCATTAATTTATGTTGGGTAACAGGTGTTATGCCAGATCAGTGGAAATCATCCTTAATCATTCCAATTCTTAAATCTGGCAAACCCAGAACAGTTACTTCTAGCTACAGACCCATAGCCTTGACTTCACATTCTTGTAAGATCATGGAAAAGGTGGTATTAGACAGATTGACCTATTATTGCTCAAAAAATAAAATTATTCCTGTAAACCAGGCTGCTTTTCAAAGAGGTCGATCCACAACAGATCACTTGGTTAAACTTACGACACATATTAAGCAGCAGTTTGCTAAGAGAAAGGGTGTTTTGGCTACATTTTTTGATATTACCCGTGCGTATGATCGAGTCTGGCATGCTCGTTTACTGTATAAGCTAAAAAATATTGGATTATCTGGTAACTTGTATACATACATACACACATTCCTAAGCAATAGAAACATTACAGTTAAAGTAGGTAACTCATATTCTTCTACTTACAGTATAGACATGGGGATACCACAAGGCTCAATAATTTCTCCTATGCTGTTCAATATTTTAATATATGACTTGCCCAAAACTATTAGTAACAGAGTGACCTTGGCTCAGTATGCTGATGACATTGCTATCTGGATGAATGTAAATTTAAAACAGAATACTTCTCTTTTCGAAATAAAATATATATCTCATGTATATCAAACAGAAGTTAATAAAATAGCCATATTTATGAACCAAAATGGCTTAGATTTATCTAAAGAAAAAACAAACATAATTCTTTTTAATAATTGTAGAGAACCAAGAATGCTACCAAAAATTGTTATAGATAATGACGAAATAAAGTATGTCGATGAAGTTAAATTCCTTGGTGTATATCTAACTAAAAAATTAAAATGGAAGAGACATATTGAATACATTTGTCAGAAGGCAGTAAAAAGCTATAATTTACTAAAAATAATAAGCCGAAAGGCCTGGGGACAAGATACCAAAACCCTCATATATATAGCTTTAGCCTTAGTCAGATCTAAACTAACATATGGACAGGAAGTCTTTTTCTCTGCTCCTAAAACTTATCTTAGCAGATTGCAAAGTCTAGACAGCAAGTCCATAAAATTAGCGTTAGGTGTACCAATACATACACAAACACTTAAAGCTTATAAGTTAGCAGGAGTCATATCCATTGAAGAATGGAGAAAAATTTCCTGTGCAAAATATATTGTACGAGCTGCATTTATATATAATAATAATGATGATGAGATAAATTTTAGGTCTGATCTGATTTTTTCAAAACGTGCACAGAAAATTCCATTCTTAGAATCAATAGCAACATTTACAAAAGATTTAATTGATGATTTATCTAATGACAAAATCTTTTTCAAAAAATATTATTTCTCCAACACCTCTGTGGGAGCTTAAAAATGCTCATTTTGACATACATTATAGTTTGGAAAAGAAGAATGAAAATGCTAATTTATTATCAAGTGATGTTCGTTGTCATTTGGAGAAAAATTATTCCCAACACCTTCATACCTATACTGATGGATCGGTTTTAGAGACAGGGGAAGCTGGAGCAGCCTATGTAATTCCAGCTCTAAAATTGCAAAAATCTTTCTCTTTGAGTATAAATACTTCTATTTTTGCCTGTGAACTTATCGCAATCCTTATGGCATTAACTAAAATTTCAGATCTTTGCTTAAACGCATTTTAAGTTGTTGTTTGTGTTGATTCGATGTCAGTTTTAGATGCTTTACAATCTTATGGCCATACTGAACGGCATGAAATTATTTTAGAAATTCAACATTTAGTCCACAATCTCATTATTAATGGTACAAATGTAAGCTTCTGTTGGCTACCTTCACATTGTGGTTTTTTGTTTAATGATAGTGCGGACAAAGCAGCAAAGAATGGAGCTAAAAATATCAATGCTCAGAGTATTCAACTCATAAAATCCCCTAAGGAAATTAAACGTATGATTGAAGAGAGGTCAATGAAACATGTTGTATTTGATACACATTTTGCTGTAGACTGTAGACTTTCGAGAACAGTTTTTACTATGGCTAACAGAATAATGTTGAATGCCATAAACACAAAGTATTGTCCAGATGTCCATTGTGTATGCAATGAGACTTTTTCATTATATCATTTACTTTTTGGCTGCCGTCATTTTCGGCCTATACTAATTGTGCATCTGCATGACATAAGAACATTAGATGAGATTAATTTTCATCAAAGTGTATTGTTAGCAAAGCTCTTGATAGATTCTCCTGTGGCTAGATTTGTATAAATAATTTTTTTTTCTTCCCCCTCCCTCACCCCCCGTCTTATCATCTTTGGTGGAAAAGACGTAATAATAATAATAATAACGTAAATTTATATAGCGCAGTTTCCTGAACAATGCCCAGGCTCACTGTGCTTCACAATTAAAACTTAATTTAAGAAATATATAACACATTATACGTAAAACTTCACACTTAAAAATAAAGTCATAACAATAATACAAGTGAAAGAGCCATGCATAGCACAATAAAAACAATCAAAACATATCTGCGGCACACACTAAAATCATTGACTTAATTTAAGAAATATGTTACACATTGTACGTAAAAACTTAATTTAGGAAATATGTTACACATTATACGTAAAAACCTCACACTTAAAAATGAAGTCATAACAATAATACAGGAGCAGTGACAAAGCCATGCATAGCACAATAAAAACAATCAGGACACATCTGCGGCATACACTAAAATCATTGACAATGACAATACATGTATACAAAACAATAATAAGTTAAAAATCAGGCATGGATAGCACATATCGAACATCAGTCAAGACAGTCATTATCCCAGAGAGCCGCACAGGATCAGAAAATAAAATATAATCAGTCAGAGTAGTATTGTCGGAACAGGTGTGTTTTAAGTGCTCGCTTGAAGGCTTGTGTGGTTGGAATAAGTCGAATATGTGCTGGTAAAGTGTTCCATTGTTTCGGGGCAGAATAAGCAAATGCTCTCGCTCCGTAGGATTTCGTGCGGATTCTAGGGATGCACAGGGTGCGCGAGTCAGCAGAGGAGCGCAACTGGCGGGAAGGAGTATAGACCAAGAGTAGTTGAGATAAATATGAGAGACAGGAATCAGAAAAGAAATTGTGACAAAGAACAGATAATTTATAGTCAATTCTGGCTTGTACTGGGAGCCAGTGTAGTTTATGGAGTAATGGCGTGATATGATCTCGCTTTTTGGCCTTAAAGACTAGTCTTGCCGCAGAGTTTTGAACTTTCTGTAATTTACTTACAATCTGATTTGGGCTTCCTGACAGAAGAGAATTACAGTAGTCTAGTCTGGAAAGCACAAGAGCACAGACTAAGGTTTTGGTGGCTTCAACCGTCAAATAACAACGGATGGAACTGATCTGACGTATAGCGCCGTAGGCTGACCGACAGACTGGAGTAACGTGAGTATCTAGCGACATGTCGTCGGACATAAAGTATCCAAGGTTTCTTGCAGATGAGGAGAAAGTAATATCTGAACTTCCAACACGAAAACTATTTGGGAGGGAAGAAGTGTATGATGCTTTCTTATTGCTTATCATCAGGACTTCGGTTTTATCGTCGTTTAGTTTTAATTTATTCTGCGTCATCCATGCCCTTACATCAGAAATGCAACTCAGCACGGTCTGGACAGAAGCATCTATCTCAGTTGGTGGACTCGACTTATAGAGCTGAGTGTCATCGGCAAAAGCCTCATTACTGATTCCATGTTTATCGATCAGCGAGAGTAAAGGCTTCGTATACATTACGAACAAAACTGGGCCAAGGACCGAACCCTGTGGAACTCCAAATACCATGTCTGCTTTGTCGGAAACATAGTCACTAATTACAACTGATTGCGTGCGATCGGACAGATAAGATCTGAACCAAGCCAAAACAGAACCAGAAATGCAAAAATGATTTTCAAGTGTTTTGAATAAAACTTCGTGATCGACGGTATCAAATGCAGCAGATAGATCCAGTAATGTCAACAACGAGACTTTGCCTCCGTCCAGAGCGAGAAGAATGTCATTTGTAAATAAAACAACCAACCAACTAGCTAAACGTCTTCAAATATCTCGCAAATCGAATTCATTGCTGCTTTCTCGTAATCCATCATAACTGACGATGGTTTTATGTTAGGAATCAATGCCATGATTTGCTGAAACAACTTACGATAGGTTTCAGTTGTTTTGTTTGGAAGTAGACAGTAAAGGCAAGCAATAATGTTACCGCTGACAAGCGCATGCACAGTATACAGCTGAAAGAACAACTCAGGTACGACAGAGAAGGTGCCATCCATAAACCAGTTAGGAGATTCAGCTAGTAATGTAACGGTACGATTAGTGCCGAAAATCAAGATTCTGTTGTTATCTCCAATGCCACTGTCAAACAACAGAAAATTTTCGCCACTAGCTAAAGTCTTGTATTCATAAGGTAAATCAACAGTTGCTCGATCAGTTGGAATCGCTTGTGGTGCCCCAGCTGCCTGACGAACTCTTCTTACTTGTCGTCGAATGTGGCGTAGCGGTACCATCTGAATTGCAGCTCCCTGACTGATATTTTGCATTTCACGACCGAGAATCTGTTGCGGTGCCTCTTCTGTTTCTCGTGCTCTCTTCCTAATGTTATGTCTAACTGTCAATACTTCACACCTCGCTGAATCGGGTGCATGCGTGTGATCATGCAATGACCCAATAACTGCCTCATCCTTAACTTTAATCTTCACTTTGCACTCGGACAGGCCTCTATCACGTCCACGTCGTTTCTCGCATTCATAACTAATAATTCCATCAGCGAGGTTCTTCTGTTTAACATCCATTGTACATAATCTTGAGCTCTCCTCGAATACTTTCAACTTTGTGCATGATTACTGTGATAAAAAATATTTATTATTTCTATTCTGGTCATCAAAAAAAATTGTCTGGCTTTATATATACATCATGTTGAGGGATGAACTGGAACAGAAACCTTGCCCGTTACAGCTGTGATAAGAGATCAATAGGTAATTATTGCATGCCTGAGTTGAGATCCATACAGTGAAGGTGAATCTAGTTAAATTATTGAGAACACTGAAATTTCTATCTTTCAGTTGTGAGAATAGATCAATTGGTTTATTGAGAGTGACTACTTCAAACAGTGTAAAGCATTTCTATCTTTCAGTTGTTAGAATAGATCAATTGGTTTATTGAGAGATAATACTTCAAACTGTGTAATACCGACCGGGGGAAAATATCCAGGGGTGGGGAAATCCTGGGGGGGAAATATCCAAGGGGGGAAAGGCAGGGGGGGAGATGGTGGGGGTGAAATGTCCTGATGCCCCAGGAGCAGACATCGGAAGTGAACACGATCTCGTGATGATGTCTTTGCGCCTCCACTTGAAGAGAGCAAACACAGGCGCACAATGCCGGCCCCCCTAAGATCTTCACTGTGCTGTCATGGAATTTCGCCGCGTGCGAGTTTTTCCTTCTTTATTGTGTTTTGGTTTTGTCTTCGTTTGTTTTGTTGTGTGTTTTGTTCTTTCTATTCTTGACTTGTTATGTCTCATTTGTGTTTAGCTTTGTTTGCTAAAGTCCTTTAAAATGTAACTGTATTTACCGTTTGATTTTGCACTTACATTTAGTTTATGAGCATGTGTGCATTTTCTGTTGTAACCTGTGATGGTTTGGGATGAGCTTTTAAATTTAATTTCGTACCTTGTTTGCTAGGCTGTGTGTGTGTAGTAAAAAGTATTTGCCTAGGCCAAACAAGCAGTGGTGAGTACCATTACTTTTATTGCATGGTGTTCCATTGCTCATTTTCTGTAGAGACTTCCTGTCCCCCGTTGGGGTGCCGGGGGTTTCAGTATAAATAGTGTCCCCACTTTCTGGAAATTTAGTGCTTTAAATTCCCACTGTCACTGTCTTTCTCATTCATGCTCTGTTCTATCAATCTGCTATACTATCTTCTTCTTTGCTAGACCAGTCATCTACCTTGTTTCTTGAAAACTCTTCCGGGACAAGACTCCTTATTTGTGTGTGAGGTCTGTTGGATCAGCTTGGGAATATTGGACGCTTTCTGCCAGGTGGTCACTAGGGCTTCATATCATGTTATTATTTAGCAATGTAGGCATTTTATATGTATGTGTTTTGTTGATAATTTATAATGATGTTTGTATTCTATTTTGTTTTTATAAACGGGAGTTCGATAAATTAGAGCATAGCCTCAGCGTCCCCTGCGTGGGATATCTTTATTGTAAAGTGACTGGCTGGTGGAGAGCCTTCAGTTTTGCCACTAGGGTTGTTTCAGCAGATCTTTTATGCGGATCAGGGGTTGTCCGGCCTGATTTGGCTCGGAAGAGTCCGCTGGACTAAAAGCAATAATCATGTAATGTAATGTAATGCAGAGACTTCCTGTGACTTTTCTTACACGCATCTCCAGCAGGCAAGGAACCTGAGATAACAGAATGGCAAACTGAATGGTAATAACGCCTGGGAAAAAAGAATGGTAAAAATCTCAATGTAATTTCATATCAGTATGACGAAGTAAAAGAACAGAGCATTTTGATGTAATGTTTGCCTACTTTGAACACTGTGTTGCTTCTCATCATCTGTGCTAAATGAGTGGAGGGGATGGGGGTGCGTAAAGGCGATGCCTGGATTTCACATTTGTTTCAGTTTAGACCACCTGTAGATAGAACTTAAATTCTCCTGTGTGTTGGGCTCTGCAGCATAGTGCGTCCGACTCCCCTGTCTCAAAACCGTGACTTCTGCCGCAGCAGAGAGCTGGCGGCCATTTAGATTGTCAACCGTCCCTCCATCGTCCTCCTTAGCACTATCTTAATCCCTCAATTCATCAAGTGGGGAGGATCGATGTAAATATTGGCTGTATCAAAAGTCCCGTCTTCCTATAACATGCTGATCACCTCATGGACAGAGTAAGTCCTGAAAATATCAATAACAAACAATTCTTCATGTGAACAAACCCCTACCCTCTCAGTCCTAGCGTCCCATTTTTGGGACGCCACTTCAGCAGCTTCTAATATAAATATTTCAACCTTCTATTAAAAACTGAGAGACACATTTTCAGATTACATGTAGAGGACCATTTTATCTTCAGTGACCTCATCAAAAAGTTGATCACAGGAAAAGTTATTTACTCACCTTACACATTATGCCATGCTGAACCTCAAAAGTAGTCACCCTATGATTACAAAGGGCTGCTGTACGTAGTAATCAAGGGAGATGATCCTCATTTCAGGTTGGGTGGAATGCGGTAGTGTCCATTTATCTACTGTAGCATGCAATGATGACAGTAGTCTTCATGTTTAGAACTGAAATGGTTGAATTTTTAGCGTCCCAAAAATGGGACGCTAGGCTTATTTAATCTTTCTTTTTGAGCATTTTTCAACAGTACTTTTTTTTATCACAACCGTGATAAACAGCAGAGTGTGGGCCACCGCAGTTAATACAACGCGGGGCACTCGTTGAGCATGATTTGCTATCATGATTTTCCTCGCACCTGCAGCATCTCGGTTTGGCAAAGCTGCTTTTTTTCCGAGAGTGATTCAAACGTTTACATCTGGTGCATCTGATTGCAGGAGGACAATAAGGAAAAATCTTGTACTCCCTTTCTTGTTCTCAGAATCGATGGCAATGTGTCTGTGGCGAAAACAATTCTAGTAATCTGTTGTTGTGATTTCTTAGGTTTGAAAAAAAAGTGAACTTCATTATATCTTTGTTGTTTTTCAAATCTTGTGGTTCATTGTGATGAAACACAATTCCTTCAGTTTCCACAGTAGGGATATAACATTGACACACTTCCTATTCAGCGATAAAAGGGACTGTTGTTGGTAACAACACATCACCGGTTTTTTGGGTCTTTGATGATCACTTGATGTTTTTCTAGTGCTTTTTTTAATAATTCAGACTTATTTCTTTTTATGGTGTTGTAACAATTTAATCTGTATTCCTTTCTCTTATGTGGCATTTCGAGTCAATGTTGTAGTGTCCATATAGTGCCTGCATGTTGTGGACTAACTTGTGTAATCTTCATTATAAAAAAAAATGTTTTGTGCACCTGAGTTACGCCTTAATTAGTGAAATGAAAAGCACGTGACAATAATTTTGCACAAATGAGCTATTTCCACTTTTTTTTTGTTGTTGTTGTTGTTGTTGTTGTGTGAAGTCAGTAGTAGACTATTATCACGTGTTCATGTTCCAGAGGACAATAATTAAAAAAATTATTCAATCGAAGACTCAAGACATATATTACATCAACACAGTTTCCTAGCGTCGGCTGAGAATTCCGTGACTAGTGAGGTCTGGGAGTACAGTCGTTAATAATTAATACTGAGAGATCAGGAATCTCCGTCAAGTCGTCGGTGTGCCATTATTGACTGTGACGACGCCAGAGCAATGTGAGTGACGTCTCAAGATAGAATATGCATCTCTAGACTGAGCGTCAGATAGCCACACGCACACACCCATTACACTAGATTATTCATAGTTATTCATTGTTATATATATATAATTTAACGCAAAAATCCCTACGTTACAAGCTACACGGGAATGGAGAGGATTCCCACACACAATGACTCACACTGTGGGCAGTCACTTACCTCTAGTCTGTCGGAGGGTATTGGAGTGATGAAAGAGGCAGTGGACGACCCATTGGCCACCTTGGACGACATCAGTCTTTACCCAATCTGCAACAGTACACACATGGCCATGTGATTGTTCGTTCACCAAGGTGATTGTACACTGTTCCCCATCAACTGTTCGTTCACCAAGGTGGTTGTACACTGTTCACCATTTGTCTTTGTTCACCAAGGTGATTGTACACTGTTCACCATTTAATTATCCGTTCACCAAGGTGATTATACCCTACTCACCATTAACTGTTCGTTCGCCAAGGTGATTATACAGTGTTCACTATTTAACTGTTCGTTCTCAAAGGTGATTATACACTGTTCACCATTAACTGTTCACCAAGGTGATTATACACTGTTCACCATTTAATTGTTCGTTCACTAAGGTGATTGTTACACTGATCACCATGTATCCACCTTCTAGCATGTAACAGGCTTTACAACTTCTTGCTGGTATGTATATCCCCGCTGTCTGTTAAATCTTCCTACTTTGTTACATCCTCCTACTCTGTCTGCCTACAATGTCATTTCACTCCACGTTCTCTTCTCTACCTTGCAGACTGAACTAAAGCTTTGACACTGAAGCACCGAACAATTAGTGTTACTGGCAACCACATAAATATTGATCCAGTAATAAAAAACATTTCGGCGAGTTGTGACATCATAGGGTTTACATGCAGAAGAAAAGTCATTCTTTGACTTGTGTTGAATCAGACGGCGCCAGTCTACTCTTGATCGACAGCCACAGTTACTTAAAGGGACACACTTCAAACATTTAATGGCCACAGATCATTTTCAAAATCACCACACGTATTGTCCCATTGGAAATAAAGAAAATTACACAAAGTAATATTAAATCTTTTAAAATGTGATTTTGATATGAATCGATACTGTTTACGTTTACGGTTTATGTGAATATATAGGAACAAGATTGATTTTAACATTAGCACAGGGTAAATATAGGAAATTCCCCCAAGTCTCCTATTGCACAATCTTCATGCTTTGAATTCTTCGTTGTAGGTCTGCTGCGAGGGTCCATGTTTCGCAAGAGTATAGAAAAATGGAGATGACAAGGGTGTGCAGCAAACTTACCTTGGAATGTAGATTGACGATCCTGTCTTTCCAAATGGGCTTCAACCTTGTTAGGGCAGCAGTTGTTTGTGCTATCCTGTAGAAGACTTTCTGTCGGGATCCATTGTCGGTACATATAGCTGCTACATATTTGAAGCTGTGCACCGTGTTGAGGGATATCTTGCAATGCACGGTGCAATGATGCAGAAGAAGAAAGAGACAGAAAAAGGGGTGGGAAGACAACATTCGAGAATGGACTTGCTTGCCTTTGAATGAAGTTATGAGGGCTGCTGAGGCGGAGAAAAATGGAAAACCCTGGTTACAAGATTATCTGTGGTGCCCAAACGACCTTCGAGTTACGGGATAAGATAAGACATAAAAGACATAAGACATAAGAGGTTTATTCGTCCAAAAGTTCTCATTGAAAAAATTGCTTCCAGCCGTGCAAAACAATAATAATAAGATGCCGACGATGATACAGACGAGACATCAACGATTGTATGCGCCAGCACCGATGATGATGACGGCGACGACGAAGACGACGACGACGATGATGATGACGATGTCGACGACGAGTGACGATGATGATAGATAGATAGATAGATAGATAGATAGATAGATAGATAGATAGATAGATAGATAGATAGATAGATAGATAGATAGATAGATAGATAGATAGATAGATAGATAGATAGATAGATTCCAGCGGACTGCTAAGAGCCGAATAAGGACCACGATGATGATGATGATGATGATGATGATGATGATGATGATGATGATGATGATGATGATAACGACGCCTTGATGATAATGAACGATGTAACGTATTCGGTTCATTTCAAAGGTCATTTTAACGAATGTATGCCCAAGTCATGCAGTGACATCAGCCACAGTAGCCTGGGCTCACAAGTGGTCGTTGTGCAGTCTGATGGCAAACGGGACAAAGGACTGATGAAAACGGTTAGTCCTTGCCCTGAGGCTCCTCAACCTCTCTGATGATCCACGAGTCGACCTCTGAACAGCCATCACACTGTACATTGGGTGTGACGAGTCTGCCAAGATAGAACCGCACCTTCTTCTGGTAGTGGGCGCGTAGATCAGTCACAGCGCAGCCGACGACACTGCTGACAGTTTTGGTCATCTTGGTCAGCCTGGAAGTGTCAGCAGGCTACCAAAGCAACAGAGGCTGCTGTATGTGATGATGCTCTCTACTGTAGAGCTGCAGAACATCATCATGATCGTTTGCTGGACGCCGAAGAACCTCAACTTTCTAAGAGAGTAAAGGCGTGGGTTCCCCTTCTTGACCAGCGCAGTTGTGCTCCCTGTCTCAGCTCAACGTGGAGTCAAGGACGGCGCCCAGATACTTATACTCCTGGCCAATCTCGACCTCTTCACTGTTGTTTCGGAGGGGCTGAATAGGCGGCGGGTCTCTCCGAAAGTCAACAATGAACTCTTTGGTCTCGTGACGTTACGAAGGAGGTGGTTCACTTGATACCACTCAACCACGTCAGCGACAGCCCCACTGTATGCAGATTCGTCCCTGTGATTGAGGGGTTGTCAGACAACTGTATTTGCAGTACGTCATCATCCCCCGTCAGCATGCCTGTGATTGAGGTGTCGTCAGACAACTGTATTTGCAGTACGTCATCATCCCCCGTCAGTATGCATGTGACTGAGGTGTCGTCAGACAACTGTATTTGCAGTACGTCAACATCCCCCGTCAGCATGCCTGTAACTGAGGTGTCGTCAGACAACTGTATTTGCAGTGCGTCATCATCCTACATCGGTAGTGGGCTGTGTAAAAGGTGAAGAGAGCTGGGGGTAATAAACTGCCCTGCTGCGCGCCGCTGTTGGTCACAACCAGATCAGACCACACACCGAGGAGCTGAAGATACGCACTCGCTGTCGCTTACTGGTTATAACACTGAAGACCCATTGGATCAGCGTAGAGTTCACGCTCATCTCCAGTAGCTTGGTCATCATTAGATTGGTCTTACTGGTTATACAACTGAAGACCCATTGGATCAGCGTAGAGTTCACGCTCATCTCCAGTAACTTGGTCATCATGAGGTGGGTCTTACTGGTTATACAACTGAAGAACCATTGGATCAGCGTAGAGTTCACGCTCATCTCCAGTAACTTGGTCATCATGAGGTGGGGCTGGATGGTGTTGAAAGCTTAACTGAAGTCCAGGAACAGCATTGTGGCGTACGATCTTGGTCGCGCTAGATGTTCGTACGTCTTGTGGGGGATAGGATAGAAAAGAGTGAATGGAAGACTGATATTAAAATTAGCACAGCAGTGAATTGTGTATAGTTGCTACAGTTATTTGTATACATATCTGTATTGTACGCACTTGCACGTGCAGACTATGACGAGACTGATGACGTTATCATCTCACGAGATTTGGGAATAAACGGCTTCCGAACTGATCATCCATTGTCTAAGTACGTGTGTACGAAAGATGGTGCAAGAAGTGGGATTTTAGACTAAACAAGGTGATCACTATGGCTGAAGGGGCATTCGTCAAACCACCAGAGGAGTTATGTACAACCTCAGAAAATCCTAGCAGCGCCTGGGACAGGTGGAGGATGAGGTTCGATATTTTTCTGAAAGCCTGCGGTGCCTCAGAAAAACCGGACGTTGTAAAGGTGGGACTGCTGTTGAATCACATTGGCTGTGAAGGCATCGACATTTACCACAATTTTGTCTTCCTACCAGAGAGAGAAGAAAACAACGAAAGAATTCCAGCAGAAAACAAAGACGATTTTGCCACCATTATTCGGAAGTTCGACGATTTTTTTCATCGCCGAGATCCACAGCTAATGCTTCGAGAGAAATTTTGGTACAGCCTCTCAAGAGAAGAAGGTCAAGCGTTTGATTCTTGGGTCCGGATGGTGAAAGATCGAGCCGTAGCATGCAAGTTCGACGATCTCGAAGGTATGATACGCGACAAACTCATTTTCTCGTGTCGGGACGACTCCGCGAAAATGAAACTTTACGACATCGGCGCACGTCTTTTGTTGCAGAAAACGATTGACATTCTGTCTGTCAGAGAACTGACCAGAAAAGAGCTGAGTGACGCAAAATCACGATCGAATGGAACGACTATCGAAGCAGTGACGTCAAAATCTATGACGCATAAGAAAAAGATGACCTCAAATCCCAAGAAATTCAGTCAGCGACCGGCTGAACCTGTACGGGAAATTGGGAGAAATTCTCAAGCTTTGTGCAACTACTGCAACAAGAAACATATAGCTGGAAAGAAATACTGTCCGGCGGCGAAAACACGATGTTCTTTCTGCTCGCTAGTGGGTCATTTCGCCTCTGTGTGCCGCAAGCGAAATGCCAGCGTTCGTACTGTCCATGGCGGTGATACTTCTTCAGAGCCTGCAGAACATTTCTACGTTGGAGCAGTTCATGGGAAAAAGAATTCAAGCTCTTCAAAACGGGGAGGATGGCATATCAAACTCGGTGTTGGCAATGACGAACACACATGGTGCATCGACACAGGTGCTGAAGTATCTGCTATGCCGACGCATGTCTACCAGCGATCGTATGGAGCTCTACTACCGTCTGATCGACAACTCTTTGGGCCAGGAGAGCAGCCTTTGGAAGTCAAAGGATATGTCAACATGACACTTTCACGTGGTCAATCCAGCATCACTGAAAAGGTGTACCTGGTGAAAGCATCCAAGTTACTGTTGGGCGCCCCAGCAATCCAAAACCTTGGCTTGATCAACGACATTCCTGGTGCATTTTCAGTCAGAGCTATTCGCACGATCAAGAACACCAAGCACGGAAAATACGAATTTCAAACTCAGCCGACGTTTTCATCGGAAGAAGACGTGAAGAAGTGTTATCCCCAACTTTTCACTGGTCTAGGAAAGCTTGAGGGAGAGCAGTACATCACACTGAGGAAAGACGCCAAGCCTTACTGCCAAACGGTGCCGAGACGGGTTCCACTGCCACTTCTGAAGAAGGTGGAGGCGGAATTAAACCGCATGGTAGCTGCTGACATCATCACTCCTGTGGACAAACCAACGGATTGGTGCGCTCCTATGGTTGTTGTTCCGAAACGCAACGGCGATGTTCGCATCTGTGTGGACCTGACCAAGCTGAACGAGAATGTCAAGCGAGAAATTTATGCTATGCCGTCAGTTGAAGAGACACTGTCAAAAATATCGAAAGGCAAAGTGTTCACCAAACTCGACGCTAACTCTGGTTTTCATCAGATCAAGCTTGACGATGTAAGTTCTGAGCTGACGACGTTCATTACACCTTTTGGTCGATTCAGATTCAACAGACTGCCATACGGAATCTCCTCTGCGCCAGAGTACTTCCAGAAAAGAATGGATGAGATTCTTAAGGGTCTGGACGGTGTATTGTGTCACATGGACGATATCTTGATTTATGGCAAAGACAAGTCAGAACATGACAAACGACTAAAGTGTGTCTTGGACAGACTTAGCAAGAGCGGCATGACACTGAACACGGAGAAATTTGAATTCTCCAAGAATAAGATCGAATACTTGGGCCAAGTCATCGATGCTGAGGGTTTGAAACAGGATCCAAAGAAGATTAAAGCCATCATCGACATGAAGACGTCACAAAACGTCGCAGACGTTCGAAGATTTCTGGGGATGGTTAACCAGCAGATGAAGTTTCTGCCGAATCTGGCAGAAAAGACGAAACCTCTCAGAGACTTATTGCATAAAGAGAATGCATGGACCTGGGGAAAAGAACAGGAAACAGCTTTCCACCAACTGAAAAGTGACCTCACCTGTTCTAACATACTTGCCCTCTCCAGTCCAGAGCGAGAAACAGTCGTATCAGCTGATTCGAGCAGCTTCGGACTCGGAGCTGTATTGCTTCAACGGCAAGACGACGGACGTCTCAAACCTGTTGCCTATGCCAGCCGATCTCTAACTGAGACTGAAAGACGCTATGCCCAGATTGAGAAGGAAGCACTAGCGATCACGTGGAGCTTAGAACACTGGTCCGATCTTCTCATTGGCATGAACTTTACAGTGGAGACAGATCACAAGCCATTGGTGCCTCTGTTCTCTACTAAGCTGATTGATGAGCTACCCATCAGAGTTCAGCGTTTCAGAATGCGGCTGCTGCGGTTTAGTTTCAGCATCAAGCATGTGCCAGGCAAAAAACTGTACACAGCTGACGCACTGTCGCGTGCACCGCAAGAGACTGACAACCAGTCAGATGGAGAACTGACAACACTTACGGAAGTGTACGTCAATGCAGTGCTACTCACTCTTCCTGCTTCTGATCATAGACTAGAAGAGATTAGGACAGAGCTGAAGAGAGACGACACGCTGCGAGTGGTCATGCACTACGTCATCAATGGATGGCCTGAGAAAAACAAGATGAACAAGGCCGTGAAGACGTACTGGAACGAAGCAGGCAATCTGTCAGTGCATGAAGGACTACTGATGAGAGGACGAAGACTCGTCATTCCTACATCAGTGAGACAGGACATCCTTCGTTACCTCCATGATGGACATCAAGGGGTCGTGAAGACGAAGGACAACGCTGCCAACAGTGTGTGGTGGCCAGGCCTATCCAGAGACATCGAAGTGATGGTAAAAACCTGCCCAGAATGCTGTAAACATAGGAAGGCGAGGATTGAGCCAATGAAGGGGACTCCATTTCCTGATCGCCCATGGTCACGAATTGCGGCAGACTTCTTCGAGTATAAAGGCAGTCAGTTCCTTATTGCTGTTGACTATTATTCCAGAGATGTTGAAATCTTCATAGTCTCCAAGAAAGTATCAGCAACAGAAACCATCGCAAGATGTAAGAAATTTTTCAGCAGACATGGCATCCCAGACATTATGATGACCGACAACGGGCCACAGTTTTCATCAAGGGAGTTTGCTAAATTTGCTAAGAACTGGGGTTTTGAGCACGTGACATCCTCGCCTCATTATCCCCAGTCAAACGGCGAAGTGGAGCGTGCAGTGCAGACTATCAAGGGCTTCATGAAGAAATGTGAAGACGAATACCTTGGTCTTCTGATGTACAGGAATACCCCTCTTCATAACGGGTATTCACCAGCACAACTCAGCATGGGACGATCTCTGAAGACCAGAGTTCCATGCCACCCAGACAGCCTTCTGCCCAAGATCCCAGACATCTCTACAGTGAAGAGGAAGGAGAGAGATTACAGGGAGAAGATGGCGAGGCAGTACGACAGACGTCACAACGTTGTGGATGGAGACACATTCATCCCGGGCGATCGAGTGTGGGTACCAGACTTGCACAGAGAGGGGACTGTCATCCAGAACCACACTCTACCCAGATCCCTCATAATTCAGACTGACAACGGGACAGCAAGAAGGAACCGCCGGATGACGAGGAAACTGTATCCACAGACGTTGCAGAGCAGCCACACAGACCAAGACTGGCAAGAGAACGCTGCTCAACCTACCACCTCAGTGGGAAGCGAAACTGCTGCAGATGCTCTACCTCTCGCAGCAACAGCTGATCCACAACCACTGCTCCGGCGATCAACACGGACCAGGAGGAGGCCGGCACGTCTCATTGAAGAGTGCTAAAATTGAATGACTCCACGTTTTATTGTTTGAGTTTTGCTTATTTTCAGGAGATGCCAGTGACGTATTTCATTCACAAACATTTCCGATGTGATGTTTGTTTAAATACTTAAGTGACGTAAACTGTTAGTGACGTTCATTGATTCATCTGTTTTTCAGAAACAAGTAGATAAATGACTGTACCCAGATTCAGTCGAAACATTCTGCAAACTATTACAGAACTATAATGACGCAAATTTCTGCCTAGTTTAAAGTCATATAGTGCGTCATCAAAATGACGTTTGTTTTTCCAAGAACTCTTTGAAACTTTGATAATAAAAAGTTAAGGACTCTGCTTTCTAAAAAGAAAAGGAGATGTATTGTACGCACTTGCACGTGCAGACTATGACGAGACTGATGACGTTATCATCTCACGAGATTTGGGAATAAACGGCTTCCGAACTGATCATCCATTGTCTAAGTACGTGTGTACAAAAGAATATCAACAAAGAGAAGCAAATATCCCTGAGATGCAGGACCTTTGTAGTTGCATAGGTTTTGCACATTCAACATCACAGACCTTTAAACATTCATTTAACGTTGGCCCAGTACTGGAACAAACAGATTGAACCCAACAATAACCTCTTTCTGAAGTTCAGGTTTGATCCTATATAATGTGTTAGCAACAACATACATAGTGATCCACTGACAAAAGCTTTCAGCGAGTGGTGACGTCACAGGGCTTACAGCAGTAGAAAATATATCGATTGACGTGTTTTGAATAAGACCCGGCCAGGCTAGCTCGTTCACAAAGCACCCAGCTCCTGGTCACGGTTTACAAACTATTGACAATATTTTTACTTTTTAGTTTGCTTCAGCAGACTTTACATTGGTCGATTCTTCTTGAGACATAACTGACTGAGACTATGATTGATTGACAGACTGACTTTTCTTTTTCGTCTTTGAACATTATATTGAAATTCACCATTCGGCTGCCTAAACATAAAATTCATGTAAAATGATGAATAATTATGTTTAAAATAGTGGAAGAAAATAAATGCTGCTACACATGAATATAATAACACTACAATCGTGACCACAAGAACATCAACACCAACCCCCTATACATTCTGGCAGTATAGCCCCGCAAGCACCCTCACACCACCACAACCAACACCATCAAGAAGAAACACCATCCACAGGCGTACCGCACATGATTGTACATACTCGTAAGTACAGTGGCAAATCAGCGTGAAAAGACGGTGGTTCCTATGTCCCGTGTCCTGGGTGCCGATGTCCCGTGTCCTGGGTGCCGATGTCCCGTGTCCTGGGTGCCGATGCCCTGTGGCTGCTTTGTCTTCCCAGAGAAAGTGATCAGATTTCACTACTCTAGGTAGGAACATAAAATAATTTACTCCACAACGCATCCGACCCCTCTGTTTCTTCCCCATACCCACAACCTTACATGATAGGCACTGGACAACAGCCCAGCAGAACAGTAAGAACAGTGTGCCTACTTAGCGTTGTCACAATGTACAGTAGTTGAAGTGTCATTGCATTGAACTTGACACGGAAGACAAAGGGTAAGACACAGACACGTGGCTACGGTGGACCACATGGGTAGCAAAACCCTATGGTATTGAAAGTTTGAACGTTTAAACTCAACAGTCATTCAAACACACACACACACAAACACACACACGCACGCACTGCAGACTCTAATGCACACACACACACGAATACACAAACACACACACATGCATACACGCACAGACATAGGCACAGAGACAGAGAGAGACAGACAGACACAGACCGACCGAAACAAACACAAATGCACATAACAATTGCACACACACACACACACACAAAAACACACACGCACGCACTGCAGACGCTAATGCACACGCACACACAAACACACACACACATGCATACACGCACAGACATAGGCACAGGGACAGAGAGAGAGAGACAGACAGACACAGACCGACCGAAACAAACACAAATGCACATACCAATTGCACACACACACAAACACACACACACACATCAACACACACACACACACACAACACACACACATCAACACACCCACACAACACACACACACACTCGCACGCACACACAAAGGAGGGAGTAGGAGGTAGCGTTGAACAGAAACGTTAAATATTGACGTTCAACCGATCGATCGCCCAATCTACTGACCCACCAGGTGACTGCTACGAAATGACTGGCCTGCGTGTGTTGAAGTGCAAGAATATCAAAACTCATAAGTGTTGTTTAGCCCTGACATCATAAACAGCAAAGCCGTCGTGGGTCGTAACCCCCACTACCAACCCATCCACAATCAACATTATCAGCAGCAGCAGCAGCAACAACAGCAGCAGCAACAGCAGCAGCAGCTTGTCTGTTTTATTCTAGCTGTAAGACAATTGTGAGGCTATTCAAAAGGCTCGATGAAACTTGGCAAGTCAAATTGAACAGTATATAAATATAAATATATATACTGTTCAATATGACTTGCCAAGTTTCATCGAGCCTGGAGCCTGGAGAAGACTTCCTGTCGGAATCCATTGTCTGATAAAATGGCTCCTAAATATTTGAAGCTCTGCACAGTGTTGATGTATTGGCCTTGGACTTTGAAGTCCGTTTTGATGCCATTAGTGTTGTTGGTCATCATTTTGGTCTTCCCTACACTTATTTGTATTCCAAAGGCTCTTGAGGTGGTGTCAAGTCTCTATACCAGCTGTTCATGTTCTTGTTCTTCTCCAGCCAAACCATCAATGTCATCCGCAAAATGGAGGTAGAGGGTGGATTATTGCTCTGGACTATGCCTTCGTGATCTGAAAGGGCATCTGACATGATGCGCTCCAGGAAGATGTTGAAGAGTGTTGGGGAGAGAGTAGTCATCCTTGACGCACGCCGATTGTTATCTGAACCATTTCCCAATGGCGCTGTTGTGGAGGACTGCACTGGTATCCTTGTCATTATGTTAGGGCTGATGCTGTACACGCTCATGGTTGCCCACAAAGCTGCATGCCAGACTCGGTCAAAAGCTTTTTTGAAGTCTACAAACACATGATGTAGGCTAGATGCTGTTGGTGCTGTATTTATTTCTCGCTGATTATTCTGAGGTTGAAAATCTGCTCAGTGGTACTTCGCCATGCCCTGAATCCTGCTTGTTATTGAACTATATGATTTGTTCAGCTTGGGGTTTCAACGTGTTGAGAATTAATTTCAGGATGACTTGCTGGGATGGCTGATGAGGCTGATGGTGCGGTAATTTTCACATTCCTGAAGGTTACCTTTTTTGGGAAGAGTGATGACAAGCGAATGGGTCCATGGTGTAGGCAACTCCCCACTCTGACAGATCTAATTATATATAATGGTGAGGGTGTCAATCATCACTTCTCCTCCTGCTTGAAGCAAGTCTACTTGTATGTTGTTCAGCGACTGTATTGCTGCCTCAACTTTTTCTTGGAGAATTGGGAGGATTTCTTCTTCTTCTCTGTTTTGGGGACATGCTAGAACTGATAACTCTCCGTTTGGTGTGTGGTTGTGAAGGTCAGAGCAGTGCTCTGTCTATCTATCCAAGACTTTTTGTGCTACTGTAAAGTACAAACCAGACTTGCTTTGGATCGCGGAAACCTTGTGTTGTATAACACTTGTCAGCCGCTTCACAGTCTGGTAGACCTTCTCATCCGAAGAAGTAAAATTGTTTTTGATCTAAATATTCAAAAGACTTCGTAGTACTTTCAACAACGTCCATTAATGCAATTGTATCATCAAAGTTTGTCCGTTTTGTTTTTTTTGTTTTTAATAAATATTGTTGATGTTGTTGCTTTTGAAGTAGAAGACGACGACGACGAAGAAGAAGAAGAAGAAGAAGAAGAAGAAGAAGAAGAAGAAGAAGAAGAAGAAGAGAAAGAAAGAAAGAAAGAAAGAAAGAGATTTCTCTTATATAGCGCACTTACAAGCTCAGAGAGCTTCTCAAGGCGCTGGCCCGTAATATCCAGCAATCACAAAATAGTTTGCTGAAGTCAGGATTCGAACCCACGTCGCCCAAGACGCACTCACACAAGTCGTGCGCTCTGACCACTGAGCTATCCCTGCCGCCAAAGAAGAAGAAGAAGAAGAAGAAGAAGAAGAAGAAGAAGAAGAACAACAACAACAACAACAACAACTACAACAACAACAACTACAACAACAACAACAACCATAACAACAACAACAACAACAACAACAACAACAACAACAACTACAACAACAACAACCATAACAACAACAACAACAATAACAAATATAATATTTTTTTTAAAAACGTCTTCTTCTTCACTCATTATTTCTTTCACCCCTACTCCTCCTCCTCTTTGTTGTTGTTTTATTATTTTCTTTTTTCTTCTACTTCATGTTCTTTTTTCTTCTACTTCATATTCTTTTTCTTCTACTTCATGTTCTTTTTCTTCTACTTCTTCAACTTCATGCTCTTTTTCTTCTACGTCATGTTCTTTTTCTTCTGCTTCATGTTCTTTTTCTTCTACTTCATGTTCTTTTTCTTCTGCTTCATGTTTTTTTTTTCTACTTCATGTTCTTTTCCTTCTATTTCATGTTCGTTTTCTTCTACTTCATGTTCTTTGTTACACTGTTGTTGCATTTATCAATGGTTGATCCAGCCCTGATGCTTGAATCTTGATAAGTGTTACTCAGATATGTTTTTTCCACGCAGCCTGTTCACTCATCAACAAGGCAGGAGTCGTCGTATGAAGTTTTCCAACTTTATTTAGCATACATTAACAACTGCATACAAGATCGCTCTAACACTTTTCCCACTTTTTAATCTTTCCACTCTTCTTTTTCAAACAATGCGGCACTTATATATTTTCTCTATACTCTACAGAAAGTTAGAGCATTCCAGCGTGACACAATTACAGCCAATCAGAATCAAGTTCGTCGCCGGAACTATGCACTGTCTTACGTCATATAACCTTATTTAGGTTAGAACCGGTCCTGATTTGGCTCCGAAGAGTCCGCTGGACCTAAAGCAATAATCATGTAATATAATGTACTTTAGGTTAGAAGAATCTCTCAGCTGTTGCTGCACCCATCGCGAAGTTTCGATCGATGGTAAACAACCAACTCTAGAAAATTCTCAAATATACTACTCAAAATAATTGAAGGGCCACTCTCATATTTCATTTAGTTTAATTATATTTTGCTGCTATCAATAATATCGCTTATATTGCTTATTTCAAAACGTATCCTATACAGTAACATTCAAGACAATCTTATTCTGACAAGTAATCACATGTGTGAGTTTTGAACTTTCTGCACTGAGTTGAAAAACAAACCCAATTTTTACAAAAAATGACCCTAACTTACTGTTGTCTTGTTAATAAAGCAACATTTTCAACATTAAGAAGTGATTTGCACGCAAAAGGCTTGCATTTTCTGAGTTCAGTTCAACAATCAGCGCTTTTTTCTGGGTATAAATGGCAGCGCTTTTGCTGCTTTTCTAACCATGCCCCCAAGGCGACGATTGACTGATGCGGATAGAGGCAGAGCTATTGCATGGCTTCAGGAAGGGTTGGGGGTGAGAGAAGTTGGCAGGCGGCGGAGAGTGTCCCACTTCGTTGTCCAAAGGCTGCGGGGGCGCTTTAACAACACTGGAAGCGTCCAAGAACCAAGAAGGTCCGGACGCCCCCCGCGTTACCACTGCAAGGTAAGACCATTTCATCACCCTGTCAGCTCTGAGGATGAGGTCCGCTACAGCAAACACTATCAGAAGACAGCTTCACGCAGCCAGCTATGTTAACGTCAGCGACTAGACAATTCGCAACCGTCTACACCAGGCAAACCTGCGATCAAGACGACCAGCAGTACGGCCTTTGCTCACCCCAGCTCACCGTACAGCGCGTTTGGCCTGGGCTCGGCGTTATTTGGTGTGGACTAGGCAACATTGGTCAAGGGTGGTCTTTACAGACGAGTCTCGGTTCTCATTGTCTTTCAACGATCGTCGAGTGAATGTTTGGAGGCGTCCACGGGAGAGTTTTGCTGATGCGACGGTGCGCGAGCGTTACCGCTTTGGTGGTGGATCTGTCATGATGTGGGGTGGCTTCGCATTAAACTTCAGAACACCCCTGCTCTCAATTCATGGCAACTTAAACGGACGTCCTACAAACTAGGGTTCTCCCAGCTCTGCGGGCCATTGGGGAAGGTGCCATACTACAGGACGATAATGCCAGACCCCACCGAACGCGTATCGTCAATGACTTCCTGCAGCAATAGCACGTCATAAGCATGGATTGGCTGGCTCGATCACCCGATTTGAACCCCATAGAACATCTGTGGGATGTCTTGGGTCGACAGACACGGGCAAACCTCCCTCCAGGAGCTAACCTTGAAGTTCTGGCCCAAGTTCTCCAGCAAGAGTGGTTGGCCATCCCAGGAAACATCCTCCATAACCTGATACGGTCCATGAGACAACGATGCCAAGACTGCATTGATGCAAACGGTGGCCACACCCGATACTGACTCTATAGATTTTTGGTTTCTAAAGTTTTGATTTTGTAAATGAGGGGTATGTCCAGTTAAATTGAATTTACTCGAATTTTAAGCTACTGATGTCTAAAATCTTTTTTGTTATTGATGCAGAAATGATTGCAATAAAATATGATGAACTAATAAATTGAATTCGTGTTTCTGATTTAAAGAGGGACCCATATGTCCAAGTGGCCCTTGTATTATTTTGAGTAGTATATTATCCAATAACAAAAATTATCAACATTATACAAAGCTTCTTCTAACAACAACGCAGAATCAAATCAAAGGTAAATACACTCTGTTATTGCATGCCCTGCAAAACAAAACAAACGGATCTATCGCGCGCGTCTCAAACGTAGACTATACTATCGTAGCATTCTTTTTCTTCTGCTTTATGTTCTTTTTCTTCTACTTCATGGTCTTTTTCTTCTACTTCATGGTCTTTTTCTTCTAGTCAGCTGTCAAATATTACACGTGTAATAAACAAACGAAGAGACCAAGCATGTTTGGAATTATTATGTCCATAATAAACGTCCGCCCAATAAATGCGTCACTTCTATTCATTGTTTTCTACTGGTACCAGTAAGGTTATTTTAATAATATAATTTCATTTAAATAAAATAAAACGTCCGGTGCCGGTAAAACATATCAATAATAACATTCTACTTAATCGTTGTTATTGTTTCAATAGCAAAATGTCAACTAAACATACAATTTCTTGGTAAGCGAAAGGGATGTCTTCCTCAAATAACTAAGCTGTTTTTGTGCAAGTTCTCTTTGAGGAAAAAAAAACAAAATAAAATAGTCAGTCTGCTTTGACACCTGCTTGTTGTCGCGATTTCTAATGAAAAGAAGACACATAAATAACTTCTTCTGTGCCAATAGCAAAATATAAATAAAATACTGAGGCTCTTCGAAAGCCAAAGGGAAGTTTTCCTCAAATAACAAAGTTGTTTTTGTGCAAATTCTGTGTGAAAAAAAGATCAAAATAGCCAGTCGGCGTTGCCGGTTGTTGTCGTGATTTCCAATTAAAAGGAGGCACTCATGAGATCGTTAATGCAATGAATGCCAAGGTTGACAGCACTGTAGTAACCAGGATCGGTTTTCCACCATGAATTATCTAGGGGACCGTAGATTCAATTCGGGAAGTCAGCTTGATGATAGCGCTGGTGAGCAAGTGTGGAGTCAAGGGTGGCGGCATACTAATCACTAAAAACAAGTTATAAATGTAGCTTACAAGTCAAGAAGGTAATCAGTTAGTTATTCATTGCTTATAAAGGTCTAGCGGACTGCAAAGAGCCGACCAGTGTTGCGTGCTGTGATTTTTTTGTTATGGTGGTGTTATGGTTTTGTAAACTGATTCTTATTTTCCAGAATCATCAAAGAAAGTACTGGTTACAATCTTTCAACTTTAAAAGCTTAACATCGAGAAGGCAGTTTGTTCCTAAACTGTTGAGAGAAAGCTGTGTGCTGTATACGTCAAAAAATAGATTAGGTAAAGGTTTAATGATATATGGAAGAGACAATTTTATAATTTGAGAGAGAGAGAGAGAGAGAGAGAGAGAGAGAGAGAGAGAGAGAGAGAGACGGACAGACAGAAAGACAGAGACAGACAGACAGTGGCAGGAAAAGACAGACACACAGAGAAAAGTTCTCCAACTATTAAAATGTTACACACATGTATTTTTGTTTGTTTGTTTGTTTGTTGTTGTTGTTGTTGTTGTTGTTGTTGTTGTTCTTCTTCTTCTTCTTCTTCTTCTTCTTCTTCTTCTTCTTCTTCTTCTTCTTCTTCTTCTTCTTCTTCTAATCAGCTGTCAAATACTACATGGGTCATAAAGAAATGTAGACACAAAGCATATTTGGAACTTGTATGTTTATAATATTATATTCAGCCTAGAAGAGGCTATACTTTTTCTTTATTGCTTTCTGATGCCAATAATACAATATCAATACTATAATTTTTTTTTAAATTTCAGATGCCAGTAAAACATGTCAATAATAACATTCTACTAATAATATTTTTCTTGGACCAAAAGCTAAACAGCAATAATATATTAAATCTCTTGAAAAGCCAAAGGGAAGACCTCAAACAGATAAAGCTTTTTGTGTGCATGTGCTGTTTAGTTCAATTGAATCAATTTGCTTTACGCCCTTGTTGTTGTCGTGATTTCTAATAAAACGGAGACCTTGAGATCGTGAATTACAGTCAGTGCCAAAGTTGGCTGCATTTTGATCACCAGGATTGGTTTTCAAACGTTAAAGGTCTAGGGGAATGTAGCTTCAATACGGGAAGTCAGTTTGTTGATAGTGCTGGTAAGCGAGTGTTATGTGTTGTGGAGCTCTTTTGTGTTTACATATGAGATAGGGCAATGTCAAAGGTGGCGGCGTACTATTCGTGAAAAACAGGAATAAATATAGCGTGAACGTCAAGAAGGCAGCCCGTTGATAAATGGTGAAGAGTGCTGCGTGCTGTGATATTTTGTTGTGGTTGTGTTACGGGTTTGTAAACTGATTCTAAAATTTCAGAATCATCAAACAAGGTACTGGTTGAAATAGTTTAACTTTAAAACCTTAAAATCGAGAAGGCACTTAATTCATAAGCTTTTTAGAGAAAGTTATGTACTGTGTAGTAAATGTGTGTAGTGAAATAAGGGATCTTACAATTACATCGCCAAAACTAAACTCTCAGATTCACAAAAAGCGCTTTAAATGTTTTATCTTTAAAACCTTAAAATTTTGACAACAATTAGTTTTTCGTTTCCTTTAGTTGGTTGTTTGTATTGTAGGGAGTACTCTAGTGTACCGTGGTATTTTCTTGTGATGGTGTTAAGGTCTCATAAACTGGTGTTATAGTTGTCAAAGTGTTAAGAGATTGCTCTCAGCTGTTTAGTTAAGAAATCTTACAGTTTAATAGCGATTCAAAAGTCTCTAAGAAGGGGTTAGTTAGTGTCGATGAGAAAATGGTGAGTGTTGTCTAAGCTTGTAAAATCATAAAAACGTAGTTTAAGTTTAACGATGTGGTGAAGATAGTTACAATTATTCATGAAATACCATGTTAATGTCAAATATAGCCATAATAATGTGTTACTTGTCTGCTAAACATTCCAGTTTTGTTTATTTATTTTTATTCATTCATCACAGAATGTCTGTATTACCAACCTAAATTAATTAATCACTAATAAATTACTGATTTTTTCCCCTGTTGTAAAGCTATTTGAACTCTAGTGAGGAAGGCACTGTACGAAATTTGTAGTAGTGGTAATTGTAGCAGTAATAAGTAGTAGTAGTAGTAGTAGTAGTAGTAGTAGTAGTAGTAGTAGTAGTAGTAGTAGTAGTAGTAGTAGTAGTAATTCAAATAATTAAGGAACACAAACAAGTAATGACAACCTGAAAGTAACTGAGTGAGCAATTCATTAAGTAAGAAATACATAATGCATTGCTTATGGCAGTAAAAAAAATTGTTTAATGTAATGAGTTTAAGTTTAAATGCAACTCTTTTCACTGAAATGATGGCAGCAACAGGTGGAGCCTTCACAATATCGTCTGTGGACTAAAACTTTATCCATCAGTAAATTAGGAACACGAATCGCATGTTGACAGCTAAATGACAGTGTGCTGGAAGTGTTTGTTCACAGTTAAGAATACAGAGTAGTTGAAGCAAGATAAATTTCAGCAACATGAAGCAAGATAATAAATCAACATGAAGCAGGTGGAGAAACTTGCCATTATATTTGTGAGGCTTTTCATCTTCACTGTTTGTGGTAAGTTAGTCACGTGTTTTCTTTTTTGTAATAAAGCTGTCACTATTAGTTGCTGTTATTTGTTTTGTTTTGTTGTTGTTGTTGTTGTTGTTGCTGTTGTTCTTGGTGGTGGCTGTGGAGGTGGTGTTGGTGGTGGAGTTGTTGGTTTATTTATTAAATTGTTGGGTGTTGTTGGAATTGATTTCTTGTTCTCCTTGTTCTTGTTCTTTTTGTTGTTGTTGTTGATGTTCTTCTTGTTCATTCATTCGTCTTCTTCAGTCCCTATATATTTATTATATTTTGTTCAGGTGCAGTCCAAATAGACAACTGTAACAGTGCAATAAACATCACTGACGACACCCGCAATCCAACAGGCATCATTTGTAGCGGGTTGACATCTAACCAAAATGTGGAATGGGTCATAAACAAGGGGGGACAGAGAACTACTGTTGCTACTTGTAATGGAACAGGGTGTACCATTAGCGCGTCCTATGTGAGCGCTGTCAGAAGCAGTGGAACCAGCACGTTGACCTTTGTACAACAAATCACGCAGAACGCTGACGGTGCTACCGTGCACTGCACGACTAAGGATGTGTCTGCAAACTGCGTAATCAATGTTATAGGTATGAAACTTGTACAGCAACAGCAGCAACATCAACACCACCAACAACAATAATTAATAATAATAATAATAATAATAATAATAATAATAATAATAATAATAATAATAATAATAATAATAATGATAATAATAAGTTAGTAGTAGTAGTAGTAGTAGTAGTATTCTATTATTATTATTATTATTATTATTATTATTATTATTATTATTATTATTATTATTATTATTATTATTGTCACTGTTGTTGTCGTAGATAGGAACTCATAACTCAGTGTTGACAATGAAGATTTCCCGTCACAGTGTACACTATGACACTGCCTTTGTACTGTAAGGTAAGGTGACAGTGTACAATTGTGACGACACGAGTTTTCAGCACATGCTAGAGTTAGTTATTTATCGTGCAGAGTTGTACATCTCTAGTGATGCAGTGTACATAGTCGATTCGGCAGTTTCTTTTACTGCGTATGAAAGGTTAGTAAGTGTGGGTTTCACGTGTTTAACGCAAAATAGCATAATGCATAAATGAGGAAACTGGGTTACTGAGCTCGACTCGATGTTGTCCTGTGTGCTGGTATATGATTTAGTTAGCAGAGTCAATGTGGTTGCTTTTGCAAACAGTCAGTCTTTTTGACAGAAGTAATGTTGTGACTGTGTGTCAGGTTAGAGTACGTCTTCTGTAGGGGTAGATTGTTCATTGTGTTTCGAACCACCCAAGGTCTTGTGCCCTCTCGGGACAAGAATGTGTAAAAGTTTATAGTGGGAGGACTGTAACTGCCATCTATTGGGAATAGGTGTAGAGTTCTGTTCTAAGGTTGTGTGGCCCTCGTTTGGGCACCTGCCAAAGCTCAAGTACTTCATCAGTATTGAGATGCCCCAGTGCATTAGCTAAGCATTAGCCAGAAACGAACTTGAACTCTCAGACTAATAACCAGTGTGCTGTACTGTGGTGTACTGTTGGTGTTGTGTTGTGTATGTACGTGTATCACAAGCTGAGGACTAAAAGGTGAGTGTGAATCCTGTAATTCTTTTCCTTAGTGGCAGTGCATTCCGAGTCTGCGTACGTGAATGAATGATGGTGAATGAGGGGGGAAGGGGTATTTTGGATGAATAGTAGTTTATCGACTTTATATGATTTTCAAATGAATTTCTTGGTTGAATATGTGTATGTATAGTGTCGTTGCTGTTGTTGCCAAAGCGGGGTCGAAGGGTGACAATGAAGTATGCATGTTAAAGAGAGAGAGAGGGGTGGCGAATGTGAAGGAAGGGAGACAATGTACTGTGTTGGAGAGGGGTGATGAAGGTGATGAATATGAGGGAAGCGTGTTTGTATTATAGCGTGATAGAGATAATTGTGAATGAAGGGAGATAATATACTATAACGTAGAGAGGGGTGATGAAGATGGAAGTGTGGATGAGATGAATCGGGATTGTGTGACTGGAAGTGCAGTTGTAATAATTATGTATATTTATATAAACAACTATGTGTCATGAAAGAGATAAATTATAGAATTAAGAAGTGCATTATGTTATTGAGATGCATGTATAAACAGGTCAAGATGGCGGACGGGCGGAAGGTATCTGTTATGTAATGTTTACGTTTTGTGGACGAACTAGTGAGACCCTTTATTTGTCCACAGATTGGGCTTCGATTTCTACCTTGTTCTATTTCTACCGTTGCTTTCTCTACTGTTGCTACTTCCGTCTTTGCCACCGTGGGTGTGGACGTTACCAGGCCCCCACCTCCACTGCCACGTCTTTGTGTCGTCGTTGGCGCCGCTGCTGGGTGTGGTTCCCCGTCCTCGCTGGGACTTACCTGCTACTTTGGACGACCGGCGTTTTTCACCAGGGCCTCAGGATCCCAGATACACCACACCGACACACATACAGATTCGCATTCACGCACCTAAACATATACCAACTCTTCAGTAAACAACTACTATAGTTATTTTGAGCTCAGTTAAGAGGCTGTGAAGTACATACAGTGACACTGGAATACAAGTTAGTTTATGCGGTGCAATTGAATTTCTAAGATTTGCTGTTCTGTTTAGTCAGTTGAAAATTGTATTTATCTGAGATTTAATCGATTGTCGCATTGTTGCATATCGTTGTGGGCATTTTGTTTGTGTATAATTCTGGGTTTTTTCAGTTAGACAAGGGAGGTAATTGTTTAGTAAATACTGGGTTGGGGGTCTTGATAGGGGTTGAGGGTGGTTTAGTATCCCATTATCCTGTGAGTGTGTGTGTGTGTCATTGTTGAATAAAAGAGTGTGGTTGTTCATCTGGCATGTTGTGTTAGTTTCTTTTGTTTGAGTTTCTATTCCTTACACTCGTTGAGCTGAACGTCGCGGAACCCACTCGGGTGACGCGACAACAATATTAAAAATGCCTTTGTATTGTGAAGGTAAGGCGATAGTTTGTAGTATGACACTACCTTTGTACTGGTAAGGTAAAGTGACAGTGTACCGTATGACACTGCTTTTGTACTGTGAAGGTAAGGTGGCAGTGTACAGTATGACACTGCCTTTGTCCTATCCTATCCTATCCTCTCCAGTAACCGGAGATCGTAGGGGCACCACAGATGATCGTTTAAGCAGCATACTCCATCTTTCTCTGTCCTCAGCAGCCCTGATGGCTTCGCTCAGTGTCAAACCAGTCCATTCTCAAACGTTGTCTTCCCACCTCTTTTTCGGTCTCCCTCTTCCTCTACCTCCTTGCACTGTGCCTTGCAGAATGGTCTTTGCAAGGCCTGATGATCTAGTGACGTGGCCATACCATCGGAGTTTCCGTTTCTTCACCACTGTGAGCAGGTCATCGTGTTGTCCAATGGCTGCCTTTGTACTGTAAAGGTAATGTGACAGTGTACAATATGGCAATGCTTTTGTACTGTGAAGGTAAGGTGACAGTCTACACTATGACACTGCTTTTGTGCTGTGAAGGTAATGTGACAGTGTATAATATGACACTGCCTTTGTACTGTAAAGGTAAGGTGACATGGTACAGTATGACACTGCCTTTGTACAGGTAAGGTAAGGTGACAGTGTACAGTATGACACTGCCTGTGTATTCGTAGGGTAAGGTGACAGTGTACATTATGACACTGCCTTTGTACAGTAAAAATAAGTTGACAGTGTACAGTATTCATCTTCAAATCTGCCTGGATAATGTCAATGTTCACAGTTCATTCACACAGAGTCAAAATTTCTCATCTGCAAGTCTTTCTGGATACTGTCAATGTTCACAGATCATTTACCCAGTCAACGTTTTTCATTTTCAAGTCTGTCATTACCAATATTCTTAGTTCGTCCACACAGTCAATGTTCTTTCGTTCGCAAGGAAACGACGCCCTCGTCAGTTGCAGTCGTCATCGGCCCAGGGTCAAAGACGATGATCACGTGGGCTTCCCTGGAATCAGTGCGTCCTCCGTTGTCTCCTTCTTCCATCGGATGTCCGACGCAGTCGACGTTGTCAGCTCCCAGGATGCATTTGCTGGGTCTCACGGTCAGGTTGGCTTCTGCGAGACGGTGGAACAGCTCCCTCAAAGTCTGCAGATGCTCCTTCCTGGTCTGGGTGTGGACTTCATGTTCGACCAAAGTCGTAGAGCCTGGGACATCACTGAAGCTATGGGGAAATTCGCCCATAAGGTCCTTGAGCTCCAACTTTTGACCTTCCGTCAAGCCTGGTCCTAGCTTAACGTCATCGATGCCTTCTTTGCTGTGGAAGTCTCCAAGTTCCAGCAATTCCTCGCTGTCAAAGCTGTTGTCGATCTCAGCTGCTGTTGCTGCATGCACAGTCTCTGATGGCCTTTCCACGTACAGCTTAAGGAGGTTGGCGTGGTATATCTTGGAATGCTGACCGACCTTCACCTTGTAGTCGTTGATCCCCACCACGGTCTCCACTTCGTACGGGCCTTTCCACTGCATCAGCAACTTATTGTGATCAGTAGGTAGCAGCACCAGCACTTTGTTGCCAGGTTTAAACTTCCTGTTCACAGCCCTACGGTCATAGTAGTGCTTTCCACAGCCCTGGGACTTCTTCAGGTTTTCTCTGGCTATCTCGAGAGTCTGCTCCAGCTTCTCCCGTAGCTCAAACACATACTGGTAGCTGTTCTTCACCTCTGGGGTGTCTACTTCTTTCGTCCACAGTTCTTTTAGGATGTGCATCGGCCCTCGGATGGTTCTTCCGTACAGCAGCTCGAACGGAGAAAAGCCGGTGGACTCCTGCGGTACTTCTCTGTAGGCGAAAAGTAAGGCGTTGATATAGCGATGCCATTGTCTGGGCTGCTCGCTGCACAGTTTCTTCAGGGTGGACTTCAGCGTAGCATTGAACTTTTCGACAAGCCCGTTGCACATTGGATGGTAGGGTGTCGTAGTCAAATGCCGGATGCTCAGCAGTCTGTTGACCTCCTTCATGCAGTCAGAGACGAACTGCGTCCCGAGGTCTGTCAGGATCTCTTCAGGCACTCCAAGTCTACTGAACATGTCCACTAGTGCCTCTGCTACAGTTTCAGTGTCAATCTTCTTCAGTGGCACTGCTTCTGGGTACCGAGTCGCATAGTCCACTAAAGTCAGTACCCATCGATGACCTTCTTCACTCGGAGGTCTTATTTCGCCGATTAAGTCTAATGCTACCCTCTTGAAAGGTCGGTCGACCAGAGGCATCCTCTGCATAGGCACTTTCGGGACCCTTCCTCGAGGTATGGTCTTCTGGCAAATGTCACATGATCGGCAGAAACGGCTGACGTCCGCATGAAGTCCTGGCCAGTAGAACACCGCCTGGATTCTATCCGACGTCTTCCTGATGCCTAGGTGACCTCCCATGATTGAGTCATGTGCTACTTCCATCACCTGGCGCCTTAGGGGTAATGGTACCAAGACTTGACGTAGTGGTTTACCTCCGTTGACCCTCGGATGCTGGAAGATTCTGTACAGGATCTTGGCCTTCACCTCGAAATAGACCGTGCCACTGCCCTTGGTCACGTGGTCTTGGCGGTTCCTGTACTTGTTTAATGTGCTGTCAGCTTCCTGGAGCTGGATCAGCTTATCTCTGTCCACAATGGCAGCTTTGGAGTTGTCGGCGACCTTCAGTGGCGTAGACGTTTTGTCTCTCTTGGCCTGGGCCCTGGTGGTGACAGCACCGACGATCTCTGGTCGGCCGGGCTGAGCCGGAGTAACCACATTGTCCCGTAGCAGCTCTGTAAGGTCTCCATCAAGAAATGGCAATGGATCCTCCTCCACAACTTCGACGTGTTGAGTTGAGGCAGGACTCCACTCTGGATCGGGGTCGTCGGGTCGTCTCGCGCCGTCGATATTCCCGATCATCAAATCGTACAGCGGCTTCTTCAGGCAAACCGCTTCGACTTCGCCTATGTAGAAAGGGGTGTTGACATGAATCTTCGCAACTGGCGCTCTCACACATTTGCTGTCGGCCATAAGTGTCCATTTTGAATCGCCAGTGAACTGTTCTTTAGCGATTAGGTCTTCTCTGACGATGAGCCCACTGCAGCCAGAGTCTCTTAAAACAGTCACTTCATGATTTCCGACGCGTCCCTTGGAAACAGGCATGTTCTGTACGGTCACAGCTGCGCTGGCGACGACGGGGATGGATTTCCCGTTGGCAAGGAGGAGTTGGCCATCAGTCATGCACTCTTGCACGTCCGCAGGGGTAGCTGTGCGCTCGGTTTTACTCGGAAGAATGACGCTCCCGCCGCACACCTGATGGTCAGATCTACTGGTTTGCCGTTGATTGGAGAACCGCCTCTGCCGGTTGCCCGCCGCTGAATTGTCCGTACTGCTCCGCTGTCCGCTATTTTTGTTTTGAGGACAGTTAGCCGCTCTGTGGTCTGTAGCGTTGCAGGTTAAACAGCCTCTTGAATGCCCTTCCCTGGGAGGTGGCGTGGAGTCCGTCTGTTTCTGGTTCGTCTGGCTCCCATGGTTTCCAGTCTTCTGAAAATGTTTCGTCGCGCTGGGTGGCCCCAGCGTTTTCTCATGAGCGATGAGATATCTTTCAGCAGCTTCGGCAACGTCTTTTAGCGTCTCCAACTTTTGTATTTCCAAGTGGATCGCGAGGTCCTTAGGGCAGGCGTTGAGTAATTGCTCCCTCACGATCAGTTCATGCAGACTCTCGTAAGTCTTCCCTTTGCCTGATAACTCCACCCACTTGTGTAGATATGACGACAGGCGCTCCACAAACTGCTTTGGCGTCTCGTCTGACAGAGGTCGGCATTCACGAAAGCGTTTACGGTAGCCCTTTTCTGTAAAGTTGTAGCACTGCAATAGGGCCGCTTTCAAAATGTCGTAGTCTTTGGCGTCATTATTCGACAGTCTACTGTAGACATCGAGCGCCTTCCCCGTCAGTAGTGCGCTGAGTATGATCGCCCAGTCTTGACGTTGCCATTTAGCGCTTTCGGCGAACCTTTCGAACCTCACCAGATAGCTGTCGATCTGGTCCTTTTCGTCGACGAACACTCGCAATTTTGGAGCCTTGAAGTCGCTGATAACTTGTGGCGCATGCTGCTGTTGCTGGATGCGCGCCAACTCTAGTTGGTGCTGACGCTCGGCTTCTCTTTCTTGCTTCTTCGCTGTTCCTCTAACTCTCTTTCTTCGCGCCGTCGCTGTTCCTCTAATTCTCTTTCTTCACGGCGACGCTGCTCTTCTAATTCTCGTTCTTGTATTCTCTCCTGGGACTTGACGTACTCCGTCAGCTGTTTGCCTTTGAGATTCAGTGCAATCCCTTTCTGCCAGAAGTCAGCCATCTTAATGCTTTTCTGGAAAGTTATTTTCTGGAAAGTTCTTTTCTGGAAAGTTCTTTTTCTGGAAAGTTTTTGACTGTAGAGTTCTTTTTTCTGGAAAGTTCTTGACTGTGCTGTACCTTTCTAGACTGTTCTAGAACAGCACGCTTTCTGCAGTAGCGCTGATGCTTGTCACTAGTAGCCTTCGCTGACGCAGGCCCCGCTGTCCTCGTCGTATGCGACGCTGCACCACGCTGGTGTTGATGTACACGCTCCTGTGCTGAAGTAGACGCGACGTCCGCTCGTCGCTCTCTCTAATACTGGCGATGTAGCTCCGAGACTGTCCCTCGACGTAGTCTTACGGCAGCAACGTAGTCCCGTTGTTCGCTCACGAAGCAACTCTTCAGCGACTACTCGCCCTTGCAGTCAACCCGAACCTATCGGTGATGTAGTCCCAGTATGTTGGCCCCTCTCGACGCAACTCGTTGGCGGCTACCCTCGATGACTGCCTCTCGTAACGTTGACTCGCTTGTTGTAGCAGTTGAACCCTTGGCTATGGCGTGAATCGCGGCTTGACCCCCAAAATGTTACACTCGGTTTGATGTTGGTGTTTTTCTATCAGTATCTGATTCAGCCCCGATGCTTGAATTCCTGATAGGCGTGTGTAACTCAGATTCGTTTATTCACGCAGCCTGCTCAAGCAGCATACAAGTCACAAAGTCGACGTCTGAAGTTTTCCACTTTTATTCAGCATACATCAACAACTGCATACAATCGCTCAATCGCCTTTCCACTCTCAAGTTTACCTTCCAACTTACTATCAACAACAATCTCTCTACAACAGTGCGGCACACAATTTTATAATCTCTCTCTCTTCCGGAACAATTTCGAATACAGTAGAAATGACGCACTGCCACCAATCGAATAAAAGATCGTCATCACTGACTTACGTCAATACATATTTTTTTATCTTCCGGAACGACCTCTTGCTTCGACATGCATCGGGAAATTTCCATCAAGAGCAAACACGCAGATCCAGAAAATTCTACAACAGTATCGACTAACGAAAATTATCAACGTTATACAATGCCTCTCCTAACAACAATGCAAACTCAAATCAAAGGTAAATAAACTCCATTATTGAATACTTTGCAAAACGAAACGACCAGATCCATCGTGCGCGCTTCCGACATACTTTTGTTCGCGTTTCAACGTAACAAATGGACCCTGTAAGCAATGAATAACTAACTTCTCACTTTCCACAGTTCAAATTGTGTCAGTCCATATTCTTGTAGAAGCAGGACTTTGTCAGTATGAAAAGTTAACACTACTCTGGAAGTAAAGTCAAAGTTAATTTTCAATCTGCATCAGTGTGGCTATACATGACAAAAGCAATGTTCACGCTGTAGCTATCGCTTCACCTAGCATTTGCCACTTGGCAGCCAAAAAATAGCTCATTGACATCACTTCCGATTCATGTTGTTTGCATTTGAAAATGAAGTCCTGGTGCAACCGGAGGATCTGGCTTAAACATAAGTTTAAACTGTTGGATACGAGAAGTAATGTAAAGTTCCACCATCAGATTAATTCCTGGATTGTTTTTTTTAATTATGTCAAATTCCCCCCCCCCTTCCCCCCACACAAAAAAAGGTCAATGTTCTTTTTTCTGAATTGCATGTTGTCACTTTTAACGGTATACATTCATAGACAACTATCAACACTGATTTTCCAGACCTTGGCACATAATTGCTATCATATTCCTTTAGTTTATTATTTCAAGGGCGTGCTTTTAAAATAAAATGAAGGAATGTTTCTGGTTGTTTTGTCTTGAATTAAATCATTACGATGATACGTGTGTCTTATCCTTGCGTATTATGTTGTCTGAATGTCACCCTGTGAGCGTACATGTTGGAATAAACTAAAACGCCGAGCGCCTAAGGTATTAGCGGGTAGTGCAACAATTCCGACACTTTCTCTATCGCGCCAGTGTCGAGATATTCCGTCAACAGACATGGTTACTTGATGAGTGTTTACTTCAAAAACCCAAGTTATGGTCGTCTATGTTCAAATTGGTCAAGAAGCTCCTGCTCTCTCCTTTGAAATTTGTCAAGAAGAAAATAAGTTTATGTCCCACAGCCCATCGTAAAAACAACAACAAAAACCCAAGGTAAAACTCTGTTACGTCAGGCAGCTGCGGTTAAGCGCTGTGCGAAAGGGCCCGCTATCCACTGAGCGAACTGGATCGATAGCACTATTCTGACCAAACTGCCACAACTGAAGGGACCTAAAAAAGTGAGAGAAAAAAAATCAAGAGTGAACGATTAAGATGATCTTCCGAGAAAAAATAAAAGACTTGCTACGCCGTGATCGCTGTTAACAACGCGCTAATAGAATGACAATTTGTTCACATTGGTAGGGTAGACAATTTTACTCTGCAAGGTTTTATTCCATTTGGATATTGTTGGCTCAACAAAGCATTTATAAAGTTGGGAGGCATGCAAATATACTAAAATCTTTGGAGTCATGATCATAAAAATTTTGTTTAGTTTTAAGTTGCTAATATATGATTTCACATATTAATACTGACGTTTTCTCTGTTCAACTGGGAATAATTGGCCTTTAGTGCACCTTTAATTGTGCACCCAATTGTACACTTCTGAGCACAAAGTGTGGCGACCTTTGACAACACGCACTCCATTTATTTGAGACAACAACACACACAGATAAAGCCTGCTGGACCTCATGTTATGTTATGTCGAACATGGAGGGATAATATTGTTTACTTTGGCTCATACACCAATGACAAATGGAAAACCCCATAACAAGCAATATTTATTGTAATGTATACATGTCTTTTTCGGGGCATATATTTTTCTGGGGCATATATCCCACAAAAGGTAATATTTCAGATAAAAGTATATATTATATATGCCCCATAATTTAAATATCCCACAAAAAATAATATTTCGGATATACGTATATATATATATGCCCCATAGCAGAAATGCCCCGTATTACATTGGTACATCGAAAATCCCACAACAGACCTCGTTTCTATATATATATATATATATATATATATATATATATATATATATATATATATATATATATATATATATATATATATATATATATATATATATATATATATATATATATATATATATATATATATATGTGGATTTAATAGTATAACACAGCAAGAATTGTATGACATAAAATTCCTTTTTTTACATAAAATGGATTTTATTCGTAACTCTGAATAAATTCTATTTTCATAGAATTGTTTTTTAACATTTGGTGCACATAGAATGCATTCTATGTTATAGAACGTTCATTCTATAACATATAATCCAATTTATAACATATAATGTTCATTCTATAACATAGGATCCATTCTATAACATAGAATGTTCATTCTATAACATATAATGCATTCTATAACATAGAATCCATTCTATAACATAGAATTCATTCTATAACATAGAATGTTCATTCTATCACATAGAATGTTCATTCCATAAAATAGAGTGTTCATTCTATAACATAGGATCCATTCTATAACATAGAATGTTCATTCTATGCGCAACCAGGTCATTCTATGTCAAACGAGGCTCGGACGAATAAATGGACATGTGGCGCCCCCTTGCACGCGCGCGAAAACTGAAGAAACGGCTGACGTACAAAGGGTTCTGCGGGCTTTATCAGACATCATACCGGGATTTCCCGAACAAGCATTTAGGTTTCTTGATGCGACGACTTCGACGGTAGTGTAAGTAGATCGCGTTGCATTAAAATTAATTGACGTCAGCCTATTAGTTTGTGTGGTAGGTAGATCATTTTCGCTTGGTCATTATAAGTAGATCGCATGCTAAAAAGTTAAAAAAATGTGTGCACCCCTGCCCTATTATTTAGGAAAATGAAATGAAAATTGACAATATTATTATTTTTTCAAATTATTAAATAGTTGCAATTTGCATCCCTTATTAATGAAGTGGAGTCAGTGAGAACAACTTTCAGATTTAATTTTTAAGCCAGCCCTTCAGCAGTGGAAACCAGCACTGAACCAATGTTGCATATTAATTGGTAAATAATTCAACCATATTCAATTTTCGAGATTCGTGCATGTGATGTGTATTAATTACTCTATTAAAAGTATACAATGATTCTCATACAAAAGCCATGTGTGATATTAAATAAAATATATCTAAAAGCAAGTTTTATAGAAATTGAAAGTCATAATCTTCCAGTCATAACCTTCCACCCTTGAGCCGCAGATGCTATAAATCGTTTCTGAGTGTTTGAAAAATGATGAGTGTGTATTTTTACTTAACAATTCTACACAGTGATTTAGAGTGATGTAGTGTGGTGATGTGATGTGGTAATGTGTATGTATGCCTTAAAAGCGAGTGAATCAGACCACACCATCACATCACCTAATCACTCCATCCCACCTACCCATCACATTTGTGGTGCAGTGTGATGTAGAGTGATGTTGTGTGGTGATGGGATGTGGCAATGTGTATCTCTCTGCAATACAGCCCATGCCATAAAAATGTTCTCTATACCTTGACAGTGCCCCAGGTTTTGCTATTTAAAAAAAAGTGTATATATTGATTTAATTCTATGACATAGAATGAATTCTATGACATAGAATGAATTCTATGACATAGAATGAATTCTATGACATAGAATGAATTCTATGACATAGAATGATTTCTAAGACATTGAATGAATTCTATAGCATAGAAGGAATCCAATGACATAGAATAAATTTTATAACATAGAATGAATTCTATGATATAGAATGAATTATATAACATAGAATGGATTCTATAACAAAGAATGAATTCTATGACATAGAATTTATTCTATAGCATAGAATGAATTTTATAACATAGAATGAATTCTATAGCATAGAATGCATTCATTCTATAACATAGAATTCATTCTATGCTATAGATTTCATTCTATGTTATAGAATTAATTCTATGTCATAGAATTCATTCTATGTCATCTTATTCACTCTATGTTATACTATTCATTTTATGCCTATAGAATTCATTCTATGTCATAGAATGAATTCTGTCACAGATTTCATTCCATGCTATAAAATTCATTTTATGCATATAGAATTCATTCTTTATTATAGAATTCATTCTATTTGTTACACTCGATCGATGATGGTGTTTTTCTATCAGTAGTAGATTCAGCCCCAATGCGTGAATGCTCCTGATGAGTGTAAGATCGGATTCGATTATCCACGTAACCCGTTCAATCAGCATACAAGTCACGGAGTCTTCGTATGAAATTTTCCACTTTTATTCAGCACACATCAACAACTGCATACAATCGCTTTTTCCACTCTCAACTTTTTACTTTCCAACTCACTATCAACAACAACACAAAACAGTGCGGCACATATATAGCCTCTTTCTTCTCCCGAACACCCTGGATCAATCGCGTATGACGCAATTTAACCAATCGCTTCTAACTTCGTCATCACTGACTTACGTCATACATCTTTCTATACATTCCAAGAACGTTTTCAAACTTCGACATTTATCAGGAAGTTTCTATCGACAGTAAACACGCGAATCTAGGGAATTCTCTAATACTATCGATTAACAAAAATTACCAACGTTATGCAAAGCTTTTTCTAACAACAACGCAAACTCAAATCAAGGTAAATGCACTCTATTATTGAATACTTTGCAAAGCGAAACGATTAGATCTATCGTGCGCGTTTCAGACATACTACCATTCGCGTTTCAACGTAACATAACCCCCCACTCAGGAAGAAATTTACCCAATTTCTTTCAACAACGATGAAACGTAATGCACAAACAAAGTACAGAATTAAAACTTATTTCAGACTGTCTGAACACTGTCAATGTTCTTTCGTCCGCCAGGAAACGACGCCCTCGTCCGTTACCGTCGACATCGGCCCAGGGTCAAAGACAGTGATCTCGTGGGCTTTCCTGGAGTCAGTGCATCCTCCGTTGTTTCCTTCTTCCATCGAATGTCCGATGAAGTCGACGTTATCGGTTCCCAGAATGCACTTGCCTGGTCTCACGGTCAGGTTGGCTTCTGTGAGACGGTGAAACAGCTCCCTCAAGGTCTGCAGATGCTCCTTCCAGGTCTGGGTGTGGAATAGCAGGTCGTCCCAGTGACATACGACATTGTCCATTCCTTTGAGCATCTTCCTCATTCCTATCTTCAGGGTAGCTTCGCTGTTGACCATGCCAAAGGGCATCCTAAGGCACTCGTACGTCCCATCAGGAGTTATAAAAGCAGTCTTTGGTATGTCCTGTTGACGCACATGGACTTGCCAATAACCCTTGCTGAGGTCAATCTTTGAGAAGATTCTACTCCCCGATAACTGGCGGAAGAGGTCTGCTGCGGTAGGCATCGGCTCAGGGTCGAAGACGGTGATCTTATTAACCTTCCTGTAGTCGATGCATACTCTGTTGCTCCCGTCCTTCTTCTTCACGACCACGACAGGGGACGCGTAGGGGGAACTAGACTCCCTGATGATGCCCATCTTCAGCATCTCAACGATGTCTTTCTTCAAGGATTCGCGGGCCTTGAAAGGGATCGGGAAGGGTTAGGATCGAACAGGGATATTTGAAATGAGGTTGACTTCATGTTCGACCAAAGTGGTAGAGCCTGGGACATCATTGAAGCTATGGGGAAACTCGCCCATAAGGTCCTTGAGCTCCAACTTTTGACCTTCCGTCAAGCGTGGTCTTAGCTTAACATCATCGATGCCTTCTTTGCTGTGGAAGTCTCCAAGTTCCAACAGTTCCTCGCTGTCAAAGCTGTTGTCGATCTCAGCTGCTGTTGCTGCATGCACAGTCTCTGATGGCCTTTCCACGTACAGCTTAAGGAGGTTGGCGTGGTATATCTTGGAATGCTGGCCGACCTTCACCTTATAGTCGTTGATCCCCACCACGGTCTCCACTTCGTACAGGCCTTTCCACTGCATCAGCAACTTATTATGGTCGGTAGGTAGCAGCACCAGCACTTTGTTGCCAGGTTTGAACTTCCTGTTCACAGCCCTACGATCGTAGTAGTGCTTTCCACAGTCCTGGGATTTCTTCAGGTTTTCTCTGGCTATCTCGAGAGTCTGCTCCAGCTTCTCCCGTAGCTCAAACACGTACTGGTAGCTGTTTTTCACCTCTGGGGTCTCTACTTCTTTCGTCCACAGTTCTTTCAGGATGTGCATCGGCCCTCTGATGGTTCTTCCGTACAGCAGCTCGAACGGAGAAAAGTCTGTGGACTCCTGCGGCACTTCTCTGTAGGCGAAAAGTAGGGCGTTGATGTAGGGATGCCATTGCCTGGGCTGCTCGCTGCACAGTTTCTTCAGGGTGGACTTCAGCGTAGCATTGAACTTCTCGACAAGCCCGTTGCACATTGGATGGCAGGGTGTCGTAGTTAAATGCTGGATGCTCAGTAGTCTGTTGACCTCCTTCATGCAGTCAGAGACGAACTGTGTCCCGAGGTGTGTCAGTATTTCTTCAGGCACTCCAAGTCTACTGAACCTGTCCACCAGTGCCTCTGCCACAGTCTCAGTGTCAATCTTCTTCAGAGGGACTGCTTCTGGGTACCTAGTCGCATAGTCCACTAAAGTCAGTACCCATCGATGACCTTCACTCGGAGGTCTTATTTCGCCGATTAAGTCTTAGGCCACCCTCTTGAAAGGTCGGTCGATCAGAGGCATCCTCTGCATAGGCACTTTTGGGACCCCCCCTCGAGGTATGGTCTTCTGGCAAATGTCACATGATCGGCAGAAACGGCTGACGTCCGCATGAAGTCCTGGCCAGTAGAACACCGCCTGGATTCTGTCTGACGTCTTCTTGATGCCTAGGTGACCTCCCATGATGGAGTCGTGAGCTACTTCCATCACTTGGCGCCTCAGGGGTAACGGTACCAAGACTTGACGTAGTGGTTTACCTCCGTTGACCCTCTGGTGCTGGAAGATTCGGTACAGGATCTTGGCCTTCACCTCGAAATAGACCGTGCCACTGCCTTTGGTCACGTGGTCTTGGCGGTTCCTGTACTTGTTTAAAGTACTATCAGCTTCCTGGAGTTGGATCAGCTTATCTCTGTCCACGATGGCAGCTTTAGAGTTGTCGGCGACCTTCAGTGGCGTAGACGTCTTGTCTCTCTTGGCCTGGGCCCTGGTAGCAACGGCACCGACGATCTCTGGTCGGCAGGGCTGAGCCGGAGTAACCACATTGTCCCGTAGCAGCTCTGTAAGGTCTCCATCGGGAAACGGCAATGGATCCTCCTCCACAACTTCGCGGCGTTGGGCTGAGGCAGGACTCCACTCTGGATCGGGTCGTCGGGTCGTCTCGCGCCGTCGATATTCCCGATCATCAAATCATACAGCGGCTTCTTCAGGCAAACCGCTTCGACTTCGCCTTTGTAGAAAGGGGTGCTGACGTGAACTTTCGCATCTGGCGCTTTCACACACTTGCTGTCGGCCATAAGTGTCCATTTTGAATCGCCAGTGAACTGTTCTTTAGCGATTAGATCTTCTCTGACGATGACCCCACTGCAGCCAGAGTCTCTTAGGACAGCCACTTCATGATTTCCGACGCGTCCCTTTGAAACAGGCATGTTCTGAACGGTCATCGCTGCGCTGGCGACGACGGGGATGGATTTCCCGTTGGCAAGGAGAAGCTAGCCGTCAGTTATGCACTCTTGCACGTCCGCATGAGTAGCTGTGCGTTCGGTCTCACTCGGAAGAATGACGCTCCCGCCGCACACTTGATGGTCAGATCTACTGGTTTGCCGTTGCTTGGAGAAACGTCTCTGTCGGTTACCCGCCGCTGCATTGTCCGTACTGCTCTGCTGTCCGCTATCTCTGTTTTGAGGACAGTTGGCAGCTCTGTGGTCTGTAGAGTTGGAGATGAAACAGCCTCTTGAATGCCCTTCCCTGGGAGGTGGCGTGTTTATCAAACAGAAATTTATTTAGTTTATCAAACAGAAATAAATAGTTTAAACAAGTACATGATATCTAATGGCCTAGAATTATCTAAGGAAAAAACTAAAATGATGCTTTTTAGTAACTGTCAAGTACCAAGAAAACTGCCTAAAATATTGATAGAAAATGAAGAAATTGAATATACTGCTGAGATTAAATTTTTAGGTGTATACCTAACAAGGAAGTTAAAATGGACAAGACATATTGAGTATTTAATTCAGAATGCTTTAAACAGTTATTATTTATTAAAGATCATTAGTACAAAATCTTGGGGTCAAGATATAAAGACACTCGTTCATTTAGCAACTTCACTTGTCAGATCTAAATTAATGTACGGGCAGGAAGCATATTTTTCAGCTCCGAAGAGTTATTTAAATAAGTTGAAAAGTCTAGATAGCAAGGCTATAAAATTAGCCCTAGGTGTTCCCGTGCATACAAATACATCTAAAGCTTATATGTTAGCAGGAATTATGCCCCTGGATGAACAGAGAAAGTTGGCTTGTGTTAAATATATCGTAAGAGCACATACTATTTGCAATAGTACTAATGAAAAGTTGTTGTCTAGGTCTGATTTAAAATACCCAAAACGAGCACAAAATGTTAGATTCTTAGAAACGATTTCTACATATACTAACGACTTAATTGATTCTACGGTAGAGGACATAAAAAGACATAAGACAGATATTTCTTCACCAATGCCTCCTTGGGAGATGATGAAGGGTAATTTTGATATTCATTATTGTAACACATTCAAAAGTGTTAATAGTAACTTAGTTACAACTGAGGCTCGTGAACACATAGATTCTGTTTATTCTCAACATTTAAAAGTGTATACTGACGGTTCTGTTTTATCATCAAGTGAAACAGGTGCAGCATATGTTATTCCTGATTTAAAAATGAACGAATCATTTTACTTGGGCAAGAATATATCTATATTTACAGCCGAACTGATAGCAATCTTAATGGCACTAAGAAATATATCCAGTCTTCAGATCAGTATTTTTCAAATAGTTATATGTGTTGATTCAATGTCAGTGCTAGAAGCGTTACAATCTCAAAATAATAAAAATAGAAGAGATTTAATAATAGAAATTAGACATATTATTCACAGCTTAATCATTAATGGCACAAACATCTCTTTTTGCTGGTTAGCATCACATTGTGGTTTTTTCTATAATGAATTAGCAGATAAAGGGGCTAAACAAGGTGCTTTACAATTAAATTCTCGATACATTGAAGTTATGAAATCTTCAAAAGAAATTCAAAATGAAATTGAAGGTATAATGAAAAGTACTCTTGACATTAAGAAACAAGACAATCCATTAAATGGTTACTCAAGAGCTGTGCTTACGATGACTAACAGAATTTTGCTCAATGCCATTAAAACTAAGCACTGTAAAGATGTAAAGTGTGTTTGTGATGCATCCATCTCATTACAGCATGTTTTATTTGAATGTGATCAAAGTAAGCCTTTACTGTCATATGAATTGCAAGGGAAGGTCAGTTTCAGTGATGTAGATTTTCAACTCGGAATCAAACTGTCCAAAGTATTGCTGGACTCTCCTGTTGGTAATCTAATCTAACATTTATTTTATTTTATTTTATTTTATTTTATTTTTTTTAAATGTCTTATCAGCTTGCTGGAAAAGACAATAAACAAACAGAACAGAACAGAACTGGCGTGGAGTCCGTGTGTCTCTGGCCCGTCTGACTCCCCTGGATCTGGTTCCCATGGCTTGCAGTTTTCTGAAATGGCTTCGTCGCCTTGGGTGGCCCCAGCGTTTTTTCATAAGCGATGAGATATCTTTCAGCAGCTTCAGCAACGTCTTTTAGCGTCTGCAACTTTTGTATTTCTAAGTGGATCGCGAGGTCCTTAGGGCAGGCGTTGAGTAATTGTTCCCTCACGATCAGCTCATGGAGACTCTCGTAAGTCTTCCCTTTGCCTGATAGTTCCACCCACTTGTGTAAGTATGACGACAGGCGCTCCACAAACTGCTTTGGTGTCTCATCTGACAAAGGCCGGCATTCACGGAAGCGTTTACGGTAGCCCTTCTCTGTGAAGCTGTAGCAATGCAGTAGGGCCTCTTTCAAGACGTCGTAGTTTTGGCGTCATCGTTCGACAGTCTGGTGTAAACTTCGAGCGCTTGCCCCGTCAGAAGAGCACTGAGTCGAATCGCCCAGTCTTGAGGTTGCCAGTTAGAGCTTTCGGCAAACCTTTCAAATCTCGCCAAATAACTGTCGATCTGGTCCTTCCCGTCGACGAACGGTGGCAATTTTGGAGCCTTGTTCTCGCTGATAACTTGTGGCGCATGCTGATTGTTTTGGATACGCGCCAATTCTAGCTGGTACTGAAGTCGTCTCTCTTCCATCTCGCTTTCTTCTCGGCGTCGCTGCTCTTCTATTTCTCTTTCTTCACGGCGTCGTTGCTCTTCTCTTTCTTGCCGCTGCTCTTCTCTTTCTTCTCGGCGACGTTGTTCTTCCTTTTCTTCACGGCGTCGCTGCTCCTCTAATTCTCGTTCTTCACGGCGACGCTGCTCTTCTAATTCTAAATCAACAACTGTATACAATCGCTTTGTCCACTCTCAACTTTTTACTTTCCAACTCACTATCAACAACAACACTAAACAGTGCAGCACATATATAGCCTCTTTCTTCTCCCGAACACCCTGGATCAATCGCGTATGACGCAATTTAACCAATCGCTTCTAACTTCGTCATCACTGACTTACGTCATACATCTTTCTATACATTCCAAGAACGTTCTCAGACTTCGACATTTATCAGGAAGTTTCTATCGACAGTGAACACGCGAACCTAGAGAATTCTCTAATAATATCGATTAACAAAAATTACCAACGTTATACAAAGCTTCTTCTAACAACAACGCAAACTCAAATCAAGGTAAATACACTCTATTATTGAATACTTTGCAAAGCGAAACGATTAGATCTATCGTGCGCATTTTAGACATACTTCCATTCGCGTTTCAACGTAACACTATGTTATACAATTCTATGCACATAGAATTCATTTTATGTCATATAATTTATGTTATGTCAAAGAATTCATTCTATGTTATAGAATGAATTCTATGCATATAGAATTCATTCTATGTCTTGCAATGTATTTTATGTTAAAGAATTCTTTCTATGTTATACAATGAATTCTATGCACATAGAATAAATTCTATGTTATAGAATTCATTCTATGTTATAGAATATAATTCTATGCATACAAGTGCATTCTATAATATAGAATTGTATTACATACATAGAATCTTATTCTCTATTATAAAATGTTATTCTATACATAGAATGTTATTATGGACATAGAATTTTACACTATATTATAGAATGTTATTCTATACAAAGAATTTTATTCTATGACTTACAATATTGGTTTCTTTTTTATAAATGGAATTTCAACTAATGAATGCTTTTTGTGTGCATAGAATGCTTTCTATGTGCATAGAATTTATTCTATGTATAGAATGGTCACATAGAATAAATGGACACATGGCGCCCCATATATCCTGTTTTCCCAAAAATCTCACTGTGTATTTAAAAAAAAAAAAACTTGTAGAAAAAAATTAATATGATTTGAGTCGCCAAACTGTTGCGTATTTTCTTATTTTCAGCATCTCTACACGTGATTAAACTATGATTTGTGTGGAAATTGACTGCGTATGACGAGATAAGTCCTCATGCAATAACCTCACTGCCGTAGCTCAAGTGGTAGAGCCTGCGCCTGGAACACAAATGACCCAGGTTCGAGTCCCGTGGTGGGCGAAATAAAAAAAAGTCCATTTTGGCAGTATGATTGCTCTGGTGGCTCAGTTTTGATTTAGACCCTACCCCTTGTTTCCCAGGGTAGGTATCCCCGTCCTTTATTCATACAATAAGTTAACGAAAAAGGCCAATGACTGTTATGTTGTCATCATCATTGTGACGTGTGGTTTTTTATTTTTTTCTCGGTACAGTTAAACCGTCAGCAAAAGAAATTCGCATCATTGAAAAGCTCAGTAGTACATTGGCTGTTTAACATTCACATGTTAGGTATGATACCCCTTTTCATTGGCAGTTTAACATTCACATGTTAGGTATGATACCCTTTTCATTGGTTGTTTACCATTCACATGTTAGGTAGCATAACCCTTTTTATTGGCTGTTTAACATTCACATGTTAGGTATGATAACCCTTTTCATTGGCTGTTTAACATTCACATGTTAGGTATCATAACCCTTTTCATTGGTTGTTTACCATTCACATGTTAGGTTATGATAACCCATTTCATTGGTTGTTTACCATTCACATGTTAGGTATCATAACCCTTTTCATTGGCTGTTTAACATTCACATGTTAGGTATGATAACCATTTTCATTGGTTGTTTACCATTCACATGTTAGGTATCATAACCCTTTTCATTGGCGGTTGGCAGCGCGCCCCCTTTCCCCAACCCACCCGTTAAGCTGATATATGCCTTAAACAGGGTAGAAATGAAAGGAACGCAACAACGCACATCCATACATCAAATGTTCAAAAAATGTGTTGTGATTGCCATCCTCTCTCTTTGTCATTATCTCTCGTTTGGACTATAATAAATAAATAAACATTTGTTTAAAAACAAGTCAAGACAATATATTTAATTATGTTTTTACCCAAAATAGCTTATTGGTATATAACATTAAATTCCTATCCTATCCTATCCCGTATCTCGAAAGTCGTTGGAATACAACAGATGATCGTTTAACCATCTTTCTCTGTCCTCAGCAACCCTCATGGCTTCGCTCAGAGTCAAGCCAGTCCATTCTCGAATGTTTTCCTCCCACCACTTTTTCTGTCTCCCTCTTCTTCTGCCTCCTTGCACCATTCCTTGCAGGACGGTCTTTGCAAGGCCTGATGCTCTGATGACATGGCCATACCATCGGAGTTTCCGTTTTTTCACTTTTATTAAATTACCTTTCATAAATGTTACCCAGTTATTTCTAACACTTTACAAGCTTTTTGTCTTTTTTTAAACGATCGTGAGCCAGAGAGAGAGAGAGAGAGAGAGAGAGAGAGAGAGAGAGAGAGACAGAGACAGAGACAGAGACAGAGACAGAGACAGAGAGTCCGAGAGACAGAGAGAGAGACAGAGAGAGACAGAGAGACAGAGAGAGACAGAGAGAGAGACAGACAGAGAGAGACAGAGAGAGACGGAGAGAGAGACAGACAGAGAGACAGACATAGAGAGACAGAGAGAGACAGACAGAGAGACAGAGAGAGACAGAGCGAGAGACAGAGAGACAGAGAGAGGGACAGAGAGAGAGAGACAGAGAGAGAGACAACGAGAAAGACGGAGAGAGACAGAGAGAGACAGAGAGAATACAATACAATACAAGATTAGTGCTTTAGGTCCAGCGGACTCCTCCGAGCCAAATCAGGACCAGACAGAGAGAATTAGGAAAGGGATAGAGAGGCTGGAGGAATGAGGTGGAGGGATTTTTTTTTTTGGGGGGGGTGTGTGGGTGGGTGGGTAGGGGGTTAATTTAATGAAGGTGTGGGGAGGAGAATGAACCACATCAATTAATTCTCCTATCACTAATTTCATGTGTTTCCCGCAGTTAACCTTTTCTTCTTTTTAATGTGTTTTTGCTGTGCAGCTACAACCACCACCTCCACCACTACCACAACAGGTAAAGGTACAGTCTTTTAAGTACCACTAAACATTTTAGTAGTAATCATTTAGTAGTAGTAGTAATAGTAGATGTAGTAGTAGCTGTAGATGTAGTAGTAATAATAATAGTAGAAATAAAATTGCTAGTTTTTGTTGTTGTTGTTGTTGTTGTTGTTGTTGTTTTAAATATGAAGCGGTTGACAAGTGTTGAACAGCCCAAGGTCTCCACGATCGAAAGCAAGTCTGGCATATGCCTTACAGATGAACAAAAAGTCTTGGATAGATGGGCAGAGTACTGCTCTGACCTTTATAACCACACACAAAACGAAGACCGATCAGTTCTAAAGTGTCCCCAGAACAGAAAAGAAGAAGAAGAAAAAGAAGAAGAAGAAGAAGAAGAAGAAGAAGAAGAAGAAATCCTCCAAATTCTCCGAGAAGAAGTTGAGGCAGCACTGCAATCACTGAAGAAGGGGAAGTCAGCGGGAGTGAACAACATACCCGCGGAATCGCTTCAAGCTGGAGGAGAATCGATGATTGACGCCCTCACCATTATCTGTAACAAATTCTGGCAGAGTGGGAAGTGGCCTACACTATGGACACAGTCGCTTGTCATCACTTTTCCCAAAAAGGGTAACCCTTAGGAGTATGAAAATTACCGCACCGTCAGCCTCATCAGCCAGCCCAGCAAGGTACTCCTGAAAATAGTATTCCACAGGTTGAAACCCCAAACTGAACAAATCATAGCTGAAGAACAAGCAAGATTCAGGGCAGGGCGAAGCACCACTGATCAGATTTTCAACATCAGAATAATCTGCGAGAAATACCTACAGTACCAACAACATCTACTCGTATATCATGTGTTTATAGACTTCAAGAAAGCGTTTGACCGAGTCTGGCATGCAGCTCTGTGGGCAATCATGAGTGTACGACTGTCATGAACCGAGCAGTTTACCCTGCCCAGTGACTATTCAGCCTTGTGTAGTCATTGTAACTTTAGAAGTTAGACTATTACACAGCAGCAATTAAGGTACACAGCAGGCCACACACGGCGAGCCAGCCACACACAGCGTAGTGAGTCAGCACTTGAGCTTTGAATCTGACCGTTTTAACCAATCAGAAGCAGGCTAAGCGGGTAGAGCAGTTCTGACTGTGTCAGAACCTACACACAGTTTTGGTCAGTCGTGTGTGAGACGAGGAAGAAGTAACATCTACTTAGCTAGCAGAGAACTATCTTCACTCATAGACCAGGAAGCAGGACTTTAGAATCTTAGAATTCTCTCAAGTCATCACGGGCCTGAACTTGTCAGACAGGTAAATGAACACCCTTCTGTTTCATCGTGACATATTTGTATTATTGTTGAAATTATGTTTGAAGAATTTGCTATGCATAAATGTGAATTGTTAATCCGAATTTGCGTGACCATGTGGAAGAGCCGAACACGTGGCGAAACACGACCGGTTGCGCCGCCATGTTGCATACCATACGGAACCACTGTTGTTTAACTTATATGTATGTTTGCAGACCAGTGGCTGTACCACTGAATGTTTATATTATTATTAATTCTGTATGTGTATAGTTAGACACGATTGATATTTATGTATGTATAGGAATTTAGAGTGAGATTCCAGTGGACCCCGGAAGTAGCAGAATGTTCGTTGCTTATGTATAGAGATGTGGAGCTATCACTGAGGGCTACTTTGGCTTTCAGTGAGACGCTCTGCACAAACCGATTATTCAGGGTTGTGCAGAATTTCGTCTCTTATATTACAGACGAGCAGGCGAGCTATCCTGTGCACCCCACTCCACAGAAACGACGAGTTGGTTGAGGAGCCTCTACCGCACAAGTCGGACAGAGCTACCCGGAAAAACACCCTGTCAGACCCCACAGCGTGGCAAGGGAACCCAACTACACAACGACAAAGGTGTACCAGAAGCTACCTCACAGAAGGACTTCGCACGCACCATCTAGCAGTTAAGTGTATTCACCGAAGGTGCACTTAAACTGATCGAAACAGGACCACAGTAGTCCAACTCTTCAGAAACTGTAAAACGGACCACAGTAGTCCAAATCTACATGCAATCTAGTAGCAAGTGCCCGATGAAGATATAACAGCTGCCTAGACTATCAGCGATCGAACTATTAGCAGTGACTGAGACTTTTTAAGTTAGATTAGTACTTAGAGAATCTTGTATAGAGTAGAAGAAATAAATGTGTGATTCTAACTGTTATCAAGTGGCTGGACTACATATGATTCATAGCCGTGTGAAAGCTAGTGTGACAGTAATCTTTTACCATTTTTCTATCTATTTCTGTACCCCAACCTTAACACAGAACGAGCTAAACAAATAAATTTATTAAAGTAATTCATAGGGTGACTTACTAGCAGTTCCCACCGAATAAACGTGAGGGTCCATAATTCCATTGTGCAGAGCACATAAACCCCACGTGACAACGACACCAGCAACAAAATTATTGAAGTTATCAAAAGCCTATATGACAAGGCTACCAGTGCAGTTCTCCACAACAGCGCAATCGAAAACTGGTTCAGAACAACAATCGGTGTGCGTAAAGGATGCCTACTCTCTCCAGCACTCTTTGACATCTTCCTAGAGCGTATCATGTCAGATGCCCTTGCAAATCTCGAAAGCAGTCAGCATAGGGGGTAGAGGTAGAGCAATCTCCAAACTCCGTTTTGCGGATGACATTGATGGATTGGCTGGAGAGGAACAATAACTTGAACAGCTGGTACAGAGGCTTGACACTACCTCCAGAGCCTATGGAATAGAAATAAGTGCAGAAAACACCAAAATGATGACCAACAACACCAATGGCATCAACACAGACATCAAAATCCAAGGCCAATCCCTCAACACAGTGCATAGCTTCAAATATTTAGGAGCCAGTTTATCACACAATGGGTCCCGACAGGAAGTTCTCTTCAGGACCGCACACACAACTGCTGCTTTGATAAGGTTGAAGCCCATTAGGAAAGACAAGACAATCAGTCTACATTCCAAGATAAGGCTGCTGCGCTCCCTTGTTATCTCCACTTATACGCTTGCGAAACGTGGACCCTCACAGCAGATCTACAACGAATAATACAAAGCACGGAGATCACCAATGACGAAGTCTGACAGACCATCACACAAGCTATTGGTCAACATGATGACCTGCTCACAATGTTGAAGAAGCGGAAACTCCTATGGTATGGTCACGTCACCAGAGCATCGCGTCTTGCGAAAACCATCCTGCAAGGCACGGTGCAAAGAGGCAGAAGAAGAGGGAGACAAAAAAAGGTGGGATAACAACATTCGAGAATGGACTGGCTTGAAACTGAGCGAATCCATGAGGGTTGCAGAGGACAGAGAAAGATGGAGTACGCTGGTTAAACGATCATCTGTGGTGTCCCAATGACCTTCGAGTTACGGAATAGGATAGGATAGGACTTTTTTTTTAAGTTTAGAATTTCACTGGGTTTTTTTAATTTAGAAGAGGGCCGAGGTGGGTTCGCTAAAGTGAACAGACCACAACACAATGATCTGTCAAAGATGTGTACAAAAATGAGTTCTTCCACCACTTCTCCAACAGGCAAAGTTGAAATATTGACTGCGCCCGCCAGACTACTCTGGCACCATTCTTGCTTATTAATATTTTTTTAATTGTTCTTTTATTATTTTTTAATTACTAGTAGTAGTAGTAGTAGTAGTGGTAGTAGTAGTAGTAGTAGTAGTAGTAGTAGTAGTAGTAGTAGTAGTAGTAGTAGTAGTAGTAGTAGTTTATTGGAATTTGTTAAATGTATTTATTTAGAATTTCACAGTGTGTTTATTTACTTAGAAGAGGGCCGATGGTGGGGTCGCTAAAGTGAACAGAGCACAACACAATGATCTGTGAAAGCTGTGTAAGTGTGTCTGCATGTCTGGAAATACACTTGAGTGGTTTGCCAACATTGTTTGTGTGCTGTGCAGCCACAAGTCCAAGCACCACCTCCACTACTGCAAAAGCGAGTTCTTCCACCACTTCTCCAACAGGTAAAGTGCAATTACCCACCCACCAAACCGCTCTCTCTCCACCCTTGTTTGGTTTTTTTTTTCAGACATATTTGAAATACTTTGAGATAGTTGGGTGGAGGGGAAGGAGGAGTGGGAGAGAGAAGGGGGATCAGAACGAACCCAATGTCGGTCTGTCGAGTGGTCTGTCCACCGATCTATCGGTCCGTTGTACGCCATATTTGAAGAACCACTGAAGGGAGTTTCACTAAACTTGATGTAAACATTACATAGGTTAGTGGCCAGACTCTCGTGCCATCAGATTTTTTCTACCGGACAGTTCAAGGTCACTGGATTATTTTTTTTTCTTTAAACGTTTCGCTTCAGATCTCAACTACGGTTGAAGCAATGCAGTTGTGTTGTTGGTGTAGGCTACTGGTCGGTAGCTCAGATGATGAACCATCCTTTAGTAGCAGTTCTGTGTGTCGCGCGGCGAGAAGTGTGTTGTCTCAGAAAGGTTGGATAAAGTACAGTTTGTTTGTTTGTAGATTATAGTCACACGACACTTTCGCATATAGGTGACTACTGGACCGATTTATACTGACACCAGCGGGCCAGTTGTTGGTAAAGGGGAAAATAATATGACCACACGTTGACCAATCCGGGATTCGAACCAGCGACCTTTCGGTTACTAGCAAGACGCTCTTACCAACTGAGCTACCCGTACAGGTGAGAGAGTGGATGATATAGCGGAGGTGAAAGAGGGATGGATGAAAGGTGGAAGGATAGTTTCACGGAGTGCACGTGTCTGTATCGAAAGGCCTGTGGTGATGTGGGTGATGATAAAAGAGAGAGAGAGAGAGAGAGAGAGAGAGAGAGACAGAGCGAGAGAGAGAGAGAGAGAGAGAGAGAGAGAGAGAGAGAGAGAGAGAGAATACGAATACGAATCTTTTATTCCAAAAAATTCAGGGCATCGCCCCTTTGGAAGGGTGTGTACATTAAAAAACAACAACAAACATTGAATATATACTAACTTACATATAAATACAAAACAGGTTACGATACTGCTAGTCCTCGAAGTCTCATGGCTTTATATAAATAAATACATAGTTTTCTAACAGTCTCTTCGTTGTCAGAGGCTAACAGTAGAATGAGACGTGTTGCACAAGGCATTCTATAATATTTTGGGGCTATAAACTGTTTCCTTAAGTTCGTTAGGAATGGACAACACAATACAAAATGTAATTCGTTTTCTTCAGCCGTTTTACACATAGGACAAATAGTATCATTAACAGCATGCACTCTGTATCTATAAAAGTGAACAAATAATTCTGAAACACCAAACCTAAATTTTGTCATCACAAACTTTAAATGCTTATCAATATTTAATTGCAAATATTTAGGAAGACTGTTGTGTTCAGAGTTACAAAACATATTATACATTTGAAAACGTTCACTGTTATTTACATGCTCACTCCATACTTGCCATCTACAATCAATCAATCTTTGTTTAAATTCTCTTAAAAACACTTTCACACTACCAACTCCTTGATTCATCCATACATGACCAAATCCATTCCTGCATAAACACATACGAACGTTTGTAACCCAATTCTTCTTTCCCCTAGAATCCAAATTATACAGCATAGAATACGCTTTCTTAGGCAACCAAAGAGAGAGAGAGAGAGAGAGAGAGGAGGGTGGAAGGAGAGGCTGGAGGAAACGGGTGTACGCGGAAAGAGGTGGGTGGTGGTAGTGTAATGGAGGTGTGCGAAGGGGAATGAACCACATCAATTGATTCTTCTATCACTAATTTAAAGCAGGTAACCTTTTCTTCTTTTTAATTTGTTTTTGTTGTGCAGCTACAACCACCACATCCACCAGAACCACCACCACCACCACGCGCACAACAGGTACAGTCCAAATTCCCATACACCAACCTTCTCTGTCTGTGTCTGTGTCTCTGTCTCTTTCTCTGTCTCTTTCTCCCTCTCTCTTCCTCTCTCCTTTGTGTTTTTTTTGGAGACTTATCTACAAATACCGTGACACAGTCGGGAAACAGAATGAGCCAAATGTCGTTGGTCGGTCTGTCTGTCGGGCCATATTTCAAGTACGAGTACAACTAAACATGTTAGTAGTAGTAATTTAGTAGTAGTAATAGTAGTAGTAGTGGTAGTAATATTAATAGTACAAGTAGTAGCAGTAATAGTAGATGTAGTAGTAGTTGTAGATGTAGTAGGCTTAGTAATAATAATAGTAGAAGTAATTGTCATAGTAATAGTTTGTTTGAAGTAATAGTAATAGTTTGTTTTATTTAATAACAAGCTGCTGACAAGTGTTAAACAGCCCAGGGTCTCCACGATCCAAAGCAAGTGTGGCATATGCCTTGCAGAAGAATAAAAAGTCTTGGATTGATGGATAGAGTACTGCTGTGACCATTACAACCACACACCAAACGGAGACCCATCAGTTCTAGCATGTCCCAAGAAAACAAAGAAGAAGAAGAAAAAGAAGACGAAGGAGAAGAAGAAGAACAACAAGAAGAAGAACAAGAAGAAGAACAAGAACAAGAAATCCTCCCCATTCTCCGAGAGGAAGTTGAGGCAGCATTGCAATCGCTCAAGGAGGGGAAGTCAGCAAGAGAGGACAACATACCCGCGGATTTGTTTTAAGCTGGAGGAGAAGCGATGATTGGAGCGCTCACCATTATCTGTAACAAGATCTGGCAGAGTGTCCCACCGCAGTAGCTCAATTGGTAGAACGTTCGCCTGGCACACCGATGCCCCAGGTTCGAATCCCGTGGTGGGCGATATAAAATGTGGCCATTTTCACTGTCCATTTTAGCAGTATGATTGCTTTGGTGGTTCAGTGTTGATTCAGGTCCCTGCCCCTCTTTCCCTGGGATGGTTATCCCCGTCTGCCATATCGCCAATGGTGGGTGTAGACGTTAAACCTCAATGTTCATTCATTCTGGCAGAGTGGGGAGTGGCCTACACAATGGACCCAGTCGCTTGTCATCACTCTTCCCAAAAAGGGTAACCTTCAGGAATGTAAAAATTACCGTACCATCAGCCTCATAAAACATCACAGCAAGGTCCTCCTGAAAGTAATACTCAACATGTTGAAACCCCAAGCTGAACAAATCATAGCTGAAGAACAAGCAGGATTCAGGGCAGGACAAAGTACCACTGAACAGCTTTGTTACCTCAGAACAATCTGCGAGAAATACCTACAGCACCAACAACATCTATATCATGTGTTTTACAGACTTCAAGAAAGCGTGTGACCGAGTCTGGCATGAGAGCGTACAACATCAGCCCTAAAATTATTAAAGTTTTCAAAACCTGTATGACAAGGCTACCAGTGCAGTCCTCCACAACAGCGCCATCGGAAACTGGTTCCTAACAACAATCGGTGTACATCAAGGATGCCTACTCTCTCCAACACTCTTTAACGTCTTCCTAGAGCGCATCATGTCAGATGCCCTTGCAGATCTCGAAGACAGCATATGGTGTAGAGCAATCTTCAACCTCCGTTTTGCGGATGACATTGATGGATTGACTGGAGAGGAATAAGAACTTGAACAGCTGGTGCAGAGGCTTGACACCACCCTCAGAGCCTATGGAACGGAAATAAGCGCAGAGAAGCCCAAAATGATGACCAATAACACCAATGGCATCAACATAGACATCAAAATCCATTGCCAATCCCTCAACACAGTGCAAAGCTTCAAATATTTAGGAGCCATTGTATGAGACATTGAGTCCAGATAGGAAGTCATATCCATGATCGCAAAAACAACTGCTACCATGACAAGGTTGAAGCCCATTTGCAAAGACCATCAGTCTACATTCCAAGATAATTCTGCTGCGCTCCCTTGTCATCTCCATCTTCCTATACGCTTGCGAAACATGGACCCTCAAAGCAGGTCTACAACAAAAAATACAAAGCATGGAGATGAGGTGCTAAAGAAAACTCCTGGGCAATATTTATACTCAACACATCACCAACGACGAAATCCGACAGACCTTCACACAAGCCATTGGACAACATGATGACATGCTCACAGTGGTGAAGAAACGAAAACTCCGATGGTGTGGCCACATCACCAGAGCATCAGCCTTGCAAAAACCATCCTGCAAGGCGCAATGCAAGGAGGCAGAAGAAGAGGGACAGAAAAAGAGGTGGGAGGACAACCTTCCAGAATGGACTGGCTTGACACTGAACGACGCCATGAGGGGTGCTGTGGATAGAGAAATATGGAGTACGCTGGTTAAACGATCATCTGTGGTGCTCCAACGACCTTCGAGTTACGGATAGGATAGAAACGGATTTTTATTTTATTTTAAAATTTCACTGTTGTTGTTATTTTACAAGAAAGCCGGAGGTGGGGTCGCTATTTTTTTATTTTTAAAGTGAATAGAGTACAACACAATTATCTGTAAAAGATGTGTACACAAACAAGTTCTTCCACAACTTCTCCAACAGGCAAAGTTGAAATATTTACTGTTCCCACCAGACTACTCTGGCTTCATCCTGGCTGATTATTATTATTATTATTATTATTATTATTATTATTATTATTATTATTATTATTATTATTATTATTATTATTATTATTTATTTATTTATTTATTTATTTATTTATTTATTTATTTATTTTTATTATCTTTAATTACTAGTAGTAGTAGTAGTAGTAGTAGTAGTAGTAGTAGTAGTAGTAGTAGTAGTAGTAGTAGTAGTAGTAGTAGTAGTAGTTGTATAGGGTTTTGTTAAATGTATTTATTTAGAATTTCACAGCTTGTTTGGTTTTTTATTTAGAAGAAGGCCGGAGTTGGGGTCGCCAGAGTGAACAGAGCACAACACAGTGATCTGTGAAAGCTGTGTAAGTTTGTCTGCATGTCTGGGATTACACTTGAGTGGTTTGCCATCATTGTTTGTGTGCTGTGCAGCTACAAGTCCAAGCACCACCTCCACTACTACACCAGCGAGTTCTTCCACCACTTCTCCAACAGGTAAAGTGGAAATACCCACCCACCAAACTACATTCTCTCTCCATCCTTTTTTTTAAAAAAATCATTTTCAGACATATTTGAAATACTTTGAGATAGTTGGGTGGAGGGGAAGGAGGAGTGGGAGGGAGAGGGTGGATCAGAACGAACCCAATGTCGGTCTGTCGAGTGGTCCGTCCACCGATCCGTCGGTCCGTTGTACGCCATATTTGAAGAACCACTGAACGGAGTTCTCTAAACTTGATGTAAACATTACGTAGGTTAGTGGTCTGACTCTCGTGTCATCAGATTTTCTATACCGGAAAGTTCAAGGTCACTGGACTCATTTTGTTTCTTAACACGTTTCGCTCCATATCTAAAAAAAAATCGGTTGAAGCGATGTCGTTGAATTTTGGTATACCGGTAGCTCAGATGATGGGCCATCCTTCAGTAGCTGTCCTGTGTGTCGGTAGCTCAGATGATGGGCCATCCTTCAGTAGCTGTCCTGTGTGTCGCGCGGCAAGTTCCGGGCAAGCGGCAAGTTCCGATATCTTACCACGTGGATCAAGATCGAACATCATCTCTCCCAAAATGTGTTGTCGTTGCCATCAACTATGTATTCCCTTTCCTTCTCCATCATCCTTGTGACTTTGACTTTCTCTCTCATGTTGATGCCATTGTGATTGTTCGTATTTTTTATCCCATCAATTTTGTTGAGTTTAGCGTGTGTGGGCGTATGTTAGTTGGTTTAGTGGTATGAATGAAAGATGATTGGAATTGAGATAATAAATCTTTGTCATTTGTTACATGTGGTACGTGTTTGTACGTCCTTTCTTTTCTCGTCTCAGCAATGGAGCGCTTGTGTGAATGTACTGTATGTTTATATGTGAGTGCCTGTCCGTGAACTTGTGTTTGATCGGTTCCCGACACTGCTGTCGGTCAGTCGGTCGACGGTCCGTCGATCCAGCATTCACTTTAAAGAACACTACACACCTTGCCTTATCTCAAGAATATTGTCACGACACACCCGGACTGGGTCTAGGTGTGGTGTACATTTGTTAGTGCTAACACTAGAGAATGACCCACCCAACCAATAACTAACACAACTCAGAGGTGAACGAGACAAAAAATTCTTTTATTCAATCACACACAATCAATTATCCCCCCCTTCCCTTCCCACTATACACATACCCGCAGCAATCAAAACATGGATGGACAAGGATGATGTGAAAACAAAATATGAAATCATATAACGATGAAATGTGAACAGAATTGCAAAATGAAATCAATGAAACAACGAAATTCAATACAATATTTTGAAAAAGGCAAAATTCAAAGCAAAACGATGAATATTTCAATTATTGTAACACGGTTTTCCCAAATGGAAAAGATTATGCACTTCAGCAGATGATTCAGTTATGAAATAATAAGATTCGAACACAAGTAATGTCTTGGGTCTGTATATAGCTGACTATTTGCTCAAATCAAGAGTCTTTCATCAAAGTCCTTTTCACTGTCACTTCACAACTAAATCACTGTCTATCGGAGAATGCTCTGTTAGTTGATAGTTCATAAAGTTTGTGCACACAATATATAACTTTTCTGGCACTGAAGAAGAATAATAATATGCTTGAAGATAATATAATATAATGAAGTCCTGGTTAGATACAAACCCTCCTCTCGGGAGGAGAGGAGTGAGGCGGAGAATAGTGGGGATGGTGAAGGAACCCCACCAGCAAGGTAAGGTAACCGCCCACCGCGCTACCCTGGCAGAGTTGGGCTCCACCCCAGATAGGTCAGCGACAGCAGTCACATCCCCAGCGCCTACATCACGCCACCCCACAAGGTAAGGGCCTGGTCTCACACCCACCGCCAGACGAATGCACTCCACTCGTGATGATCCGGGGGGGGGGGGACAACACAAAACAACAACACAACCCGGAGGAGGAAGAATGATCGGCGGTCAACAGGCCGGTCTCAGGGTCACACTTCGGACATCCATCCACCCCAACGTGTCGATGGCTTCGCTGGGTCTCCAATCGAGGACGACACACAACTTAGAACAGGCCTCAAATTCTTAATCCAAAAAACGCAGGCACTGTTCTCCCTCTCACACCCTTCGGCAGTTGACACCAACTTATCATTCCTTGCACAGACTCTCGAACATTTCTTTTTATTTTCCGCCTACTAACTCGGTAGAATGTTCTGGTGAACTTATACTGCAGCTCCCTCTCTGTTTATATGCTCTATGCACGGATTTCTCGGTCTGATTTCTCTATCCGGCTGTATAGCTAACACTCCCTTCTCTTCTCTCTCATATTCCACACTCTAACTATGTACACCACAGGCGCCAGAACGGACTTTTCTTTTACCTCTAAGTCATGACGTGACACACCCCCCTCCTAGATCAAACACCCGGGTTTGATTCTCTTCACCACGGACTTAGACTGATAACCTCCCCTCTCCTGCCTACGCATCGAGTCTACTCAGGAAATCTGCAGGTACATTGTCCTTACCCGGAATGTTTTCTACCTGAATCGAAAACGGCTGCAGTTGCAGCGCCCATCTCATGAGCCTGCTGTTGGTCGTTTTTGCCTGCTGCAAATACTGTAACGGCCTATGGTCAGTTTGAACTGTGAACGTTTTCCCATATAGATATTGCCTAAACTTTTGCACACCCCATACGATTGCGAGACATTCCTTTTCGATCGTTGAGTAGTTTCTTTCGGCTTTAGACAACTTTTTGCTAGCGCATGCTATGGGTTGTTGCCCATGACCTTGGTCCTGACAGAGAATGGCACCGATCCCTCCCTCTGACGCGTCAGTCTGCAGAATGAACGGCCTATCGAAGTCGGGTAAGCAGCATACGGGACTCGCACACAATCGTCCTTTAAGCGTGACGAACGCTTCCTCACACGAGTCATCCCATGTCACCCTTCCCGCTTTCCCCCCTTTCGTCAGGTCTGTCAAGGGAGATGCAATGGCAGCAAAGTTTGGCACAAACCGTCGATAGTAGTTCACTAAACCGAGGAAGGACCTGACCTGTTTCTTTGTCTGGGGTTGGGGAGCGTCTCTAATGCGCTGCATTTTGTCCCCCTCTGGACGTATCTGTCCATTACCCACGGTATGCCCCAAGTACTCGAGTTGCTGAAAACCCAAATAGCACTTCTTTGGCCGTGCTGCCAACTGTACCTCTCTCAGTCTACAGAATAGCTTGGCGAGACACTGAAGATGACGCTCCTTCGTTTCGGTGGCTATCATTAAGTCATCCATGAAGTTGCTAACTTCGGGTAACCGCAACGGTTCTAGCAGTTTGCGCATCATCCTGGAAAACACGGCGCCGGCCGTCTTAAGACCGAATGGCATCACTTGCCACTGAAATTGCCCCGCAGGGGTCGTGAACGCGGTCTTTTCCTTGTCTTCTAGACGCATGGGGACCTGCCAATACCCCTTAGCTAGATCCAGTTTGCTGAGATACTTTGCCTTCGACAGCAGCGAGAATAAGTACTCTATATCTGGGAGCGGTTCCGCGTCAAAGACGACTTTCTGGTTTAGCTTACGGAAGTCTACGCAAAACCGTATGGACCCTTCTTTCTTTCGAACCAGCACAATGGGCGAACTATACGGGGAACTGGCCCTCTCAATAACCCCCATCTTCAACATCGTTTCCACCTCCCCTTTTACTATTTCTAGCTGGAAATGGGGTAGCGGATACTGTCGGGTTCTCACGGGTTCGTCGTCCGTCAGTTTGATCTCGCATGTGTCCAGTGTGGTGCGTAGGGGAAAATCCGTCAAGACGTCGCTAAACTGCCTCGCGAGATGCTTCAGTTCCAGATGCAACTCTGGACATGAAGGATCGAGGTGTACGTCCTCCGGACCTTCAGAAGGTACCAGTGGAACAGTGGGAACGTCCCCCTCAGCTAATCGTACCTCCTCGTCCTCCCCGTCATCCCCCTCTTCTACCACGACTGTAGTGACGGCTACCCTCTCATGAAACCTTTTTAGCAGATTTGCGTGATACAGCTTGCTTTTCATGCCTATGCGGATCCTGTAGTCGCACTCGCCCACCCGTTCTAACACCTCAAAGGGACCCTGCCACGCCATTTGCAACTTATTGTGTTTCGTCGGCAGTAACAGCAACACTTTGTCGCCTACTGCGAACGTGCGTGGTCTGGTCTTCCGGTCAAAGTGCTGTTTCTGACGTTTTGTCGCACCCTTTAGATGTTGCTGAGCCATTTTGCATGTCTCTTCTATCCTATTCCTTAGGTCTACCACATACTGGCTCGCATCCCTGATCTCTTCCCCCATCTGTTCCTTTGTCCACAAATCTCGCAGTACTGCCATGGGCCCCCTAACAGTCTTCCCATACAAAAGTTCAAAGGGAGCGAATCCTGTCGATTCCTGCGGTACTTCGCGGTATGCAAAAAGCAATGCTGGAAGGAACCTGTCCCAACAACGGGGTTGTTCAGCGGCTAGCTTCTTCAACATAGAAACCAGAGTACCGTTGAACCGCTCTACGAGACCATTGCACTGCGGATGATAGGGTGACGTGGATTTTCCATGGACAGACAGTAACCTATTCACCTCTTTCATCACGTGAGACATGAATTGGGGTCCCTGGTCGGTCAAGATTTCCCTCGGGATGCCCACCCTCGACCACACTTCCCACAGTGCTTCTGCCACCCTCTCGGTCTCAACCCCTTTTAGTGGAACGGCCTCGGGATATCTGGTGGCGTAATCCACTATCACCAAAATGAATCTGTTCCCCCTTTCTGATGCGGGTGTGATCGGTCCCACCAAATCTATGGCTACCCTCCGAAATGGTTCCTCTACTAACGGCAGCTGCTGCATCGGGACCTTGGACACTCTCCCCCTGGGCACTACTTTTTGGCACTGTGCGCATGATTCACAGTATCGCCGTACCTCGGCGCACATCCCAGGCCAATAAAAGGTTCCCCATATACGCTCCCGCGTTCTCTTGCCACCCAGATGCCCTCCCATGGGAGGGTCGTGCGCTAACCGCAATACCGCTCCCCTCAGGTTCTTGGGGACCACCAACTGTGACATCCTACTCCCCCCTTTGCTGTACACCCTGTATAAGACCCCTTTCTTCCGCTGAAACTCGACCAAACTTTTCCCCGACTGCACTGCCTTCCCTTCGTCAGCTAATTTCCTAGTTTTGGCTAGTGATTCGTCCTGTCCTTGCCACTCTACTAGCTGTCCGGGAGTTACATCGAGTTGAGTCGGTCGGACTACGGTCAGTGGGTCTTCGGTCAGTCTTTCCCGTTGGACCTGAGCGCGAGTTTGGACCGCTGCGGCCATCGCGCACTCGCTTCCGTCTACTGTCACGGCGCTCCTGTGTCCACTAGCGAACGTTACCCAATTCCCGAGAATCACGTCGGGGCCCATCTGTTGTACCACGATTAACTCGACTCTACCTCGCACAAACGGCGACTCTATGTCGACCCAAGCGGTGGGGTACTTGTCAGCCTTAGCATGATCCACTGGTTGGACCTCTACCATGCGACCCGTCATCTCTTCTGCCCCCACCCACTTAGCAGCGATAGCCCCCATTTCTGCGCCTGTGTCTCTCATGATACGCACTTCTTGCCCCTGCGCTAGTCCGCGACTCCAAGGGTTTTATGGGCAAATTGTCCGCATCCCTACAGTCACTGGTGCGGTCGTTACTGTCGGGGTTTCGGGTGCAACCGTCACTTGGTTAAGGCCAGTCTTCTTTTTGCAAAACCGGGCTATATGGCCCTTCTGTTTACAGTGGAAACACACCCGTTCGTCATCAGTCTTCTTAGGTTGGCTACCCGACTCTGTCTTGGGAGTAGTTGGTATAGTCGTCCCTGTCGGCACCCTGTCCCTCCTCTGAAATGGTCGAGAGGACCCCCCCACTGGAGTACGGGTCACGGCCCGTTTAGCATCTATATGCAACTGTGCCATGCTGGCCGCTTCTGTCCCGTCTTTAGGCTGCCTTTCTCGTACGAACATTTCTAACTCGGGACTCATGACGGCATATAGCTGTTCTGACAAAAAGGTGTCTAACACTTCTCCTACGTCGCCTATGTCCTTGTTAGCCAGACAAAACCACCTCTTGACTAGAGTTGTCAACCTAACGAAAAACTGGGGAAATGATTCAGCCCCTTCCTTTTTGGATTCTCTGAACTGTCGCCTATAGTAATCGGCGTTCTTTCTGAACCGCTTCAATAAAGCGTCCCTCACAGTGTCAAAATCTTTTGCCTGGTCGATCGTCAGCCTAAGATAGGTCTCGCGGGCCTCCCCCTGTAACAACGGCGCTAACCTATCACCCCACACTTGTTTGGGCCACCCCTGGGTCCCAGCCACGCGCTCAAAAAGCTGTAAATAGGATTCTATGTCTTCTTTGTCGTCCAACGGACGCATCTTCATCGAATATCCCCTATTTACCTCGCGCCTTTGCCTATCTTCCTCAACCTGACGGTTGCTAGCCTCTAGCTGTAACCTAAGCCTGTTCTCAGCAGCTTCTATCTCTTCCTTCCGGGCTCGTTCAGCGGCCGCCAACTCTGCCTTACGCATCTCTCGCTCGGCTTCTAGTTCTTCCCTACGTATCCTTTCCGCGGCCTCTAGCTTCTTTTCCGCGGCCCGTAACTCTTCTTTACGTGCTCTTTCCGCGGCCTCTAGCTTCCTTTCCGCGGACTGTAGCTCCTCCCTACGTGCCCTTTCGGCTGTGAGCCGTTCTATCTCTCGCTCTAACTTCTCTTCTTCTTTCCTGACCTCCTCCATCACGAAGTGAGCTAACGCGGCATCCCTAAAGCCAAGGTTAGTGCCTAGAGCCGTGTATCTCTCATAAGGACTAGTTTCCCCCCTAGTTTTACCCTTCCTACCAGGTGTCAGTCCAGCCGTTCCAAGGGTACGAGAAGGAGTACTCACTGTGCCTGGTGTGACCGGTGTGTCTAGTACGCCAGCTCCCAGGGGCTGGATGTCACCCTCCTCCCACTGGAGGTCTCTCCCCGCGGCTGCGTCAGCCACCCGCCCTGCCGCTGCGTGCCTCTTCGGCGGCATCCTACCAGCGATGTAAGTGCCTAGAGACCAGCCGCCGACCACAGAGCAGAGCCTCCTCCTGCGACAACTCAAAAATAAAAGAAAACGGGGACAAACACACACAGACGACGAGACAACGAATAAACACTAGACGGACAATGACAAGAGCCGGAGGGTCCCCGCTGCCCGGATCCTTAACAGCGGAAGGCACACAGCCCGTCCCTACCCTCCGTTTATGCGTATGCACTCCCTGGGTTGTAGGCCCTAGAGCTACACTCCCCTACTCCCGCCAACCGCCCACTAGCATTCACTCGTACACACCAACACACAAACAAAACACAGCACCTCTGAACCTAACTAATCCACAACACTGAAACACACCCTAACATGAACCCTATCACATTTATTTACCCCCCTACTGCCCTATCTCAATCCCACCGCTGCCACCACTTAATGTCACGACACACCCGGACTGGGTCTAGGTGCGGTGTACATTTGTTAGTGCTAACACTAGAGAATGACCCACCCAACCAATAACTAACACAACTCAGAGGTGAACGAGACAAAAAATTCTTTTATTCAATCACACACAATCAATTATCCCCCCCCCCTTCCCTTCCCACTATACACATACCCGCAGCAATCAAAACATGGATGGACAAGGATGATGTGAAAACAAAATATGAAATCATATAACGATGAAATGTGAACAGAATTGCAAAATGAAATCAATGAAACAACGAAATTCAATACAATATTTTGAAAAAGGCAAAATTCAAAGCAAAACGATGAATATTTCAATTATTGTAACACGGTTTTCCCAAATGGAAAAGATTATGCACTTCAGCAGATGATTCAGTTATGAAATAATAAGATTCGAACACAAGTAATGTCTTGGGTCTGTATATAGCTGACTATTTGCTCAAATCAAGAGTCTTTCATCAAAGTCCTTTTCACTGTCACTTCACAACTAAATCACTGTCTATCGGAGAATGCTCTGTTAGTTGATAGTTCATAAAGTTTGTGCACACAATATATAACTTTTCTGGCACTGAAGAAGAATAATAATATGCTTGAAGATAATATAATATAATGAAGTCCTGGTTAGATACAAACCCTCCTCTCGGGAGGAGAGGAGTGAGGCGGAGAATAGTGGGGATGGTGAAGGAACCCCACCAGCAAGGTAAGGTAACCGCCCACCGCGCTACCCTGGCAGAGTTGGGCTCCACCCCAGATAGGTCAGCGACAGCAGTCACATCCCCAGCGCCTACATCACGCCACCCCACAAGGTAAGGGCCTGGTCTCACACCCACCGCCAGACGAATGCACTCCACTCGTGATGATCCGGGGGGGACAACACAAAACAACAACACAACCCGGAGGAGGAAGAATGATCGGCGGTCAACAGGCCGGTCTCAGGGTCACACTTCGGACATCCATCCACCCCAACGTGTCGATGGCTTCGCTGGGTCTCCAATCGAGGACGACACACAACTTAGAATAGGCCTCAAATTCTTAATCCAAAAAACGCAGGCACTGTTCTCTCTCTCACACCCTTCGGCAGTTGACACCAACTTATCATTCCTTGTACAGACTCTCGAACATTTCTTTTTATTTTCCGCCTACTAACTCGATAGAATGTTCTGGTGAACTTATACTGCAGCTCCCTCTCTGGTTATATGCTCTATGCACGGATTTCTCGGTCTGATTTCTCTATCCGGCTGTATAGCTAACACTCCCTTCTCTTCTCTCTCATATTCCACACTCTAACTATGTACACCACAGGCGCCAGAACGGACTTTTCTTTTACATCTAAGTCATGACGTGACAAATATCTAGACCGAAATTCACCATTTTTAGTTCTCGAATACCGGTGCTGTAACCACTGCTCATCATGTTAGATCATTAATATGTGTGCTTCCTCAAACGTCAAAGTTATTCTGCTTCATCATTCTCTAAACGCATGTTGCGCGTTTATCTAAAAACATGATTTAACCGATTTAGATCATTTTTGTTTGCAGATAGTTGTGATTGACGTGGCCTATCATTCCTTGTGTGTTTATTTTTTTTATTTCCTTGTGTAGGATAACGCGGATTCACACCACCACCAAGACAATGAACACTTTTGAAAATGCTTAGTTTTCGGCTATACATGTATGTGTATATGTCTTGGAATTCATTTGAATGGCTTGACATCTTCCTTTTAAAGTAGACTAAATATTGGTTTATTGTTATGTAAAATAGCCCATGCTTTATTTCTAGACCATGTCCTTATGGCAACGGGTATAGAAAAACAGATAATGCCCCAGATATGTAGTAGTTGTTTGCTTGATAAACCCCAGATTTTAGTAGTTGTTTGCTTGATAAACCCCAGATATTTAGTAGTTGTTTGCTTGATAAACCCCAGATATTTAGTAGTTGTTTGCTTCATAAACCCCAGATATTTAGTAGTTGTTTGCTTGATAAACCCCAGATATTTAGTAGTTGTTTGCTTGATAAACAGGCCAATTGTTAATAATGATTTATACGATTTCAACGACCAAAACGATCACTGCATATACACGTTTTATTTTTAGTCGCGGAACCGATGAGTGGGGGCGAGTCTGATGGTCTAGCATCTGGTGCTATCGTCGGTAGTGTACTTGGCGTCGTCGTGGCCATCATCATCGTTGTCATCATCGTCGTCTTTGTCATCAAGAGGAGAAGGAATGGACCTAAGAGTGCACTGACTCCCAAGCGATCTCCACGGGATGAAGACGGTGGGTGTTGCATTATCTCTTTCATCGTCGTCATTGTTACCTCAAACAATCCGTCATCATCGTCATTATCATCACCGTCTTCGTCCTCACAATCTTCGTCATCACCGTCTTCGTCATCAGCGTCATCATCATCATCATCATCATCATCATCATCTTCGTCATTATCATTGTCGTCTTCGCCATTGTCGTCGTCTTCATCATCATCATCATCATCATCATCATCATCATCATCATCATCATCATCATCATCATCATCATCATCATCATCATCATCATTATCGTCTTTTTCATCTTCATCATAATGGTCATCGTCGCCGTGGTCGTCTTTTTTCATCATCATCATCATCATCATCATCATCATCATCATCATCATCATCATCATCATCATCTTCAGCATCTTCAGCATCACATTCATCATCATCATATTCAGCATATTCATTATCATATTCATCATTATTTTCATCACCATTATTTGCATCACCATCGTACTCATCGTATTCAGCGTTTTTATCAGTATATTCAGCACCATCGTTAATTTCACCGTCCATTGACTTCCAGAGTAGCTCATGGACAACAGCACATTTAACATGTCACACTGGGTGAACGAACCAATTAATGAACGAATGAATGAAGATAAGAATGCAATAGCAAATGAGTTAAGTAATGACGAACTCAGTGCTTTAGTCATTCCAAGTGGTCGTCGTGGTCGTCAACCGCACCGTTTTTTTTTTAAATTCTTGCGTGTTTTCAGTTCAGCACATTTTACAATGTTAAACTGAGTGACTGGTTGACTGAAGGCAGGACAGTAGGTAATAACTAATCAATTAACTAATGACTAACTGATAGACAGAGTTATTACCTTTTTTATTTCAGATTTTGAAGAACACATGAACCCACTCTACGGCACAGAGGATCCCAACAGCAAAGTAAAGGTCGCAGAACGTGGTTTTGATGACGTTGGCTATGCAGCTGTAGGCCCAACACATCAGCCACACACCACACCCTTCACTGCTTACGAGCCTGTCCACCCATCCTCAGCTAACAGAGCAGGAAGACCAGCTACAGACCAGGGTGGAAAAGGTCTGTCCAACAGCGTGGATGGAGACGATCTCCAGGCAGCGAACGAAGGACGAGGTCTCCACAAAACTTACCAAGCTGGCCCGTCTCACGTCTTTGCTGCCGGGACGTCCGATGAATACGCCGTGGTTGACAAGTCGGGACCAAGTCGACCTCAGGCAGCGAATCCGTCTGAAGACGTGTATGCCGTTGTCAACAAAGACAAATTCGGACTTCTCAACCCAAACCAACCTTGAAGCCTAAACCACACGTTAATTCAGTTGTTGAGTTGTTTGATTAGAGTAATGGTGGTGAACAAAGCATAGTCTAATCGTTAGTGGTAATGGAAACGTTTGGAGAAAAATACCTAGCAACACACTTATTTACTAACAAACTAACCAACCCCCTATGTAACTGGATTGCTGAGTGATTATCTCTGACACACATGTAGAAGCCTTAATATTTACATTGATCATATAGTATTTTTTGTGTTCAATATGATTTGTTTAAACGAAGTGTATCAGTTTATGTAACTGTATAAAACTACTATAAATGTGAGATTTGTTTAAAAATCCATCATTCAAATAGTAACTTCATGAAATGCCTACTATCCTCAGAACTTTGATTACCACATTTTCTATGAGGTATATTTAAATGTAAATTTCCAACCAACCCAGAGCATTGCAACACATTTTGATCAAGTCAATGTGTAACAGTTTGTTGTGTGTTTTCAGAGCAAACCGCTGTAACAGTTTGTTGTGTGTTTTCAGAGCAAGTCAGCTGTAACAGTTTGTTGTGTGTTTTCAGAGCAAGTCAGCTGTAACAGTTTGTTGTGTGTTTTCAGAGCAAGTCAGCTGTAACAGTTTGTTGTGTGTTTTCAGACCAAGTCAATCTGTAACAGTTTGTTGTGTGTTTTCAGAGCAAGTCAGCTGTAACAGTTTGTTGTGTGTTTTCAGAGCAAGTCAGCTGTAACAGTTTGTTATGTGTTTTCAGAGCAAGTCAGCTGTAACAGTTTGTTGTGTGTTTTCAGAGCAAGTCAGCTGTAACAGTTTGTTGTGTGTTTTCAGAGCAAGTCAGCTGCAGGGCCAGACGAGGACTACAACAAGCTCAACCTCCATCCATCTTCCAATCCTGCACAGGATCCTGCTAACCCTGAGCAACTCTGCAACCGTCTTCCGTGACGTCAGATATGACGCAGAATACATCGAATCATGACATTTTTAACTTCTTTTATTTCCTACTTGCTTCAGCGTTAGCGAATGAGTTATTAGCACAGTATTTTTTCTTCATCAGATTATATTCTCCAATACAAGACAATGATTGACATCAAATACAGCACCACCACCACCACCACTAGCACCGCCATCATTATCATCATCATCATCAACATCATCATCATCAACATCATCACCAGCATCACCATTACCTCGTCCTCGTGGTCGTCGGGGCCGCCATCATCATAATGATGATCGTCAACGTGGTTCACGTTCTCAAGTTCACTCCCACTCCACCAAGATTACTTCCTCTACCATCCTCCATTCTATAACCTACCCAACACCAAACACAAAATACATAGACAAGGCTACTTTGTGGTTTTGTTTTATAGTGTTGGTAGTATTCATGTTAACTCATCATGGCTATCGCACGCGTTGGTCATATGGATTACATCATAACATTCACTTGTTGAGTATTATTTTCAGGAGAACTTTGCTGGAATGGCTTTTAATGTCGCCATTTTTTTATTGGGAGGAGGGAGGGAGGGCTGGTGCACATTCTAAAAAATTGTAAGTTTCATAAGTAGCATGTGAGTCGTATGGGCTTTGTTTGTCTTTCTTTCTTTGTTGTTGTTGTTGGTCGTATTACTTTACGAACAACTTGTCTGGTTTTCTGTTTGTCTGTGATTTTTTGGATATACATTTGACAAGTTTTCCATCTTGTTTATTCTGGTTAATCTCTTTGTGGGAAAAAAATTAATCATGGGACTGAATTGAACTCTGCTCAGTTGCACGTCATCAGAAGGGCTCAACATAACTTCTGCTCTGTATAATGTTGTACATATAGAGGTCTTTATTTCATCATTCGCAAATTGCGCTTTCCCAGCTCAAGACTTGCCTCCTTTGCCGATTGAGACCCCCTCCCCCCTTCCAAGCTTCTCTCCTCCCCCAGTCTGTTCCCCACCCTCTGCCCTAACCCCCCTCTCCCACTCCACCCCTCCGCCACCCCACCTCACCTCTCTTACTTTTCCTTGTGAAGATTACTTCCCTTTGTACACGTGGACATGCGTCTTTGTGGAATATTATGTGTACACATTGTGCCCATTGTGCACCGATCTTCCTGCCGAATCCAACAGAAATGCTATCGTATGACGTAATTCGCATCAGTCCGATCCCGATGGGCTCTGAATCTTGTGATTAGGGTCTGCTCTATACTGCCAGCTGAGAGAATCGCTCCCGATAATAAGAGTGAAGTAAGTGCTTGTATCATTGCCTGTACTTCGATATTTCGTTATGTAATAATTATTAATTCATAAGCATTCATATGTGTGTAGGCTATATTCACAACTTTCCGGCACCTCTCATAAAAACTCGTGGGTATCGCCATTATAAATTAAAACGAAGTTATATGAAACCAAGTTCCGGTTTGGCTTGTTTTGCTTTTATCAAAGCTTGATGCGTGACTTTTAAATATGGCAAATTGCCGAAAACGACGATTGTTAGAGCCAGAAAACGAGTGGGATAAGTATAAAAACGGTGGAGGAAGTACATGCTCAGTGAAAGAATGCAAAAAAACAATCGTAGAGGCCTGTATTTGTGGCGACTTCGGAGGTGCGTCGATCATCGACAGAAAGTGAAACAGGACCTGAAAACTCTAGTAGTTTTCCATAGCTTCGCCGTCGCAACCTTCACAAAACACGAAGTAACTGACTATGTTAGGCTAGCGTTGTGGCCAAGTGGGCTAAGGCGGGACTAACTTGCATTGTCCACAAGCCAGAAACCAATGGCGCCTGACAGGTGTGGGTTCGAGCCAGCATCTGGGCGTTATGTTTTTCCGAATATTTTTCAAAAATTCACAAACAAGGGTAGGGTTTAGGCGCGCCACTGGCGATAGAAAGGGATAATAAACTGCAGCAAAAAAAAATAAAAATATGTGAGGGTACGATACAGGTGGCCAGTGACACATGTTATTATTCTTGAATATTTGGAAATAACTCATTAAAACACGCGGAGAAAAAAACCGGAAGTATTTTTCATAGAGGGGATTCCCGTTGGTGCATAGGATAGCAGAAAAGTGTGAATACCGTATGCTGTGACTATCGCTCCCGATGCTAAGGTTGAAGTAAGTAATGGTATCATGCATATGAACTTCCATACGTCGTTATGTAATCATTACTAAATCATAAGCATTCATAATATGTGTAGCCTCTATAGTGCATGATGTGACAATCGGCCCCCGATTCTAAGATTCAACCAATCAGAACGCGTCTCGCGAGTTCGTGATTTCAGCGTCAACATGGCGCCGGCAGAAACGCCTCAATCACGGTTGAAACCACCGTTTCGTAATTGATGTTTCACCTTTTTCTTCCCAATACGATGCAAAACTGCTGCAAGGAAATCGTCATTTCTGTCAAAACTGGCCACATTTTGAACAACAGGAAAATGTGAGCGACGATAACCTTCCGGTTGAAACGGGTCGGCTTGATCGGGAACGTGTCGTAGTGCTCACGGTTTTGCAGTCCGGCCCGATCACGCTTCGATTAAGAAACTGCCCTAAAATCGACCTCAAAACCTGTTATGTGGCGCGGGCTGCGTCTTAAGACTTGCGAAAATGGAATCAAGACTTCGTGTCCGATCATCCAAAAGGTCGTATGTTGCAGGCACTGGGCAGCTTGTGCTGTACAAGAGCCAATTACAATATCAGGGTGCCTTTCTGTGTCCCACCGCCGTAGCCCAAGTGGTAGAGCGTTCGCGTGGTACACCGATGACCCAGGTTCGAATCCCGTGGTGGGCGAAATAACAAGTGGCAATTTTTCACTGTCCATTTTATCAGTTTGATTGCTCTGGTGGTTCAGTGTTGCTTTAGATCCATATCCCTTGTTTGCTGGGATGGTTATCCCCGTCTGCCATATCGCCAATGGTGGGTGTAGAGGTTAAACCCCAATGTTCGTAGGTAGGTTACTGTGGCTGTTTCTTTGCGACTTGGAACTCAGCCTGTTGTATCGTTTGACGCGTAATGATCGCGTAGTAGGGAACTCGCGAGTTGGCGCGACGTTTATAATATGGACGCAATGTTTCTTTAAGCTATGTACAGTCTTATTGGAGAGATTTCACATCAACAATGTGGCTTTCATCAACTCGTCTATGATCATCCTATGTAGTGTACGTGTAATTTAAAACCATGACTTAGATGCACATTAACCAAATGCTCGTTGTAATTTGCTTTGTGTGTGTTATGTAGCATTTTATAGTTTAGAGCTTGAGCGATTCTTGTTGTGTGTTATATGCTAAATTTGATTTTTGTCTTTAATAAATCTGTATCCAAAAGCAAATTCCAAGTGCTTCTCATTCTTTCAAAAGCTGGAGAGAAAGAGACAGACAGACAGACAGACAGGCGTAACGGATTTCTGTGCATGGCAAAGACAGACAGACACACAGAGAACATGTAGATCTTTGTGCAATAACACCAATCATAGCAAAGCTAATGACGATGATGACGCTTCCGGCGCGGTGGCTGCTGCTGATGATGGCGATAGTGCTTACACCGCTGTTGCTGCAGCTGATGATGACGAGGATGGTGTGCACGATGACTATAGAGTCATTGAGTACAACGACGACGATGATGTAATGAACATTGAAACACTCGGTAACTGGAACGCATACTATCATCGAAATGAAATACACAGAAATCTGCTACGCCACCGTGAGATTGGTTAGGCAACACTTCCAGTCATTACATGCACAGCGCGTCACGCTCTCTCAGTTAGGGTGTTTGCTATCTGTGTATGGGGACATCGTTCACTGGAGTAAGTAGTTCATCCACAGACGTTCGTTCGTTTCATACAGTTAACGTCCATGGACAAGTTAGCGTATAAGGGGTGGAGTTATTAAGTTTAAGATGTCAGGCTGGATGATGAGGTCGCCGCACACAGACACAAACGTTGCTGGGCTCTGTACATTTTGAACTACAACGCTTCGGCTTTCACTGGAAGTATAAATTACGATTTCGATTGGCAGAATTTTTGTTTTAAATTCAAGTTGAATTATGCTCTATTTACTAACAGTTGTATGATGTTTAGTAGTAGTGGTAATAGTAGTGTTGGCGGTAGTGGTATATTACGTATGTTTATATTTATACTGCCAAAGCTTTATGTTTAGTAGTAGTGGTAATAGTAGTGTTGGACTACCTATGTTTCATAGCCGTGCGAGAGCTAGTGTGTCAGTGAATCTTTTACCATTTTCTCCCTATCTCTATAACCCTATCCGCACACAGACCGGGCTAAGCAAATAAATGTATTAAGATTAGTCATAGGGTGATTAAACTAGCCGATCCCCGCAGTAAAAGACGAGTGAGTAATAGCATTCCATTGTGCAGAGCCCAGTAACAATAGACCCACCGTCACAACCACATTTCCTGCTCCTCCTTCTAGTACTCTTTATAACTCCTCTTACTACCACTGTTCCTGCTCCTCCTTCTAGTACTCTTTATAACTCCTCTGACTACCACTGTTCCTGCTCCTCCTTCTAGTACTCTTTATAACTCCTCTTACTACCACTGTTCCTGCCCCTCCATTCTAGTACTCTTTATAACTACTCTTACTACCACTGTTCCTGCTCCTCCATTCTAGTACTCTTTATAACTCCTCTTACTACCACTGTTCCTCCTCCTTCTAGTACTCTTTATAACTCCTCTTACTACCACTGTTCCTGCTCCTCCTTTTAGTACTCTTTATAACTCCTCTTACTACCACTGTTCCTGCTCCTCCTTCTAGTACTCTTTATAACTCCTCTTACTACCACTGTTCCTGCTCCTCCTTTTAGTACTCTTTATAACTCCTCTTACTACCACTGTTCCTGCTCCTCCTTCTAGTACTCTTTATAACTCCTCTTACTACCACTGTTCCTGCTCCTCCTTCTAGTACTCTTTATAACTCCTCTTACTACCACTGTTCCTGCCCCTCCATTCTAGTACTCTTTATAACTCCTCTTACTACCACTGTTCCTGCTCCTCCTTCTAGTACTCTTTATAACTCCTCTTACTATCACTGTTCCTCCTTCTAGTACTCTTTATAACTCCTCTAACTACCACTGTTCCTGCTTCTCCTTCTAGTACTCTTTATAACTCCTCTTACTACCACTGTTCCTGCTCCTCCTTCTAGTACTCTTTATAACTCCTCTTACTACCACTGTTCCTGCTCCTCCTTCTAGTACTCTTTATAACTCCTCTTACTACCACTGTTCCTACTCCTCCTTCTAGTACTCTTTATAACTCCTCTTACTACCACTGTTCCTGCTCCTCCTTCTAGTACTCTTTATAACTCCTCTTACTACCACTGTTCCTGATCCTCCTCCTTCTAGTACTCTTTATAACTCCTCTTACTACCACTGTTCCTGATCCTCCTTCTAGTACTCTTTATAACTCCTCTTACTACCACTGTTCCTGCTCCTCCTTCTAGTACTCTTTATAACTCCTCTTACTACCACTGTTCCTGATCCTCCTTCTAGTACTCTTTATAACTCCTCTTACTACCACTGTTCCTGCTCCTCCGTCTAGTACTCTTTATAACTCCTCTTACTACCACTGTTCCTACTCCTCCTTCTAGTACTCTTTATAACTCCTCTTACTACCACTGTTCCTGCTCCTCCTTCTAGTACTCTTTATAACTCCTCTTACTACCACTGTTCCTGCTCCTCCTTCTAGTACTCTTTATAACTCCTCTTACTACCACTGTCCCTCCTACTTCTCTTAGTATGACCATTTCTCCTTTTTGTTCCTAACCATTTTCCTACTTCTCCTATTACTCTTCCAAATCCTCTAAATGTTACTCCTTGTCATGAACTTCTTTGTGTGTGTTGTAAAATAAGTAGCTTTAGTCTTAGAAGATTCCTACAGACGTGATATTAGTTTGTAAACAGTTTTTAATGTTCCAATGTCACGTATACACGCATTCATCAAAAGGCCTTTCATATACAATTACACAAGTTGAGGCAGAGAGATAAACTTGAAACCCTGAAACGTAAAATACACAATAGTGGGAACACAACACCACTATTATACGTTTTGCTAATTTTATTATTCTCTTCTTTCTCACTCAAAGTAGTAAATATTAACTAATGCGGAATTCGAGAAAACTATATTCAAGAAAACTATAATTCTATAGAGTAATAAAAAATTAAATAGCTAAAATATAATATAACTTTATTTCTCCCTGAAGCAATCCCGTCCAGGTCTGAGAGAAAATTACATTTATCAATTTATGAAAATATTTTATTCATTTACAAATTATCTTCAATATTACCCCTTGGGGTCATGAGCAATCTTGTCACTGTAGATTGTTCTAACCTATAAAGGGAACAGTGAAAGCCCCAGTTGAAAACCTGTCTTGCCTTTGTAGGCATGACTAATTCACTGCGGCAACAGTTCCCCCCGTTGGAGTGCCGGGGGTTTCAGTATAAATAGTATCCACACTTTCTGGAAATTTAGTGCTTTAAATTCCCACTGTCGCTGTCTTCATCATTTGCTCTTTCCCATTCCTGATCTGTCCTATCACTCTGCTATACTTTCTTCTTCTTCGCTAGATCAATGACCTACCTTTTTTCTTGAAAACTCTTCCTGGACAAGACTCCTTGTTTGTGTATGAGGTCTGTTGGACGCTTTCTGCCGGGTGGTCACTAGGGCTTCCTATGATTGTACTATTTCGCACTATAGGCATTTTATATGTATGTGTTTTGTTGATGATTTATAATGATGGTTGTATTCTATTTTGTTTTTGTAACCGGGGTGTTCGCGTAGTTGAGGTCAACCCTCAGCCGTCCCCCGCGTGGGATGTTTTTATTGTAAAGTGACTGGCCGGTGGAGGGCATTCAATTTTCCCACTAGGGTTGTTTCGGCAGATCTTTTATGCGGATCGGGGGTTGTCCGGTCCTGATTTGGCTCGGAAGAGTCCGCTGGACCTAAAGCAACAATAAATCAATCAATCAATCAATCTTCAATATTATATTTCCAACAAGTAAATCATAAAATATAAATATTCAAATTACCGTGCTGTAATGAACAGAACCCAGAATCACCACAGTGAAAAACAGAAGTAGCCTATACGGCAACAATATTTCCAAGTGGCACAAAGTAGCAATCACTCTTTTTTCCCAATCTATCTTTCATTCCACTAATACAGTGTACACCCTTATCCTAGTACTATGTCATCCAATCTATCTTTCATTCCACTAATACAGTGTACACCCTTATCCTAGTTCTATGTCATCAAATCTATCTTTCATTCCACTAATACAGTGTACACCCTTATCCTAGTACTATGTCATCCAATCTATCTTTCATTCCACTAATACAGTGTACACCCTTATCCTAGTTCTATGTCATCCAATCTATCTTTCATTCCACTAATACAGTGTACACCCTTATCCTAGTACTGTGTCATCCAATCCAATCACAAACACTCTCAGATGCATACGAGAATAGTCTTATGGTTGGTTGGTGAGTAGAGTAACAACTCGGACACAAAGCGTATGGAGGACTTAACAGCCTTCTGTTTCTGTGTTAATAAATTATCGTTCCCGAACACTTTTGCGTATAGAGGACAAAACAGCCTTCTTGTTCTTGAGTAACATTTACGTCCCCGGACACATTATGCGTATAGGGGACAGAGATTAAGATAATGAACGAGGGACCCTAGGACAGGGGAGTGATAAGAGTTGCAATTAAAATTTCAGGACCACAGATACAAACAGCCTTCTGGGTAGGTAGATTAAAGTCCCGCGTCACATGAGCGAATAGGGGGCTGGGAAGGGGGGTGGTGGGGAATCGGGAGCCTTCTGTTCTCCAAACAGTCTTTATATAGCAGAGTCTCATCACCAAAATATTAATGAACTAGGAAATATAGTATTAACGCAAAACGAATACATACGCCACGTGCCATGTCAAAAGCCGTCGCTTGTGTCCCAACTCTATAAACACGTGATGTATACACAAATGAAAATAGTTGCCAACTCACTTCGTGACACTCCTCCTGTTTCTTAATGTACTCATCTTACTCATCCTCCTCATAAAACTCTGCCTTGTTATCCTCTTAATAGTCCTCCTCCTCCTCTTAGTACTGTTCTTATTATCTTCTAGTATTCTTCCTCCTCCTCTTAGTACTGTTCTTATTATCTTCTAGTATTCTTCCTCCTCCTCTTAGTACTCTTCTTATTTCCTTCCTAGTACTCTTCCTCCTCCTCCTCCTCCTAGAACACTTCATACTCCTCCCACTACATTTCTTCTTCCTCCTCCTCCTCCTCCTAGTACACTTCATACTCCTCCCACTACTTTTCCTCTTCCTCCTCCTAGTACAATTCACCCTCCTGCTGCTCCTCCTTGCAGTACACGATAAATCAAATCCTCTACTTTAACTTTTAACAGACATAGCATCCTTTATACACGATAAATAAAAAAAAACAACACAATCAATACAAACGTTACTTGACTCAAGCACAGTTACACTCCATTTCAGTTTTAAAGAATAGGCTAAACTCACAAAAAATGTTAATTAATTATGATGATCGATTCTATCCACTAATAACATAACTGTTAATCCACAGTATACAATTATTTGAACAATGGCGAAATGAATGCTAGTTAGTAGTCACTGAAACACTCCATTGATTGTTTTGAAGAATGTATTCCACTGACTTTCTGCCACAATTAATCCATATTAAAGAAATACAGTAACTTTGGAACTGTGTCCTTTTTTAGCAAAACTACATATAATTCCAATCATAAAACAAGGGTCATAGCCCAGGGGGCATTTTAGCCAAATTTAGAGGAAAAATAGGGGGGGGGGAAATTACAGACATTAAAAAACAATCAACAGCCCAAAAAAGGCTGCTCCATAGGCATCACAAAACATAACTCTGAAATGTCAAACCCCCATTTTAAGGTTTACATTGGTTCAATATGGAAAGAGAAGTGTACAGCATCGCATGATTCACAGAAGAAGACAAAGGGGAATGCACAATATATAAATAGTGACATAACTCCAATAACGCAGCTCAAATTTTGCAAAGCGCTCTTTGATTCAGTATTCATCAGCTGGTTACATTTAAAAACATTGAAATGAGTCCAAAAGTATTTTTTTAAAGTATTTTTCCAAAAATGTTTTCTATCAGCAAGGAATGGTTACATGTAAATAAATAATGAAACTCGACACCAATTTCATATCTAAGTCACACATAGTACACAACCGTTGCTCCCTAGGTACATTACTCCTTTGAACAATGTGAATTAATCATTCAATTCACAGCAGCAAAAATACTCAATTCACTACATAAAGATAAGCACTATCCAAAACATTACCTTCAATTTACATTCAGTAGAAAAAAAACATTCACTGTTAGGATAACTGTTGGAACTCCATAAACCAAGCATAAGTTGAATGTTCTATTACATTAGCAAACACACTCCAATCACAATGTAAAGGTTATTACTTTATTCACTGTTATCATCAATGTAAATTGAAATTTATACAGCTACACTCATGTCACTGTTAACTAAAATGTTTGTATCTAGGAGTCTAATTGTAATTAATAAGGATCCATTCACACTGTTGCTAAAAAGTTGATAACAAGTCACTCACTGTTGGACAACTAAGACCATTCACTGGTTGCAAAGTCAAGTCAAGTTACTGTTTATGTCCACAGTGACCAAACACATGTGATCCAATACTGTTACTGGAGACAATTCTATATTGTGCCACAATAGACCTAAACTTTGTGGTCCAATAGTAAAATATCCTGTGTAGTGGATGATGATGTCTTTCTGTTCCTCTCTCTGTCTTGATTTTGACATGACAACATTGAAACATGTGGGGAAGAGAGGAATCAAGTCTAACACAAGTGTACAGCACAGAGCATTGCGTATGGTTGTATGTAAAATGACGTTGATGTAGCTTTATCACAGACACTGACACTGACACAGTAAAAAGCACTATTAATAGCAGTGTCACAGGCACTGACACTCACACAATGAAAAGCACTACTAACAGCAGTGCTACAGCCACTGACACTGTCACAGCGAAAAGCACTACTGATAACAGTGTCTCAGCTACAGCCACTGACATTGACACAGTGAAAAGCACTACTGATAGCAGTGTCACAGCCACTGACATAGACACAGTGAAAAGCCCTACTGATAACAGTGTCACAGCTACAGCCACTGACATTGACATAGTGAAAAGCACTACTGATAGCAGTGTCACAGCCACTGACATTGACACAGTGAAAAGCACTACTGATAGAAATGTCACAGCCACTGACATTGACACAATGAAAAGCACTACTGATAGCAGTGTTACAGCCACTGACACTGACACAGTGAAGAGCACTACTGAAAGCAGTGTCACATCCACTAACACAGTAAAAAGCACAAAAGATAGCAGTGTCGCAGCCACTGACATTGACACAATGAAAAGCACTACTGAAAGCAGTGTCACATCCACTAACACAGTAAAAAGCACAAAAGATAGCAGTCTCACAGCTACTGACATTGATACAGTGAAGAGCACTACAGATAGCAGTGTCACAGGTCGTAACACATCACACGACTTTCATCTTTACTACTGTCCCACCATCCCACAAGCAGACGTCCACAGCCAGTCACACAAAGTGATCTAGGATTGTAATAACCCTGGTCACTGTGGTCCGATGCTGTAAGAAGTTTCCTCCACTGACCTCCTGATGACTTCAACAGAACACATTGACCATGGGAACTGGCGATGTACACGTGTCCTGATGTGTCTGTTGTTACTTCATATGGACATTTCATCTCATCATGGGTCAGAGTGTCCACGAGGTGACCGGTATTTACTTCCACTGTGAACATTGTGTGACTATGACAGTCCGACACCAGGACTGCGTTCTTCACAACACACAGATACCAAGGCCACTTCAGTGTTTTCAGTGTGTTGCTGTCAGTGATGGCCCTCACTACGTCACCATTACGTCTGATAATCTTTATGCTAGCTACACCCTTGTTGTCATATCTATCACAACTGACGATGAGAGTTCCATCACTGTGACCAGCAATGCCTGTGTAGCTAATGTCAGTTTTGATGCGTGACGTCACTGTAACTGTGTTGGTAACGTTCAGCAGATAGATAATAGGCTTAGTCGTTGTCATGGCGACTATCCCGTCGTTCAGCAAGGCAAGTCTATATGGTTTCTCTTTCATGGTGAGAGAGTATTCCACAGTGTGTGGATGATTCATGTCCAACAACTTCACCTTTGAGTTGTTATTGTCCACCATCACCAGTGTCTGACCGTCCTGTGTGCTGATGATGGAAAGGATGCAGGGTTTCTTTGTGTCGTCATCACAGGCTGGTGTCATGGCGAACACGCGACGTGGACAGGCCGTCATGGGGTCCACAGTGGGTGAGGAAGGAGTGGCAGTGGACATTGTGGTGGTCACAGACTGTGTTGTGCTGCTGTGGCCTGCTTTGGTCATGTTTTCTGTCAACACAAAGATACACATACAGTTATAATTACAATGGAGACAAATCAACACAATATTGCAACTTTTTTTTTAATCAATAGTAATGAGAGAAAGACAGACAGACAGACAGACAGACAGACCAAACAAAGAGACATAAACTCAACGAAAGTATCAGAGATATGGATAAAGAGAGACAGACAGCCAGACAGAGAAAGAGAGAAAAATAAGCAAACCGAGTAACAGAGACAGGCAGAATGACAGAGACAAACAAACATGACAGAGACAGATTGTGATAGAGAGATAAGATAAGATAAGATAAACATTTTATTTTGCAAGTGTACAAGAGTAAGTGTTGGGTGCTGTTTTTTACATCTTGCCCTTGGAGCTTATAACAATAACTATTAACTACAATAAATTAATATTATAACATTAACATCGTGGAACATCAATTACACAGGTAATCATTAGAAAATATAAGTAAAAAAATATCGTTGTTTGTATCCATTAACCACAATTCATGTTCTTTGTTTATGTGTTTTAAGAGATGTTTTCTACAGTTTGTAAATGTCGATGCTGGAGTGAGAGTCCTTCAGGAAGCTTAATCGGAATGAGCAAGACTATTTTTGAAGAGATCAATTCTTGGAATTGAAACATTTAAACACGTAGACGATCTGGCAGTTGTTTTTTGTGTTTTGCTTTGTTTTAAAAAGAGAAAAAAGATAGGAAGGTGCATTGCAAGAAAGGATCTTGTGCATGAAAACTCCTTTATTAAAGAGAGTGAGTGAGAGAGAGAGAGAGAGAGAGAGAGAGAGAGAGAGAGAGAGAGAGAGAGAGAGAGGTCAAAGTTCAGATTCAACGGTCAATACCCACTGATCATAGCTAGTATCTTCTTCAGTTGACTCATCAATGACATCATGTCTGAGGTGACTTCGTGTCTTCCGATGATGTCACAAAGACGTTGTTGCATGGCGCCTATCTTGACCTGTACGTTGACGTCATCGTTTGGCAAAGTGACGCCGAAGGTGTCGACTTCATAATGGTTAGTAACAAGGAAGAGCGGTAATAACTTGATGTAGGTTTGCAGGAGTTGTTGTTGTGCTTGAACCACAATCAGCGCGTGCTGGGCACGAGACACGACGTCATTGAGTGCCGTCAGCAGCTCGTCTTGCCCACTTAGGGCCTGCTGCATCAATCTGACCTCTTCCGCGACCCACTGCTTCCAACGCTGGCTACCACGTGGCTGCCCATGTGACTGCGGTGGATCCATTGGGTTGCTGATGCTTTCCAGCGAGTCAGTGGAGGAGGCGGAGTGGGTCCTGGGTCTGAAAGTAGAGCCTGACGCTGAAGACACGTTTTTCAATACTTGGGGTAGTGTCTGCATGACGTGGTCATTGGACAATCCTTGTTTTCGGTGGACATTTGCACAACCATCGCAAAATTGTTCATTACAATCATGACACAGGGTGGTGGCATCACGGTTAGCGCACACCTGGCATCTCACTTGACTTTGACCTCTTAGTCGTTGGTTGACAAGCTGCACCACGACTGGGTCAGTCCCCAGCTTCTGGACGAGGCTGCTAAAGTTCGCTGATTTCGGTTCCTTGGGGAGGGGCAAAGTGTACTTACAGATTTGACAAGGGAGCTGGGAGCCGTGGTAGTCACGCAGGCATTTTCTACATGTAAGATGTCCACAGGGAAGGAGGAGGGCTCCCACACACAATGACTGACACTGTGGGCAGTCACTGACCTTTAGGCTTTCGCAGGGTGGGGCAGTGTTGGGAGAGGCAATGGACGATCCGCTGGCCATCTTGGACCAGATCAGCCTTTACATAATCTGCAACAGTCCACACTTTACCAATTAACTGTTGGTTTATCAAGGTGATTGTAAACTGTTTACCATTTAACTATTGGTTTTGTCAAGGTGATTGTAAACTGATCGCCATTTATTCAGCTTCTACCATGTAACACACTTTACACTTTCTTACCTATAGGTATTTCCCAGCTGTGGGTTAAATCTTCCTACGCTGTTACCTACAATGCTATGTAACTTCATGTTCTGTCCTGTGCCTAGCAGACTAACTAAAATGTTGACATTGGAACACACAACTATATACAGTTTTGACGACCCCAATCTTGCTCCACTGATAAGAGGAAAGCAAGCAGCAAGCTATGACGTCACTGCACAATCAAGCAAATCCCTGGACAGGTCTGGAGTGGAGACAAAGGCAAGTAACAGACAGAGAAGGGGAGCTCAGTCGGTAGAGCGCCGGGCTCGTGTTTCATACACCACGGTTTGGAATCCAGGTTGGCACCAGTTTCTAACTTGCTGTGATCACTGGCCATCTTACAATGTCAATCAGTTTAGTTGCTGTCTCAGTGAATATAGGGTTGGAAATCAGACATGTTTTGTAATATAACTAGCCCTGAACCTAAATAACTGGTACAGGAGGTGGGAGGGTTGGGTAGGAGGGTGAGGTAGAAGGGTGAGGTAGGAGGGTGGGGAAGGAGGGTGGGGTAGGAGGGAGAGGTAGAAGGGTGAGGTAGGAGGGTGGGGAAGGAGGGTGGGGTAGGAGGGTGGGGTAAGAGGGTGAGGTAGGAGGATGGGGTAGGAGGGTGAGGTAGGAGGGTGGGGTAGGAGGGTGAGGTAGGAGGATGGGGTAGGAGGGTGAGGTAGGAGGGTGGGGTAGGAGGGTGGGGTAGGATGAGGGAGGAGGGTGAGGTAGGAGGGTGGGGTAGGATGAGGTAGGAGGGTGGGGTAGGAGGGTGGGGGTAGGGGGGTGAGGTAGGAGGGTGAGGTAGAAGGGTGAAGTAGGAGGGTGGGGTAGGAGGGGTCAGTGGTGAGGCATGGACAGGGGGATCAGTGTGTGTACAGTTGTGCATGATAACCTCCATGCTTATATGTAAATCATGTACAGTTGTATACGATAACAATTAGGTTTAAACCATTTACAGTTGTACAAGATAACTTTCATGTTTAAACCATGTACAGTAGGAAATGATGACTTTCATGTTTAAACCATGGACAATTGTAAATGTTAACCTTCATGTTTTAACTATGTACAATGTACAGCTTTTATCAATATTGAGCGTGATTGGAAAATGGTACACACAGCGCAAATTCCGTTTTTTCGCTAGGAACAAAACAGCACGTGTCAGTATCAGTAATATTAGTATTACCACACAATCAAACAAAAATAGTCTTAAACTAGTCTCTATCCTATCATATCAGATTGTAAGTAAATTACAGAAAGTTCAAAACTCTGCTGCAAGACTAGTCCTTAAGGCCAAAAAGCGAGATCATATCACGCCATTACTCCATAAACTACACTGGCTCCCAGTACAAGCCAGAATTAACTATAAATTATCTGTTCTTTGTCACAATTTCTTTTCTGATTCCTGTCCCTCATATTTATCTCAACTGCTCTCGGTCTATACTCCTTCCCGCCAGTTGCGCTCCTCTGCTGACTCGCGCACCCTGTGCACCCCTAGAATCCGCACGAAATCCTACGGAGCGAGAGCATTTGCTTATTCTGTACCAGCACATATTCGAGTTATTCCAACCACTCAAGCCTTCAAGCGAGCACTTAAAACACACCTGTTCCGACAATGCTACTCTGACTGATTACATTTTATTTTCTGATCCTGTGTGGCTCTCTGGGATAATGACTGTCTTGATTGATGTTCGATATTTATGTGCCATCCATGCCTGATTTTTAACTTATTATTGTTGTATACATGTATTGTCATTGTCAATGATTTTAGTGTATGCCGCATATGTGTCCTGATTGTTTTTATTGTGCTATGCATGGCTTTGTCACTGCTCCTGTATTACTGTTATGACTTCATTTTTAAGTGTGAAGTTTTTACGTATAATGTGTAACATATTTTTTAAATTAAGCTTTTACGTATAATGTCTAACATATTTCTTAAATTAAGTCAATGATTTTAGTGTGTGCCGCAGATATGTTTTGATTGTTTTTATTGTGCTATGCATGGCTCTGTCCTTTGTATTATTGTTATGACTTCATTTATAAGTGTGAAGTTTTACGTATAATGTGTTACATATTTCTTAGATTAAGTTTTAATTGTGAAGCACAGTGAGCCTGGGCATTGTTCGGGAAACTGCGCTATATAAATTTACGTTATTATTATTATTATTATTATTATTATTATTATTATTATTATTATTATTATTATTATTATTATTATTATTATATCCCGTAACTCGAAGGTCGTGGAGGCACCACAGAGGATCGTTTAACCAGCGTACTTCAACTTTCTCTGTCCTCAGCAACCCTCATGGCTTCGCTCAGTACCAAGCCAGTCCATTCTCAAATGTTGTCCTCCCACCTTTTTTTCGGTCTCCCTCTTCTTCTGCCTCCTTGCACCGTGGCTTGCAAGATGGTCTTTGCAAGGCCTAATGCTCTGGTGATGTGGCCATACCTTCGGAGTTTTCATTTCTTCACCACTGTGAGCAGGTCATCGTGTTGTCCAATGGCTTGTGTGATGCTCTGTCGGACTTCGTTGTTGGTGATGTGCTGGGTATAGGAAATGCCCAGAAGTCTTTTGTAGCACCTCATCTCCATGCTTTGTATTCTTCGTTGTAGATCAGCTGTGAGGGTCCATGTTTCGCAAGCGTATAGGAAGATGGAAATGACAAGGGAGCGCAGCAGCCTTACTTTGGAAGGTAGACTGATGGTCCTGTCTTTCCAAATTAGCTTCAACCTTTGCCAGGGTGTTACGTTGAGACTTGCGCGGCGGTGTGAAACACGCACGATGGTAGGCTTGCGTGACGCGCGCGACAGATCTGTTCGTTTTATTTTGCAGCGCATGCAGTGGTAGAGTGTATTTATCTTTGATTTGATTTTGCGTTGTTATTAGTAGAGGCTTTGTGTACCGTTGGTGTTTTTATTTGCTCGATATTATTTGAGAATTTTCGAGAAATGGTTGTTTACTATCGATCGAAGCGTATGGATTTCTCTGGGGTGGTATTCATGACCGTTGGTTAAGGCTTAACCAATGTTGGTAAAATTAACGACGTTGGTTAAGCTGGAAATTTTAAATTCATGAGGCCTTAGCAGAGTTAACGACGGTTGCTAACCATGGTTATTTTAACGGAGGGGGGACCACCCGATAACCAATGGAACACTGGTTAAAAATGGCGGCCATCGTTTGGTGGCAACTTCGACAGAGACGAGCTCCGAGGAGAGAGAGAGTATTTCGTGACAGAAGTAATCCACTTGACAAATTTGATGATGTGGAACTGGTATCAAAATTTCGTTTTCGTCGGCATGATATCATCACGTTAACGAACGCGGTAGACAGACTGAAACTGTGTGATCGGCAAGGCGTTTTGTCACCACTTTTACATGTGTGTCTCACTCTTTGTTTTTATGCCTCTGGCACCTTTATTAATCTGTCATATTAATAAAACGCGTTAATATTATTATTATTAAAATATTGTTGTTGGATTTTGACTGGTGATGTGTAGGCTTATTGTGTATCTGTATAGTTTATACTCGTAGGGTAATGCAACCCTACGAAATAAAGACAACATTTCAAGTTCCAAACTACCCAGAAACGGCAGAAATTGACACCTCAGTCTAAAAACAAAATGTAGGCCTAACATTACAAACTACAAAGTGATCAAAAGTGATTTCTCTCCTTTCACCCCAACAAAAAGCTCGCTCTCCTTGCTCACTATGATATCCAGCATGCTGTCGGTAGGCTTGCTAATCACGCCACCATTGCCAGACTTTAATCGTGCGGCTGCACGATTCCGATGGTCTTTTTTAGGTTATAAAACTTCTCCCTCACGTCTTCGGCTGTTCGCTTCGCACCACCAACTGCACTCACTCTTTCGGCGATTTTTTTCCAGCAGTCGTTTTTTAGGCGGTTCGTGACATCAGTTGATAAACTTGCCATCAGTATATGTTTAAATTCTATAACGTTCTCAAGGAGAACATTAGTTTCAGTGTACGAAAAAATTGCTTTTCTCTTTGCCATTGCCACAGCCATTTTTATAGGCCTATTTTGTTGACGAAAGAAGGAAAACAGCTGCTTGAATTATGCCCCCTTACGGATATTCCCGCACAGCCCAAAAATAGCCTTGGTTAAGTAACAATGAGTGGACACTCGCTCATGAATAGCGATCTGCTAAACGATGGTTAACGATACCATTGTTGGTTACAAAACCAATGTTGGTAACGTTAACCATCGCCTATAATTTAACGGGTCATGAATTCGACCCCTGTTGGTTACCATGGAAGCTTCCATTCCAAATGAGGTTGTATGACGTAAGTCACGTGATGATGAAATTAATTTTGATTGGGTGTGGTGTTTCATGTAGGATTATTCTCGTTTGTTCCCGAGTATGTAGAGACTATATAAGCGCCGCACTGTTAAAAAGAGATGAGATGTTGATTGTTGTTGATAGTGAGTTGGAAAGTAAAATTTGAGAGTGGAAAAGCGATTGAGCGATTGTATGCAGTTGTTGATGTGTGCTGAATAAAAGTGGAAAACTTCATATGTCGACTTTGTGACTTGTATACTGATTGAACGGGTTGCGTGGATAAACGAATCTGAGCTACACTCATCAGTACTTCAGCATTGGTGCTGAATCAGATACTGATAGAAAATACCGACATCGATTCGAGTGTAACATTTTGGGGGTCAAGCCGCGATTCACGCCATAGCCAAGGGTTCAACTGCTACAACAAGCGAGTCAACGTTACGAGAGGCAGTCATCGAGGGTAGCCGCCAACGAGTTGCGTCGAGAGGGACCAACATACTGGGACTACATCCGAAAGATTCGGGTTGACTGCAAGGGCGTGTAGTCGCTGAGAGTTGCTTCGTGAGCGAACAACAGATCGGGACTACGTGGCTGCCGCAAGACTACGTCGAGAGACAGTCTCGGAGCTACATCGCCAGTATTAGAGAGAGCGACGCGCGGACGTCGAGTCTACTTCAGCACAGGAGCGTATACATCAACACCAGCGTGGTGCAGCGTCGCATACGACGAGGACAGCGGGGCCTGCGTCAGCGAAGGCGACTAGTGACAAGCATCAGCGCTACTGCAGAAAGCGTGCTGTTCTAGAACAGTCTAGAAAGGTACAGCACAGTCAAGAACTTTCCAAGAAAAGAACTTTCCAGAAAAAGAACTTTCCAGAAAAGAACTTTCCAGGAAAGAACTTTCCAGAAGCATCAAGATGGCTGACTTCTGGCAGAAAGGGATTCAACTGAATCTAAAAGGGAAACAGTTGACGGAGTACGTCAAGTCCCAGGAGAGAATACAAGAACGAGAATTAGAAGAGCTGCAGCGTCGCCGTGAAGAACGAGAATTAGAAGAGCAGCGTCGCTGTGAAGAAAGAGAAGAGCGGCGTCAAGAAAGAGAGATGAAAGAGAGACGATTAGAAGCTGATCGTCAGCACCAGCTAGAGTTGGCGCGTATCCAAAACAATCAGCATGCGCCACAAGTAGTCAGCGACCACATGGCTCCAAAATTGCCAGCCTTCGTCGACGGGAAGGACCAGATCGACAGCTATCTGGCGAGATTCGAAAGGTTCGCCGAAAGCTCCAACTGGCAACCTCGAGACTGGGCGATTCGACTAAGTGCACTTCTGACGGGGCAAGCACTGGAAGTTTACACCAGACTGTCGAACGATGACGCCAAAAACTATGACGTCTTGAAAGAGGCCCTACTGCATTGCTACAGCTTCACAGAGAAGGGCTACCGTAAACGCTTCCGTGAATGCTGGCCTTTGTCAGACGAGACACCAAAGCAATTTGTGGAGCGCCTCTCGTCATATCTACACAAGTGGGTGGAGTTATCAGGCGAAAGGAAGTCTTACGACAGTCTCCATGACCTGATCGTGAAAGAACAATTCCTCAATGCCTGTCATAAGGACCTCGCGATCCACTTGGAAATACAAAAGTTGGAGACGCTAAAAGACGTTGCTGAAGTTGCTGAAAGATATCTCCTCGCTCACGGGAAGACGCTGGGGCCACCCCAGGCGACGAAGCATTTTCAGAAGACTGGAAACCATAGGAACCAGATCCAGGGGAGTCAGACGAGCCAGAGACACACGGACTCCACGCCACCTCCCAGGGAAGGGCATTCAAGAGGCTGTTTCACTTGCAACGCTACAGACCGCAGAGCGGCTAACTGTCCTCAAAACAAAAGTAGCGGACAGCGGAGCAATACGGACAATGCAGCGGCGGGCAACCGGCAGAGGCGGTTCTCCAATCAACGGCAAACCAGTAGATCTGACCATCAAGTGTGCGGCGGGAGCGTCATTGTTCCGAGTGAGACCGAGCGCACAGCTACTCCTGCGGACGTGCAAGAGTGCATGACTGATGGCCAACTTCTCCTTGCCAACGGGAAATCCATCCCCGTCGTCGCCAGCGCAGCTGTGACCGTCCAGAACATGCCTGTTTCCAAGGGACGCGTTGGAAATCATGAAGTGACTGTCTTAAGAGACTCTGGCTGCAGTGGGGTCATCGTCAGAGAAGACCTAATCGCTAAAGAACAGTTCACTGGCGATTCAAAATGGACACTCATGGCCGACAGCAAATGTGTGAAAGCGCCAGTAGCGAAGATTCAAGTCAGCACCCCTTTCTACATAGGCGAAGTAGAAGCAGTTTGCCTGAAGAAGCCGCTATACGATTTGATGATCGGGAATATCGACGGCGCGAGGCGACCCGACGACCCCGATCCAGAGTGGAGTCCTGCCTCAACTCAACACGTCGAAGTTGTGGAGGAGGATCCATTGCCATTTCCCGATGGAGACCTTACAGAGCTGCTACGGGACAATGTGGTTACTCCGGCTCAGCCCTGCCGACCAGAGATCGTCGGTGCCGTTACAACCAGGGCCCAGGCCAAGAGAGACAAGACGACTACGCCACTGAAGGTCGCCGACAACTCAAAAGCTGCCATCGTGGACAGAGATAAGCTGATCCAGCTCCAGGAAGCTGATAGCACTTTAAACAAGTACAGGAACCGCCAAGACCACGTGACCAAAGGCAGTGGTACGGTCTGTTTCGAGGTGAAGGCTAAGAACCTGTACCGAATCTTCCAGCACCCGAGGCTCAACGGAGGGAAACCACTACGTCAAGTCTTGGTAGCGTTACCCCTAAGGCGCCAAGTGATGGAAGTAGCTCATGACTCAATCATGGGAGCTCACCTAGGCATCAAGAAGACGTCGGACAGAATCCAGGCGGTGTTCTACTGGCCAGGACTTCATGCGGACGTTAACCGTTTCTGCCGATCATGTGACATTTGCCAGAAGACCATACCTCGAGGAAGGGTCCCGAAAGTACCTATACAGAGGATGCCTTTGATCGACCGACCTTTCAAGAGGGTGGCCTTAGACTTAATCGGCGAAATAAGACCTCCGAGTGAAGAAGGTCATCGATGGGTACTGACTTTAGTGGACCATGCGACTCGGTACCCAGAAGCAGTCCCTCTGAAGAAGATTGACACTGAGACTGTGGCAGAGGCACTGGTGGACATGTTCAGTAGACTTGGAGTGCCTGAAGAAATTCTGACAGACTTCGGGACGCAGTTCGTCTCTGACTGCATGAAGGAGGTCAACAGACTGCTGAGCATCCGGCATTTGACTACGACACCCTACCATCCGATGTGCAACGGGCTTGTCGAAAAGTTCAATGCTACGCTGAAGTCCACCCTGAAGAAACTGTGCAGCGAGCAGCCCAGACAATGGCATCGCTACATCAACGCCCTACTTTTCGCCTACAGAGAAGTACCGCAGGAGTCCACCGGCTTTTCTCCGTTCGAGCTGGTGTACGGAAGAACCATCCGAGGGCCGATGCACATCCTGAAAGAACTGTGGACGAAGGAAGTGGACACCCCAGAGGTGAAGAACAGTTATCAGTACGTGTTTGAGCTACGGGAGAAGCTGGAGCAGACTCTCGAGATAGCCAGAGAAAACCTGAAGAAGTCCCAGGACTGTGGAAAACACTACTACGATCGTAGGGCTGTGAACAGGAAGTTCAAACCTGGCAACAAAGTACTAGTGCTGCTACATACCGACCACAATAAGTTGCTGATGCAGTGGAAAGGCCCGTACGAAGTGGAGACAGTGGTGGGGATCAACGACTACAAGGTGAAGGTCGGCCAGCATTCCAAGATATACCACGCCAACCTCCTTAAGCTGTACGTGGAAAGGCCATCAGAGACTGTACACGCAGCAATAGCAGCTGAGATCGACGACAGCTTTGACAGCGAGGAACTGTTGGAACTGGGAGACTTCCATAGCAAGGAAGGCATCAATGATGTTAAGCTAGGACCGAGCTTGACGGAAGGTCAAAAGTTGGAGATCAATGACCTTATGGGCGAGTTTCCCCATAGCTTCAGCGATGTCCCAGGCTCTACGACTTTGGTCGAACATGAAGTCCACCTCACTTCAAATATCCCTGTTCGATCCAAACCATTCCCGATCCCTTTCAAGGCCCGCGAATCCTTGAAGAAAGACATCGATGAGATGCTGAAGATGGGCATCATCAGGGAGTCCAGTTCCCCCTACGCGTCTCCTGTCGTGGTCGTGAAGAAGAAGGACGGAAGCAACAGAGTATGCATCGACTACAGGAAGGTTAATAAGATCACCGTCTTCGATCCCGAGCCGATGCCTATAGCAGCAGACCTCTTCCGCCAATTATCGGGGAGTAAAATCTTCTCAAAGATTGACCTCAGCAAGGGTTATTGGCAAGTCCCCGTGCGTCAACAGGACATACCAAAGACTGCTTTTATAACTCCTGATGGGACGTACGAGTGCCTAAGGATGCCCTTTGGCATGGTCAACAGCGGGGCTACCCTGAAGAGAGGAATGAGGAAGATGCTCAAAGGGATGGACAACGTCGTGTGCTACTGGGACGACCTATTAGTCCACACCCAGACCTGGAAGGAGCATCTGCAGACCTTGAGGGAGCTGTTCCACCGTCTCACAGAAGCCAACTTGATCGTGAGACCCCGCAAGTGCATTCTGGGAGCTGACAACGTCGACTGCGTCGGACATCCGACGGAAGAAGGAGACAACGGAGGATGCACTGACTCCAGGAAAGCCCACGTGATCATCGTCTTTGACCCTGGGCCGATGACAGCCGCAACGGACGAGGGCGTCGTTTCCTTGCAGATGAAAGAACATTGACTGTGTGAATGAACTGAGAATACTGAAAGTATCCAGACAGACTGAAATAAGTTTTAATTTTGGACTTTGTTCATTGCGTCTCAACGTTGTTGGAAGAAATTAAGTAACTTTCTTCTTGAGTGGGGGGGGGGGGGGGGGGGGGGGGGTTATGTTACTTTGAGACTTGCGCGGCGGTGTGAAACACGCACGATGGTAGGCTTGCGTGACGCGCGCGACAGATCTGTTCGTTTTATTTTGCAGCGCATGCAGTGGTAGAGTGTATTTATCTTTGATTTAATTTTGCGTTGTTATTAGTAGAGGCTTTGTGTACCGTTGGTGTTTTTATTTGCTCGATATTATTTGAGAATTTTCGAGAAATGGTTGTTTACGAGGTTGTATGACGTAAGTCACGTGATGATGAAAATAATTTTGACTGGGTGTGGTGTTTCATGTAGGATTATTCTCGTTTGTTCCCGAGTATGTAGAGACTATATAAGCGCCGCACTGTTAAAAAGAGATGAGATGTTGATTGTTGTTGATAGTGAGTTGGAAAGTAAAATTTGAGAGTGGAAAAGCGATTGAGCGATTGTATGCAGTTGTTTATGTGTGCTGAATAAAAGTGGAAAACCTCATACGTCGACTTTGTGACTTGTATACTGATTGAACGGGTTGCGTGGATAAACGAATCTGAGCTACACTCATCAGTACTTCAGCATTGGTGCTGAATCAGATACTGATAGAAAATACCGACATCGATTCGAGTGTAACACAGGGCAGCAGTTGTTTGTGCGATCCTGGAGAGGACTTCCTGTCGGGACTCATTGTCTGATACAATGGCTCCAAAATGTTTGAAGCTATGCACTGTGTTGAGGGATTGGCCTTGGACTTTGATGTCCGTGTTGATGTCATTGGTGTTGTTGGTCAGCCTTTTGATCTTCTCTGCACTTATTTCCATTCCATAGGTTCTGGAGGTAGTGTCAAGCCTCTGTACCAGCTGTTCAAGTTCCTTTTCCTCTTCAGCCAATCCATCAATGTCATTTGCACAATGGAGGTTTGAGATTAGTCTATCCCCTCTGCTGGCTACCAGCTACAAACGAAACCTTATGCGGAAAATACGAACTTTGGCGCACAATCTTTTTAACACGAAACAGTTACATATAAACCGACAACCCACACTGAAAGCTCAATCGCGAATTTCAGTGTAGCGAGACAAAACGCGTTCGTTTTCTTTAGATAATACTGAAAAATATTCATCAAAATTCAGCACAACCTAATAACTCCAACTGAGTTGGTCGTCTTACAAACACGCGAGATATATTCATAAACGATGCTCCTTTCCAACACAATTATGAAAGTACAAGCTCATTTTAACTTGGCTGCAACTACGAAAAAGACAAGCATAGGCTAAAAAAATCATAAAACCCAATAATAGCTCACGCAACATCAGACAAATCCTCATGACGAAAAGTATAACGCAAAAGCTATCGTCAAAACCGTGAAAACGTGAACAACAAATTTAAGAAAACATGGCGAATGTATCATACCTTATGATCCAAGCGGATAGCAACTGAATGTAAACAAAGTTCTTCAACCAAAGACAAGGCACTTGATCCACGAATACTAAAAAAGACCGGTTCATCTTTTCTTTTAAAAATTACTTTTCGTTCACCAATAAACCTAGACACAAAACGACTCGATCTTCCATTATCTAGCCTACAGACCAATACTGACCAGAAATGTTGAGTAGATTAACGTACCCGGACACAGGAGTGTATAGGGGACGTAATGTCCAGAAATGTTGCTGAGTAGATTAATGTCCCAGGACACAGGAGTGTATAGGTGATGTAATGACCAGAAATGTTGGAGTGTATAGGGGACCCAATGACCAGAGATGTAAAAGGGTATTGTAGATTATAGTCACACGACACCGGAGCGAATAGGAGACTACTGGTCACATTATTCTGACATCAGCGAACCAGTTGATGGTAAGAAGAAAATAATATGGTCACACGTTGGCCTATCCGGGATTCGAAGCAGGTACCTTCCGGTTCTAGTAAGCCGCTTTACCAACTACGGCCCCGCTACCAGAGATGTCAACAACGAGCCAGTTGTATAGGCCTGCTGAGGCACAGCCAATAGTCTTCTTTGAAGCGACCTCACGGGGATTAAACCGATGAGAATTTTGTTTATGACAAAGCCGCCACTGAAGCGTGTATGAAGTAGTACATAAACTGCCCCTAATAACATCAATCTTCTAAGAGCACTAGATATCAACGATAAGAGTAAATACTTTACAATATAAAATAAGAAGGTGAAAACTATAAAACAAACGGACATTGAAACGCACAAAGGGGAGGACATAAACACAACATCAAGTCAAAGTCAGAATCAAAGTCAAATGAGGTCAAGGGTCGATGAAAGAAGATGATCGTCAAGTCAGGTACATACATTGTAAAACGTAAAGAAAATACACAATAAACAAGAATACACATCTCACTAAACACAGGGCGGGGAAAGAAAACATGGATCCATAGAAACAGAGGACTTAGCAGTTTTTCCAAAAATTACGTTTTTTGCATTTTACATAAACATAGTCAATCACCATGCCTAAATGGCATTTACACTGTATATTAAAGTAACGACATAAACAAGATGAATATAATCATCAGCTCTAGTCAGGGAAACGATCACTTTTCACACCAAGAAAAACGTTTCTTATACACACCGGTCTGCTTTTGACTACTGCCAGAGATGTGACTTACATACAGCGTCTTCTGACTAATGCCAGAGATGTGTCTTACATACAGCGTCTTCTGACTAATGCCAGAGATGTGACTTACATACAGCGTCTTCTGACTAATGCCAGAGATGTGACTTTCATACAGCGTCTTCCGATAGCGTGTAGAGAGTAAACAGGTCGCCTATAAACAGCCTACAGCAGCCTGCTAAGCCTCAAGCTGACATTGCAAAACTCCCTGTATAATATTATACAGTGAATAACGATTGTCAGCGTGTTAAGAATGTAAACCTGCATAGCAGGAAGTGTACTGTAACACAGGCGTTGGTTGACAAGGATAATTTGGGACTGTGCAGCGTACATTAACATCTAGAGGGATCCATTAAGCCAGATATCTGTGTACTAGTGTGACTCAGTCATTGAGCTAGATCAGCGAGTTACATTAAGTCTTGCGTCATATCACTATTAACAACACAGGCAGGGGAGAGGGAGAGTGTGTCATATCACTATTAACAACACAGGCAGGGGAGAGCGAGAGTGTGTCATATCACTATTAACAACACAGGCAGGGGAGAGGGAGAGTGTGTCATATCACTATTAACAACAAAGGCAGGGAAGAGGGAGAGTGTGAAGGTGGATGTAGTCACCATGGCCCAGGAGGTAAAATGCGTTTGCCTGGCCTGGACCTGTTTTGGGTTCCATTCTCGATGATGTCAGAGCTTTTATTTCTCAGTGGTGTCGCCGTGGTATAAGTGATCATTAGACGTTGCATAAGTGATTTTCAGACGTTGTTTCACTTCTCCATGTGTCTCCACCACGGCACGTTAGAAGGCGTGGTCATTCCATCAAACCTACAGTGGATAGCTGACAACGGAGTCATTAAGTAAAAGGATGTTGAGCACTATACAAAGTGCAATAACGCAATGCCGACTTTTTTGACAATAAATCTTCTGTTATTATGTGGAAAACATCTCAGACTGCTTTCTAAACCACACTTTTCACTCTACCTACTGCATTGAGCCAGGGTTTTCCCGCTTTTGGAAAACATACACCAGTCCCTTCTCGCCGGGTCTGCAGCCTGTTTCGCTCCACCGCATCGTTAACAAAGCAGCCATTACACACATGCACACCCACCCACACACACCCACACACACACGGTCAGGTGTAGCTGTCTGTAAACTTAATACGATAACCGAAACTGGAGAAAGCGGCAAGCAGAGGAATAAGAGCAATTTACTTACAGCGTTGCCACACAGTACAGTTTATATCATGTAATGAACTTGGCGTTAACTTGGATCGTGTGAAAGTTAGAAATCAACAGTCACCCACACGTATTCATACACACGCTCGCACTGCAGACACACACATACACACACATTCAGAAAGAGAGAGAGAGAGAGAGAGAGAGAGAGAGAGAGAGAGAGAGAGAGAGAGAGAGAGAGAGAGAGAGAGAGAGAGAGAGAGAGAGAGAGAGAGGCCTCAGACTTCAGAACTTTATTTTAAAAGGTTAAGATTTTAGGCATAAGCCTATTCTTACAATCAGACCTTTTGTAATAACATAACATCAAGATTTACCAAATTAATTAACCATCAGCTGAGTGTTGTTGAGGACAGAGAAAGATGGAGTGCACCGGTTAAACGATCATTTGTGGTGCCCCAACGACCTTCGAGTGACAAGGGTTGGATAGAATAGAATAGGATAACTAAACCACACTAATTAAGAAAAGAAAAGAAAAAAAGACTGTACTACAACAAAACACTACTACTACTACCGCCATCACCACTACTACTACTACTACTTCTACTACTACTACTACTACTACTAGCCTACTACTACTACTACTACTACTACTACTACTACTACTACTACTACTACTACTACTACTACTACTACTACTACTATTTTTACTACAGTGAACAACTAGAAACATTAAAGGCAAAGCTCGTTAGAGACAATTACAATAAAATAACCTTAAGAGGTTCAATTAGTTAATTCATAAAAAAATAGCAACTTAATTTGTACATTATGAAAAAAAAGGTGTGTGACAGAATTACAAACTTAGCATTAATAATATTAGTTTTGTTTGATCTGATTGAATAAATGGCAGCTTAATTTTCTTTTGCAACCACTAACTTTTGCCTGTTGTTGGATTTGTTTTGGCAAAAAAAGTTTCCAAATTGATTTATCCATGTGTGGTAACGGTAATAGATATTTTTTAGATCTAATGTTCGACTGTTTGGGGCTGAACAAGAAACAGGACATTTAGGTATTCATGTGGCTGGCTGATTTGTGTGAAATGTGTACATAAGCATTGCTTTGTTATTTCTTTGCACTTTGCAAACTGGACCTTGCTGAAGTGAAAGCTGGACTTTAGACAGATCTTTGTCAGAAGTATGTAGAGTATTGCCATCCGCAGATACTTCACATAAAATGATTTTGTATTCGAGAGATAAGAATGAGAGAGAGGGGGGGATAGAGAGGGAGAGAGATGTTCTCACACACAAAACATACATATACGCACACATACACATAAAGTACTAACACATTAAGTCCAAACATGCTTTTCACACTTTTATTGACACCACACAGCAGAGCGTAATAGTGTAATGATACCGCAACACAGGAAACCACAGCAACACAGCAAGGCACGATGTAATGAGGTAGAAGAAGAGGGACACAGAAAAAGACATGGGAGGACAACATTGAAGAATGGACTGGCTTGACACTAAACGAAGCCATGTGGGTTGCTGAGGACAATGAAAGATGGAGTACGCTGGTTAAATGATCATCTGTGGTGCCCGACTGAGTATGTTTGTCAAATGTGTTGAGTACTGTGTTTAAGTGACATGTGATATCGTTGGCTATGTTGTATCATGGACTTTGTTGTACAATGTTGGTTCACTGCTATATACATAACTAACTATCTAGCAAAGGCAAAGCCCGGTACGCGCTAGAATTTGTTTTCGTTTTGGTCGGACCTGCACTTAAAAGTGCGTTTCAAGTGAACTGTTTCTCATTTCAGAGTCGCTGTTTCTATGTTGTTCGGTTCTTATGTACGACGCGCTTAGTGGTAAATCCATTTCCGTTTGTATTAAAATACGGCGTTCTCTCAGCGCGTATGCTGAGTCGGGGTGAAATGTAGCCGTATTGGCTACAGGAATTTCTGACCATACGATACGTAGGCCTTACTCCGTATCTGGTAGGTTTAAACTATGTGCTGTTACATTATATATATATATATATATATATATATATATATATATATATATATATATATATATATATATATATATATATATATATATATATATATATATATATATTATATATATATATATATATATATATATATATATATATATATATATAAATATATATATATATATACTTATATCAGGTTGTTTATGGGGACTGTGTCACCAACCAGCTTTTCGGGAACTTGTATTTCTACTGCTTGTAGAAAGTTTATATTTGGAAATAAGATTAATTTGCCCACCTAGATGCCAAATATGCTAAAACATTCTTGAAAAATTTATTAACTTCTGATTTGAAAAATATATATAAAAACATGTTAAGGTCCCCATATCCACGTCCCCAAAAAGATTTTTGAGGACGTGGATACGGGGACCTTAATATGTTTATATATATATAATATATATATATATATTTTTTTTTTTACATTATTTCTTTATTATTATTTTATTTCTTTTAAAATTATTTTTAACGTTTGTTTTATTCCTTCCTATCCTATCCTATCCCGTAAATCGGAGGTCGTAGGGGCACCACAGATAATCGTTTAACCAGCATACTCCATCTGTCCTTTCCTCATCAACCCTGATTGTTTCACTCAGTGTCAAACCAGTCCATTCTCGAATGTTGTCCTCCCACCTCTTTTTCGGTCTTCCTCTTCTTCTACCTCCTTGCACTGTGCCTGGCAGGATGGTCTCTGCAAGACCTGATGATCTGTTGACGTGGCCATACCATCGGAGTTTCCGTTTCTTCACCACTGTGAGCAAATTTTCAGCTCCAATGAAACATTATCAATACAATACAATCTATCTATCTAACCTATCCCGTAACTCGGAGGTCGTAGGAGCACCGCAGATGATCGTTTAACCAACGTACTCCATCTTTCTCTGTCCTCAGCAACCCTGATGGTTTCGCTCAGAGTCAAACCAGTCCATTCTCGAATGTTGTCCTCCCACTTTTTTTTCGGTCTCCCTCTACTTCTACCTCCTTGCACTGTGCCTTGCAGGATGGTCTTTGCAAGAGCTGAGGATCTGGTGACGTGGCCATACCATCGGAGTTTCCGTTTCTTCACCACTGTGAGCATGTCATCGTGTTGTCCAATGGCTTGTGTGATGGTCTGTCGGACTTCGTCGTTGGTTATGTGTTGGGTTTAGGAAATGCCCAGACGTCTTCTGTAGCAACTCATCTCCACGCTTTGTATTCTTCGTTGTAGATCTGCTATGAGGGTCCATGTTTCGCAAGTGTATAGGAAGATGGAGATGACAAGGGAGCGCAACAGTCTTACCTTGGAATGTAGACTGATGGTCCTGTCTTTCCAAATTGGCTTCAACCTCGCCAGGGCAGCAGTTGTTTGTGCGATCTTGGAGAGGACTTCCTGTGGGGACCCATTGTCTGATACAATGGCTCCTAAATATTTAAAGCTATGAACTGTGTTGAGGGATTGGATTTGGACTTTGATGTCCGTGTTGATGCCATTGGTGTTGTTGGTCATCATTTTGGTCTTCTCTGCACTTATTTCCATTCCATAGACTCTGGAGGTGGTGTCAAGCCTCTGTACCAGCTGTTCAAGTTCTTGTTCCTCTCCAGCCAATCCATCAATGTCATCCGCAAAACGAAGGTTGAAGATTGCTCTTCCCCCTATGCTGACTGTGTTTTCGTGATCTGCAATGACATCTGACATCATGCGCTCTAGGAAGTTGTTGAAGAGTGTTGGAGAGAGTAGGCATCCCTGACGCACACCGATTGTTGTTCTGAACCAGTTTCCGATGGCGCTGTTGTGGAGGACTGCACTGGTAGCCTTGTCATACAGCCTTTTGATGACTTCAAGAATTTTAGGGCTGATGTTGTACACTGTCATAGTTGCCCACAGAGCTGCGTGCCAGACTCGGTCAAACGCCTATTTGAAGTCTACGAACACATGATATAGATGTCGTTGGTGCTTTAAGTATTTTCGCAGATTATTCTGAGGTTGAAAATCTGTTAAGTGGTACTTCGCCCTGCCCTGAATGCTGCTTGTTCTTCAGCTATGATGTGTTCGGCTTGGGGTTTCAGTCTGTTGAGTATTAATTTGTTTAATTAATTTTTTTAACTTGTAAAAATATTTTAAATTACTTTTTAATTATTATTTTTTTAATTTTAAATATTAATTTATTTATTTGTTTGCTACCAATATGCGCTGAACCTTCATAGGGTAATCTTGTTTGGTATACATGGGATTAGGAACCTGCAAGGACCAGACCCTCCTCCCTTTTTTTTTTAGAGTAGTGAAGGTGGAGGGTGTAGCAGTGTGAGTACTAATCTCACACTTTAATTAATAATAATCGTCATTGTGTATGTCCATGTCTTTGAGTGTTATGTGTTCACTATTAGAATGCATTTACTTCTTAGTTTATTATTGGAGAATAAAATCAGAACATAATCTGCACTTGACGTGTGTGGTCTTGGTGTAACTGAATGGTGTAACTGAAAACAACTGTTTGAAAGACTGACTTCTACAGAGGGGCCCACTTGACTATTGGCCCCCACGTTACCTTTGGCCACCCCAATCCCACTCTTCCTTCTGTCTCTTTCTTCTCCCTCTGGCTGTAAAAGGTATAATCAGGAGGGGTCAAACACAGTACAATCCTGTAGTATTACCATTTCACAAGGGCTTTTTTTTTCAACCTAACAACCTGAATGTAGGGATTTGAAATGACATTTTGGCATGATTTATCTCAAGGAGCAAATCTATCTGTGGAGACTTCATCTGAAGTTTGGGTTCAAGGGCTGCGTCCATCAGTGGTTCCAGTCGTATCTAGAGGATATGTTTCTGTACGTCAGTGTGAACACAGCTACAAGACTGACCTGTGGGGTCCCCCAGGGGTCCGTTTTGGAACCTGTACTCTTTTCGCTTTATACCTTTGAATTTGGCCGTATCATCGAGATACACGAGCAAGGGAGGCAGCTTTTTTGGTGATGACTCTGACCTCTACGACTCTTTCCCTCCTGATGATGCCGCTGCAGTGGAGTCTGCTAAGAAGTTTGAGCTGTGTTCCTCTGACCTCAAGGTGTGGATGACGCACAGAAACTGAACGAGGACAAGACTGAGGCCATCATGTGTGGACCTCAGAGCAAAAGAGACTCTGTATCCCTGAGCTCCAACAGTTTTGGACAGTCAGCTATCCCCTTCTTGTCCACTGTCAGAGATCTGGACATCATGATTGATGCAAACCTCACAATAGAGGATCAAGCGAGTGCCGTGGTTAGAGGGTGCTTCTTCCATCTTCACTGTCTTGGTAAACTGCGAGATGCCCTCGGAAAACAAGACCATTGCCGTCGCCTTGGTGATATTCAGGATAGATTATGCAAACCGTTGTCCAGCTTGACCGTCTCCAGTGTGTTCTGAACACGGCCGCCAGGATTGTCACCCGCAGCAAGAAGACCAGACCACATCACTCCTGTTCACTGGCTGCCAGTCAAGAAGAAAGTCGACCACAAAGTCCTCGAGCTCCATATGCTACGAGTGTGTGCATGAACCCACCTCCCTCTATAGTACATGAGAGACATTGTCCCTACCCACAAACCCTCAAGGCGCCTTCACTCCTCTTCCCAGTTTATGTTGTCCGTTCCAAGTGTGGATGGACACAGAAAGAAGGGTTTGGGTCACCGCTCCTTCTCCCACTTCTTCTAGCCTTGCAAAGACCATCCTGCAAGGCACGGTACAAGGAGGCAGAAGAAGAGGTAGACAAAAAAGAGGTGGGAAGACAACATTCGAGAATGGACTGGCTTGACACTGAGTGAAGCTATGACGGTTGCAGATTACAGATAAAGATGGAGTAACTCTGGTTTAAGCGATCATCTGTGCTGCCCCAACAACTTTCGAGTTACGTGATAAGATAGGATAGGATAGGATATTGATATATAGATATATAAAATGTGTTTATTAAGTATTTAACATATATCATTTATTTATTGAAATCCTTACCTTGTTAATTACTATGGCTTTTACTGTAATAGGGTATGGCCACGTCACCAGAGCATCAGGCCTTGCAAAGACCATCCTGCAAGGCACGGTACAAGGAGGCAGAAGAAGAGGTAGACAGAAAAAGAGGTGGGAAGACAACATTCGAGAATGGACTGGCTTGACACTGAGTGAAACCATGAGGGCTGCTGAGGACAGAGAAAGAGGGAGTACACTGGTTAAACAATCGTCTGTGGTTCCCTAACGACTTCTAAGTTACGGGACAGGATAGGATAATGGTGGGCGTGGACGTTAAACTTCAATGTTCACCTCCCTTTTTTGAGAGTTTTTGGAGAGAGCTTGTATGCAGTTGTTGATGCTGCTTGCTGAATAAAGTTGGAAAAAACACATAGTAACGACTCCTGCCTTGTTGCTGGGAGAACGGGTTACGTACATAACAAATTCGAGTTACACAAGATTCAAGCATCGGGACTGAATCGGCTATTGCAGTGTAACACTGTCTGACAAAGTATTTAAGGAAAAGATAAAGAAAAGGTTGCAAGATCAGTATGCACAAAACTGGCACTCTGAAATTGACTCAAATAGCATATAATATAATAAAAAATGTTTAAAGATAATTTTGCTTTTGAAAAGTATTTGACTGTTCTTCCCTCCAATCTAGCCGCCAGTATAACAAAAATTAGAACATCACCTCCTAAACTACCAGTACAAAAGGGACGCTTTTTAAAATTAAAAAATGTGACAGAACTTCTAATAATTAATCTGGCATCTTGTGATGCCTATGGAACAGCTTTTTTTGTACCGTTCATTGTTTTTTAATGTAATTCACCATCCCCCCTTTTTTGGCTAAAATGCCCCCTGGGCTATGAGCCTTGTTTCATGCTTTAATTATAATGATTTTTGTTAATAAAAGGACAAAGGCAAAAGGGAAATAATTTTCACTT
>CM072520.1:55329815-55427315 GCA_036898135.1 Oncomelania hupensis
GTTTCTCTTACCATATTTTTCATTAATGTCGATAAGATTCTTGTCTTCACACTTCTGCCTATCTCGGCTGTGAGATCACGGAACCAAATTTTCCCCACGATTGTCTTCATGGACATGAAAGAGCTCAAAACTCTAGTTCGTTTCAACAAAACATCGGTTTCTTTGTTCGAACAAAATTCCGGTTACCTTGATTATTAGTTTTTGTGTGAAATACATTTGAATGTCTTGCCATTTCGTCCTCTTTTTTTAAAAAGTTCGTACAGCATGCGGTTATCTTGATTATTAGTTTGTAGAGTATCCGGTTTGTGTTTGAATTGTTCGTCACTTTATACTTCAGCGATTTTTTTGTGCTTCGATAAGCTTCTATAACGAGTACGATATGAGAAAACAGGTGTAATGGGGCTTTGATAGAAGGACGTACGTGTGCGCGCGTGTGTGTGTGTGGTGTGTGCATATATACTACTCACAATAATTGAAGGGCCACTCTCATATTTCATTAAGTTTAATTATTTTTTGCTGCTATCAATAATATCGCTTATATTGCTTATTTCAAAAACTTATCCTGTACAGTAACATTCAAGACAATCTTATTCTGACAAGTAATCACATGTGTGAGTTTTGAACTTTCTGCACTGAGTTGAAAAACAAACCCAATTTTTACAACACCAAAATACCCTAATTTGCTGTTGTCTTGCTAATAAAGCAAAATTTTCAACATTAAAAAGTGGTTTGCACGCAAAAGGCTTGCATTTTGTGAGTTCAGTTCAACAATCAGCGCTTTTTTCTGGGTATAAATGGGAGCGCTTTTGCTGCTTTTCTAACCATGCCCCCAAGGCGATTGACTGATGCGGATAGAGGCAGAGCTATTGCATGGCTTCAGGAAGGGGTGGGGGTGAGAGAAGTTGGCAGGCGGCTGGGAGTATCCCACTCCGTTGTCCAAGGGCTGCGAGAGCGCTTTAACAACACTGGAAGCCTCCAAGAACCAAGAAGGTCTGGACGCCCCAGCGTTACCACTGCAAGACAAGACCATTTCATCACCCTGTCAGCTCTGAGGATGAGGTCCGCTACAGCAAACACCATCAGAAGACAGCTTCACGCAGCAGCAATGTTAACGTCAGCGACCAGACAATTCGCAACCGTCTACACGAAGCAAACCTGCGATCAAGACGACCAGCAGTACGGCCTTTGCTCCCCCCCCCCCCCCCCCAGCTCACCATGCAGCGCGTTTGGCCTGGGCTCGGCGTCATTTGGTGTGGACTAGGCAACATTGGTCAAATGTGCTCTTTACAGACGAGTCTCGGTTCTCCTTGTCTTTCAACGACCGTCGAGTGAATGTTTGGAGGCGTCCACGGGAGCGTTTTGCTGATGCGACGGTGCGCGAGCATGACCGCTTTGGTGGTGGATCTGTCATTATGTGGGGTGGCTTCGCATTAAACTTCAGAACACCCCTGCTCCAAATTCATGGCAACTTAAACGGTATTGGCTACAGGGATGATGTTCTCCCAGCTCTGCGGGCCATTGGGGAAGGTGCCATACAACAGGACGATAATGCCAGACCCCACCGAGCGCGTATCGTCAATGACTTCCTGCAGCAACAGCACGTCATAAGGATGGATTGGCCGGCTCGATCACCCGATTTGAACCCCATAGAACATCTGTGGGATGTCTTGGGTCGACAGACACGGGCAAACCTCCCTCCAGGAGCTAACCTTGACGTTCTGGCCCAAGTTCTCCAGCAAGATTGGTTGGCCATCCCAGGAAACATCCTCCATAACCTGATACGGTCCATGAGACAACGATGCCAAGACTGCATTGATGCAAACGGTGGCCACACCCGATACTGACTCTATAGGTTTTTGGTTTCTAAAGTTTTGATTTTGTAAATGAGGGGTATGTCCAGTTAAATTGAATTTACTCGAATTTTAAGCGACTGATGTTTAACATCTTTTTTGTTATTGATTCAGAAATGATTGCAATAAAATATGATGAACTAATAACTTTGATTCATGTTTTTGATTTAAAGAGAGACCCATATGTCCAAGTGGCCCTTGAATTATTTTGAGTAGTATATTTTATGTTGTGTGTTTGTTAGAAGGAGAGGGGTCTCCTTCTTCTCCTCTCATCCTCCTTCTCTTCCCCAATACAACGAATTTTTGCGTGAGACGTAAGCAGATAAATAGTGGATTATATGGGGAGTTGTTAAGGAAGTCGTTGAATTAAAAATTACATAAACCACTTGACTCCAATGTTGTGCCCTACGTCCCAGTGGATGGGAAGCCAAAGATTTCAATTTCATTTAAAGAATGAGACTGGCTTTTAAAACTATAACATATTTTATTCTTCTCCGTCTTGTATTTTTTGTTATTGGTCTTGTTCGTCTAGGATTTTTTTGTTGTTGTTGTTTGTGCTAAGCTTGTCCTTCCTCTCATTGTTGTTGTTGTTGTTGTTGTTGTTGTTGTTGTTGTTCTTCTTCTTCTTCTTCTTCTTCTTCAGTATTTGTGTGGCTCCTAACTGTTTAACAGGAGCGGACATGATTATTTTGTGTTTGTATCTGTTTTTCTTCTTTAAAAAAAAAATTACTCTATATTCGCGCGTGCTCCCTCCAGGCGCGCATGCATGAACGTATTATTATACAACATCCGGTTATCTGCTTATTATTAGCTGGATTATTAGCTTGTAGAACATCCGGTTTGTGTTTCTCGCGTTTGATTGTCAGTCACACAGGGGCATTACAGGTTGGGCAGACCCCCGACGGCCCAACAGTAGATAACACGCAGCCTTTGTATTATAAATAGTATAAATAGAAGAGGACTTCCAGATATCTCTTTGACGAAACGAATGGGTCCCACAGCGGAACTAACAATAATATTCATTCTTAAATAGAATCTTTGTCATAGCAGCAAGCTGCACTCACAACATTGTTGTTACACGTTTAAAGTATTATGTACCAATAAGTATATTGCTAAAAAAACAAAATCAAACTTTCACATGCAAACAATCCTGGCTTCTAATGCCAGAACATAGTAGGCCTAATGACGAAAGTATTGAGAAAATGATTTCTTATGTGTGTGTGTGAACCTTTCACCTGGCTTCTTTTTAAAGCCTCACTCTGGGCTAAGGTGGTCAGTATCACTTTATTAATGATTTTATAAAATGATAATACTTCAAGTTCTTCTGGTATAAACTTATAGCGATAGCGGTGTGTTTGATTGTAATATACGGTCAGACACGCTTACAACGACGAAGTCCAGGAGAATTTTCGTATTCGTTATACCCGAAGTTTGTTGTACCCGTAGTCGATGGCTAGTGTATTGCTTTGTAAAAATTATTATTTACTTCACTGGTTATCTTGATTTTTAGTTTGTAGAATATCGGTTTGTGTTTCAATTTTTCGATTGTTCATCACATTCTATTGTAAGCAATTCTTTTTGTGCTTCGATATGCTTGTATACACACCAGCTCAATGCCTATGTGAGCAGCACTGTTTAGTGGCTTGCTGGCTGCGGGCTATTTATAGCTTGCCTGCACCCACCCTTCCAGTGGAGGGAAAGGAAAGGTAGCATCGGCGATGCTATTTATAGCTAGCCTGGCTGACCTAACCTCAAAACTAAAAAGCTTTGGTTGAGTCGGTGTGTATAATCAGTATGATATGATAAAATTGGTGTAGCCTAATGGGTGTACGAGGTAAGGGTGTGTGCGTGTGTGCGTGCGCGTGTCTGTGTGTGGTGTGTGTGTGAGGAGGTGGTTGGCTTCTTTTTCTTCTTCATCTCCTCATCCTTTCCTCCTTCTTTTCGCAAAAACAACGAATTTTGCGTGAGAAGTAAGCAAATAAAAAGTGAATTCTATGGAGAGTTTTTAGGAAGTCGTTAATTGAAAAATGACACAAACCCCTTGACTCCAATGTCGTGCCCCACGTCCCACTAGATGTTTTTGTGTGTGACGGAGGCTGGTTCAGGTGAATGGTTAATGGCTTGATAGTTTGCTCGCGTCTTTTAATGGTTTTAGTTTGGTATTTAGTTAGCTGTCTGGTAGGATGAATGAAGCGTTAGTTGTCACAATAAAAAGTTGATCAGACATCAAGTGGATCCTTGTAAAGACAAGAACAGATACCTTTCATCACGTAATTATTATATCAGACATTGTATCAATGCTTTTACAACATCGTTCAGTCAAAACATCGATGTCATTAAATCAACCTCCGTTTTTTGTGAAATCTGTTTCCTATTTCAAGCATTTGTCAACTATGAAAAGCTTTTTCACTATTTCGGCAACAGCATGCCGAATTCGAATTTTAGGCAAGCGATAGCCAATTTTACGAAATCGGCAACTCAGCTGCCGATTTCACGAATTCGGCAATTTCTCGATATTGTTACGACATATGTGTAGGGATGGGCGAACACATGTGTGCGTGGGTGTAGGTGGGTTACTGGTAGGATGTTGTGCGTGGGTGTAGGTAGGTTGCTGGTAGGATGTTGTGCGTGGGTGTAGGTGGGTTGCTGGTAGGAAGTTGTGCGTGGGTGTAGGTGGGTTGCTGGTAGGATGTTGTGCGCAGGTGTAGATGGGTTGCTGGTAGGATGTTGTGGGTATGTGGGTTATGACGGCTGCGTACCACAACAACCCCTCTGGGTTTTTTCATCATGGCGTGGCCGTTGCCCGCGCTGGTCCCAAGATGGCAGAGCGTAATGAATGGCATTGTTTTACGCCCTGTCCCCTTTCGCCACCAAAGACTCGCTGCCTCTTGATCCCATGCAGTTTTCCAACCCAGCGCAGACTGCCCACGTCCGCCCAAAGACGACCCACGTACTAAACCTCAAACCCACACTGAGCGGCTGAACCTGATGATGCTGGTGAGCTTTGTTTGTTCGTATGTATGTTTGTGTTTCGGTTGTTTTTTTTTTGTTGTTTTTTTTCTTCTCCAGATCCTCTGAACCACTGACGTTCGTGTTTGTACGTAAAAAATATTCTTACAGCTAAATATTGTATTATTTATTGCATGCTTTCAAATGTGGACTGTTGCGGTTTTTACACATTATATAGAAGGTGAAGAAGAAGAAGAAGAAGAAGAAGAAGAAGAAGAAGAAGAAGAAGAAGAAGAAGAAGAAGAAGGAGGATGCTGGAAACGGATTTCAACACCAGCGCTTGAGCTGCAGCTCCAGATGAAAGCTTACGTACGCCCATTATTTATGTATACTGTCAGGAGGGGCACAAATTCCAATGATTAGCCTCTGCAACGACTTTGAATCTGAAGGATAATTATGTTACCTCTTTATCTGTTCTGCCTGCTTGCTTGTATTTATTTCTGTCAGTTCTGCTTTTCTTTCTGTGTTTTTATCTGTTTGACCGACTACTGCTCAATTGTCTTTCAGCCTGCCTGTGTCTAACTGCCTATATACTCCTATGACCTATCTCAGTCAGTCTCTTGGGTGTTTAGAATAACGTTGACCTGAAGTGATCCCCCGCCGCGGGCAATCTTTAAGTTCCATCATGAGCGAGGACAGACCTGTCAGTATCATGACAATGCATTTTTGCGTCAATGGGGCGCGCTGCTAGCAGAGAGCGAAGATGACAGTTAAACAATTGACGGCTAAAGCGAACAGACAGAGAGATATTCACAGACAGAGAGAAACGCGCGCACACACACACCCACCCACCCACACACACACAGTACCTCTCGCCAGTCCTAGCAGTTATTATTATAATAATAATAATAATACAGGATGCTATGTACGCGCCTTTCCCCAAGGCTCAAAGCGCGGCGATCTATACCAACATACACGCTCACCTGTCTCATTTACCCTCACACACACCAAATACACATACATCACCCAAACAGGTGGTGTAAAGGCAGGGAGATCGCTATTAGAAGACGGAAGAAAATCGAACTTTTATTTTTGAAATTTTTATATTGACTGCATCCTGTACCATTATTGAAGGGAGGGAGGAAACCGGAGTGCCCGGAGAAAACCCTCGGTGACCTCAATAGTATCGTACCTAAGTCACATACGTTCGCCCCTTGCGGGAATCGAACCCGCGACCTTCGGCATAGGAAACCGGCGACTTATCCACTGCGCCACGAGGCCACCCCAAGCAAGCTTACCTATGACACCGGATGATTTAACGACGGACGTTTCCTCTTTCTTTTCCTTTGCGGGTGGGTATATGTGATGACGATGCATTTGTTGAATACTTCCAAGAAACCCTGCAATCTTTCCGTGACAAGCCGCAGAGATGAGCGGAGAGGCGAAATTAATCCTGGGCTAGTCTCAGATATGCTCTGTGTGTGTGTGTGTGTGTGTGTGTGTGTGTGTGTGTGTGTGTGTGTGTGTGTGTGCGTGTAAAATACCACAAATTTACAATGTTTCTAGCATCGTCACGGACAAATAATGTGTTGTCCTATATGATTTTCTTCCCCCCCCCCCCTCCCCAGGAATAGATTAAAGAGCGTTGGTGAAAGTAGGCTCCTTTGTCCTATTCGGAGCGTGGATTGGAAGAACGCTCCTCTTAGCTGGTTGTTTAATGGAAGTTCAGTGCTTGCCTTCTTATAGAGTAGCCTATTTGTATAACCAGTACTATCCATTCGTATAATTTTAAGTTTTGCAATACTCAAACCATCATAAAAGACTGTCAGAGGCCTTATAGAAATTGAGTAAATTACGGCGAATTCTTGTTATTTAAAGTTTATTTTTCTTTCTATTATTAGCATACATTTGCATAATACTTTGTTCACGATTTGGTATGCAACCAGCCTGTACTTCTGCCAGCAACTTGACTGTTTTGCTGTTTAACCTGCTGAGAATAATCCGGAGTTTCGTTGAGTGACTAATCAGGTTAGGCAGACAGTTCGGGCTTTCTTAATTTGTCAATGATATATTTAGTGGCTTGGTCGCCTCTCCTGGCAGTTTCGTCTGGTACTAAATCTTCTTGCAGAGCCATTTCAGCACATTGTGGATGTCTTGCCTCAACAAACCCACAACGTGATATATTTTGTATCATCACAAATAAAATCTTACCAGCATCCAGATCTTCCAGTTGTGTTGGTGTCGCTAGAGTGGGAGCCACTAATGCGTGGGTATCGTTAAATAACTGTGCAATCTTTGCTTGGTTTGCCTCAACAAAGTGTTGCAGCTCGTATAGCTGGTCCTGGATTGTCCTCAGTTCCTCCAATAGATAACCAATGACGGATGATCCCATTGACAATCCCCAGCTGTTCAGGTTGTTTAACCTTGACAGATCAAGCAATGTCAATTATTACTTTCATGACTTTATTTCCAATTCTGTTTTGTTACGGCTAATCTAATCAATACACTAGGTCTTCTTGGCAAAAGTTCGGTGGGTGTCATGCAACAGGCCATCGTATAATATAACTCTGATTACTTAGATATGGCTCCATAGTACTTATAAGTACTGAATCAGTTTTGACCAACTGCTGTCTCCACTGTTACCACAATAAAAAAAATGTACTAGTAATAGAACTAGTAATTTTTTTTAAAGTATAATACCAAACTAAAAAGCCTGCTCAGATGATGATGATGTCCACTTGTATGGCGCACATATCCATGCTGGCAGCATGCTCAGGGCGCCGGGGGTTGGGGAAAAAGGGTGGAAAAAAGAAAAAAAAAAGAAGAACTTCTCCATGTATACACTCAAAAATAGTCAAAAAAGATAGGTCTTCAGACGCCTCTTGAAAGAGTCCAGTGTCTCTACGACTCTCAAGTCCTGGGGGAGTGTTCCACAATGCAGGGCCACAGTGGGAGAAGGAGCGGAAGCATGTACTCTCACACAAGCACTGGCAGATTAAGAGTGTAGAATACATAAACTACACATATGGAACACATGTACAAACACAAACAAAATTAATGTAAGCAGTCTGTTACATGCTTTATAAATAGTCTATTCCGCCCCCATACTTGAATCTTGATATGTGTAACTCGAATTGGTTTGTCCACGCAGCCTGTTCACTCAGCAACAAGGCATGAGTCGTTGTATAAAGTTTCCCAACTTTATTTATCGAACACCAACAATTGCATACAAGATCACTTTCCAAAAATCACTGTAAAAAACTTTTTTTTTGTTGTAGTATCAATTTGTAATCATACCATTAATATAAGTTGTACTGATGTAGCATAAACAATTACCAAAATCAACCATGTGCTGATTTATGTGTTTAGCTAATTAATTAATTGAACAATTCGTTCACATTAAGAAACAAACAAAACAAAATAAAAGAAAACAAAAAAACACACAGATAAAAAAATAAATAAAATTAAACCTTTCAATTTTACCTGTGAAGAACGAAGTACTTATAAATGTCACATTACGCCTTACAAAAAGTTGAAGTTGGGCTTGGGACCGAAGCATTACCACTAATCTCTGGGTCCATAGTCCTCACCATCACCACAAAAAAAAAAAGAAAAAGAATACGAAAAATAAAAAAATAAAAAATCAAACTGAAACAAATGAATAAATAATAAAATCACTCCACCCCAACCCTCACTCCAAAAAAAGAATATATTTAATAAAACTAATAGTTCCTAAAGTAAAATTTAAAAAAATAGAAAATTCTGAATAATTCATGATTTCTAATTAAATGTATGGGCATTAAGCTCAATGATAAATCAGAGTGTTCTTCTTGATATAAAATATTTGAGATAGACATTGGTAGCCTTACTTTGGTAGCTTTACTTATTTTAATCTAATGAGTAAAGACTGAATATGGTTAACATTTTGTTGACAATCAAATATTAAGTGATTTACATTTATAATATTACCATAATTACAAGTGCTTGAGGATTTATGAAACGAGCACGCTAAACATTTAGCATTAGTCTGTGAAATAAACTATTAATATGAAAGATTTTGAAATATTTATAACATTTGTTTATTACTTTCGAATTATCTAAATAATGTTTTTCTATTACCTCTTGTTTGTATTTCTCATTCTACTGATTCCAAGCACATCGTTTTATTTCATTATTAAGTTCATTGGTTGTCAAATTAAAAAAAATAATCTAATTGATTCGTCTGAAGATGCAGCACTCTTTGCTATGTAGTCAACAATTTCATTTCTTCGTATATATGTAACTGATTATTGCTTTCCAAATTAATGAAATATCCGATACCCTTGTAATGATTTGATGACATAACATTAGTAGTTCTATTTGCAATTCCTGTCTGGCATTACTGACCCAAGCTGACTAAGCCGACAAGGTTGATTTAAAATCAGGAAAGATTGTTATTTTTAAAAGGATGCTAGTGAAATAAGTTATGAAAGACAGTCTCATTAATATTGCAATTAGTTCAGCTGTAAAAATAGTACACTCTTTCTTTAAAAAAATATTGTCGAGATAATTTAAAATCGGGAATATAAAAAGCTGCTCCAGCATTTCCGTTTTCTGAAACTGATTCATCAGTTTATATATGCAACAAATTTTGAGATAACAAACAAATATATCATTGTGCTATTGTTGCCAAAAATAAAGGATTTTCTTGTTTTCAATATCTCCATAATCCAAAATTATCTCGGGAACTAAAAGAAGCCAAGGCGAATATGGGCTGCACGGAATAACAAAAGGTGACGTTGTCTCAATTGGTGTCGATTTTATTAAAGGTAATATGTATTAGTAAAAATCAATTCTCGCAAGCAGACAGTGCATGACTTATATAGCCTCTCTGCAATCCAGTAAAGCTTAGAACGTTCCAGAGTGATGCGATAACACCCAATTAAAATAAAACTCGTCACCGATGCACTTTCTTACATCATTCCTCAGTTTAGAAGAATTTCCAAGCAAATACCAGATAATTCTGGAACTTTCGCTCTATAATAAACTAGTAATTCCAAAAAAAAATCCTCAACGATACTACAACAATATAGACCGATGAAAATTATCAAAATTATACAAAGCTTTTTCTACCAACAGCGCAGAATCAAATGAAAGATAAGTACAGCATGCTTCGCAAACTAATAATAATAATAATAATAATAGTAATAATAATAATAATAATAATAATAATAATAATAATAATAATACAGGATGCTATATACGCGCCTTTCCCCAAATCAATCAGGCTCAAAGCGCGGCGATCTATACCAACATACACGCTCACTTGTCTCAAACACCCTCACACACACCAAATAAACATCCATCGCTCAAACAAGTGGTGTACAGGCAGGGAGATCGCTATTAAAAGACGGAAATAAAATCGAATTTTTATTTTTGAAATTTTTATATTGACTGCGTCCTGTACCATTATTGAAGGGAGGGAGGAAACCGGAGTGCCCGGATAAAACCCTTGGTGTCCTCAGTAGTCTCGTACCTAAGTCACATACGTTCGCCCCTTGCGGGAATCGAACCCGCGACCTTCGGCATAGGAAACCAGCGACTTATCCACTGCGCCACATGTCCGGAACTATCGTACGCGTCTCAAATCGTAACACAATCACAACGGTAAGAGAAAGGTGTAAAACTACACATGGGAAATACAATTAAACAAAACTGTAAAAAGTATCAAAAGGAAACAAACAGCTTTAGGTTGTGGTTGTCTCGCCTTAGAAAGTGGGGCAGGAGTTGACCAGCATCCTGGACACAATCCTTATCGGATACAATCCTTATTGGATACAATCCTTATTGGATACAATTACAATCCTTATTGGATACAATCCTTATTAAAAAAACAATCCTTATCGGATACATTCCTTATTGCATACAATCTTTATTGGATACAATCCTTATTGGATACAATCCTTATTGGATACAATCCTTATTGGATGCAATCACGATCCTTATTGGATACAATCCTTGTTGGATACAATCCTTATTGGATGCAATCACGATCCTTATTGGATACAATCCTTATTGGATACAATCCTTATTAGATACAATCCTTATTGGATACAATCCTTATTGGATATAATCCTTATTGGATACAATCCTTATTGGATACAATTACAATCCTTATTGGATACAATCCTTATTGGATACAATTACAATCCTTATCGGATACAATCCTTATTGGATACAATCCTTATTGGATACAATTACAATCCTTATTGGATACAATCCTTATTGGATACAATCCTTGTTGGATATAATTACAATCCTTATTGGATACAATCCTTATTGGATACAATTACAATCCTTATTGGATACAATCCTTATTGGATACAATTACAATCCTTATTGGATGCAATCCTTATTGGATACAATTACAATCCTTATTGGATACAATCCTTATTGGATACAATTACAATCCTTATTGGATACAATCCTTATTAAAAAACAATCCTTATCGGATACATTCCTTATTGCATACAATCTTTATTGGATACAATCCTTATTGGATACAATCTTTATTGGATACAATCCTTATTGGATACAATCCTTATTGGATACAATCTTTATTGGATACAATCTTTATTGGATACAATCCTTGTTGGATACAATCGCCATCCTATTTGGATACAATATTTATTGGATGCAATCCTTATTGGATACAATCCTTGTTGGATACGATCCTTATTGGATACAATTACGATCCTTATTGGATGCAATCCTTATTGGATACAATTACAATCCTTATTGGATGCAATCCTTATTGGATACAATTACGATCCTTATTGGATGTAATCCTTATTGGATACAATTACAATCCTTATTGGATACAATCCTTATTGGTTACAATTACGATCCTTATTGGATGCAATCCTTATTGGATTTAATTACAATCCTTATTGGATACAATTAAAATCCTTATTGGATGCAATCCTTATTGTATACAATTACAATCCTTATTGGATACAATTACAATCCTTATTGGATACAATTACGATCCTTATTGGATGCAATCCTTATTGGATTTAATTACAATTCTTATTGAATACAATCTTTATTGGATACAATTACAATCCTTATTGGATACAATCCTTATTGGATACAATTACGATCCTTATTGGATGAAATCCTTATTGGATACAATTACAATCCTTATTGGATACAATTACAATCCTTATTGGATACAATTACAATCCTTATTGGATACAATCCTTATTGGATACAATTACGATCCTTATTGGATGCAATCCTTATTGGATACAATTACAATCCTCATTGGATGCAATCCTTATTGGATACAAGTACAATCCTTATTGGATACAATCCTTATTGGATACAATTACAATCCTTATTGGATACAATCTTTATTGGATACAATTACAATCCTTATTGGATACAATCCTTATTGGATGCAATCCTTATTGGATACAAGAAAGAACTATCTAATGATGTTTCAGTGAAGTTCTGATGGAAAGCATCTTTATGCGAAAAAAATCTCCACAATTTGGCTGACTGGCAACACAAATGGGAAGGAACCAAACTTTTTGCAAGGTAATTCTCGGGCGAGTTTTATTTATAAAATCTAGAGTTGCAGTCTGGATAGTTTTTAACAAGGTTATATTGGGGGTGTCGGATAGCGCAGTGGTTGGAGCACTCGCTACTGTGTTGCAAGTTAAGCACCGTCCAGTGCGGTTAGCACTTGGATGGGTGACCGCAAAACGTGACTCAACTGTGACTGAGAACCTACTCTCTTAAGGGTGGGGAAGGTAAAGCAGCGAGGGAGAGAGATGGGCAACACCCTCATTACGCTGGCCCAAGATAAGTGTGATCTCCGACATCAAGCTTCCCTACAGCCACAGGCTATGGGACTACCTTTACCTTTTACCTTAATATTGAAGAGCGATTTTCTAAGGTGAGGTAATCGCAACCCAATGCTTTTTGTCTCCTTCGGTTATCGTCGCCAACAGTCGCTCTTCAAGATAACCATGTTTAAAAGTTCCAAAAGATGTTAAAAGAAATTAACACACACACAAACATAGCTTAATTAATGCTTAATAAATAAAGTACAGAGTAAAAACATTAAAACACACTGACAGATCTTAAACCTAACACTGCGACCGACCGAGCCAGTACAAATAAACAAACCAATAAGGCAAGTACGCTAAGACATTATGGAATTAAATAACATTGCCTGATTTCAGAAGCCAATTACGTGGCTAACCACAAACTAAAGGACGCTAGGTCCAGTGACAAACCAAGACTAATCTAATAACATAACATTAACTATACTACCAATTAATATTATAATTTATACTAGGCCCTACTAATTCTACTACTCTGCTACTACTACCACCACTACTACAACCACCACTGTCGGCATTCAGTTATTGCTGTTGGCAGGGAATTCGGCGAACATTTCATGGCTAAGTATTTTGGAGGAGAAGTGGGTTTTCAGATCCTTATTGTATGTATCGTGTGACTGGATGACGCGAAGTTTGGAAGGCAAAGACTTCAACCGAATGGGAGCAAAGACAGAGAATGGCATTTTCCCAAAGGAATTGAGGGAATACCTGGGGACAGTGAGAAGAGATGAATTTTGAGAACGTAGTCTTCAGGCATATTGATATAGACACAAAAATTCTGAGAGGTAGGCAGGACAGAAGTCATTGTTGAGGCATAGGAAATAGAGGGAGGCAACTTTGTACTCAATACCAGTTTAACAGGTCTTTGATAGTCTCTTTGTCCCTGAAATGCACGAGTCCAAGACTCAATAGACTAAGGACGTTACGGACTCCAGACTTGTTTAAGAGCAGTAACTTGTCGTTCCTTCGTCGCATTGTCTTTGGAGCTCGTGCAAAAACGCGCTTAGATACGTGTGCGCAGCTATCTCCATCGTTCCGTTGCTGGCTCAAAATGTTTACTCAATTACTTCCAGCTCGTAAGCATTTGTTTTTTGTTTGTTTGTTTTAAATGACTTGAACATATTTTGGGAGAAATGAAACTCTTTACTTCAGTTCTAGACATGGGACAATGATCATGGTAATCACGATATAAAATACTTACAGGTCGTCCAGTTTGTCCCACCTATCATCAGAGGGCGCTGTTGTAGTGGTCACTGGACTCTCCTGGCCGTTAGCATTCCAAGTCAAGGTCAGGAAAACAGGTCACAGCATTACGACTTTCAAGTACCTATTGGTAGATTTCAATCTGTCATTGGTTCAATCTGTCTTTGGTTCAATCTGTCAATCCTGCAAGTGACGAGGGTGATGGCAGGTCGGAGGTTGAGCTACGGTAATCAAAAATAATCCACCTTAAAGACTGGAATGAGAAAGAGAGGATTGCATCTGGGCTTTATAAATATGTTTCTCTGTATCATATTTCTCATTATGATAGATACGATTCTTGTCATCTCACTTCTGCCTACCTCGGCTGTTAGATCACGGATCCAAATTTTCATTAAGTTTGTCCTCGTGGACATCATAGAGCTGAAAACTCAATAGTTCGTTTCAGCAAAACGTCCGGTTTTCTTTGTTCGAAAAAATTCGGGTGACCTTGATTATTATTTTTTTGTGAAAAACATTTGAATGTCTTGCCATTTCGTTATTTTTTTTTAAAAGTTCGTACAGCATGCGGTTATCTTGATTATTAGTTTGTAGAATATTCGGCTTGTGTTTGAATTGTTCGTCACTTTATACTTGAGCGATTTTTTGTGCTTCGATAAGCTTCTATAACGAATACGATATGAGAAAACGGGTGTAATGGGGGTACGAGAGAAGGACGTACGTGTGCGCGCGCGTTTGTGTGTGGTGTGTCAAAGATAATGGATGGTCATCCACTATCTTTGGGTGTGTGCATATATTTTGTGGTGTGCGTTTGTTAGAGGGAGATGAGTCTCCTTCTTCTCCTCGTGTTCTTGTAATGAAATTAAGTTATTTCATTTTTGGACATAGCACTCGAGATAATCTAAAATTATTATTCTCTTCTAAACTGAGAAGTAAAGTATAATTGTAGTTGTTTATATTATTTGAAGTTACTGTATATTAAAAAAAAAAAGAATGATAGTATATTCAAGAATCTATGACGTCACAAGGAAAGTGACGTATTCTTACAGCAGCCATTTTTGTTTTGAAGACTTTTGACGTAGTACGTACTCTTCTCATATTCGTGGGTCAGGTACACAGGTATCTCTTCGTAGGCACATTTGTTTACCAACACTTGTGACTCAGACTTCAAAGCGAGAGGACCACACCCTCCGAGCTCTGCTCTTCAACGGTCAAAACCGTCATCCAAGATACTGAAAATCTGAACGTTCAATCTAGACATCGTCATCTTCTAGTCCTTCGTCGACGTGTTGATGATAGCATCACGGAGAACCGTTGGACACCTTTGCTGAAGAAGATGGACAAGTAACTGATGCCAGAGATGGAAGACAGCCGGGAGCAGACGATGTCGAACGTAGACCTGTTGCAGCTATAACCACTGTCTACTTCGATGTCCTTTAACTCGTCTTTGAGAGAAGAGCGCTGATCACATTGTCCACTGACGATCTGAGGGTCGAATTGCTACGAACTGAAGAGGTCTTGTAACTGGTGGGTGAAACTCTTAGGAATCAAATAAATCGTAGAGAGTCTAGGTCTATACTTGGATACTACCATTTATAAGAGAATTGCTTCGTTTAATTATGGGTAATTAATTAGCGGAACGATTTTTATATGTGTAGGTATAATTCTGGTTGCAGAAGTTGCAACAGAAAATAAATTGTCCTTTTCTTTTTGTGCGGAAATCGCAATGAAAAAAATAAGTTATGTAATTTTCTAGATCATCTATAGTTACGAAATTTTGTTGTTTATATTCATTTAATTTATGCAATAAGTGAGGGATCCTTGCGGGTAAATAAATGGTAATTATTTACGCAATGACGATGATTATAACTGAAGAAGTTGTGATTGCGAGTTGCGCAATACGAACTGTTAGCCGGTTGCCATGGAGTAACCGTTTTCTTGGAGATTGCGTCTTCGCGAATGGAATTCATTTGAATGAATTATTAATGGGTTGTTTGCGCAATGCTCTTGTGTTAAATGTAAATAAATAATTGTTGAGTTGGATAATTTGATAATTTAGGGCCAGGATTTTCATTTTCATTGTTTATCGCCAAGAGGCCGATTGTAAATAATAAAATCGCTTTCCAAGCGAATAACCTGGCAAACATTATAAAGGGGGTTTCGTGATACTCACCTGTACTTCGATAATACAGGTGGGACCTTTTTCACCTTTATTCTGGAACATGTTCCTGAAACTTCACCTTACTTCCACGGGTGTGTTGTTTACCATCCATTGGGAAGGGCTACAATCAAGACATCTAAGAAGAACCATGACTATGCCGGATTCGAGTGTCGAGATATTCTACAAGAGCATTTGACTCAAACGCGTACTCGGTCTTGACCTCATCGAACTCGGTTAAGTTGTCATCTTGAAATTGCCTACCTTTCGAGGAAGGTGATTTTATTATCACCAGTAAATATCGTTCATTTTCAGTGACAGTATTTTATCTTCTTTTCATATGTAAAAGAAGAGTTTGATAGCGAGCGGAAGTTTATGTATTGAGCCACTACACGCATTAACATCTTGCAACATTACATCTTTAAACTTTTCTGCTTAAAACAAAATAAATTAAACAATAAACGCCACAGTTCTCATCCTCCTTCTCTTCCCCGAAACAACGAATTTTTGCGTGAGAAGTAAGCCGATAAAAAGTGAATTCTATGGGAGTTGTTAAGGAAGTCGTTGAATTGAAAATTACATAAACCATTTGACTCCAATGTTGTGCCCTACGTCCCAGTGGATGGGAAGCCAAAGATTTCAGTTTCGTTTAAATTATGGGATTGGCTTTAAAAACAATAACATATTTTGTTCTTCTCAGTCTTGTAGTTTTTGTCATTGATCTTGTTCGTCTTGGATTTTTTTCTTCTTGTTGTTTGTGCTGAGCTTGTCCTTCCTCTCGTCGCAGTCGTTGTTGGTTTTTGTTGCTTGTCGTCGTCGTTGTTGTTGTTGTAATGTTATTGTTTTTGTTCTTCTTCCTCAGTATTTGTGTGGTTCATAACTGTTTATAAGGAGCGGACATGATTACTTTGTGTTTGAATCTTTTTTTCTTCTAAAAAAAAAAATCTATATTCGCGCGTGCTTCCTCACAGGCGCGCATGCATGAAAGTAGTATTATACAACATCTGGTTATCTTGATTATTGGCTTGTAGAACATCCGGTTTGTTGTTCTCTCGTTTGATTGTCCGTCACACAACGGCATTACACGTTGGGCAGATCTCCGATCGCCCAGCAGTAGATAACACACAGCCTTTGTATTATAAATATTATAAGTGGAGGGACTTACAGATATCTCTTTGGCGAAACAAATGGGTGGAACAGCGGGACTAACAATAATATCCATTCCTAAATAGAATCCTTGTCATAGCAGCAAGCTGCACTCACAACATTGTTGTTACACGTTTAAAGTATTATGTACCAATAAGTATATTGTTCAAAAAACAAAATCAAACTTTCACATGCAAATAATCCTGGCTTCTAATGCCAAAACAAAGTAGGCCTAACGACGAAAGTATTGAGAAAATGTTTTCTTATGTGTGTGAACCTCTCACCTGCCTTTTTTTTTTTAAAAGCCTCACTCTGGGTCAAAGTGGTCTGTATCACTTTATTAATGATTTTATAAAATGATAATACTTCAAGTTCTTCTCGTATACACTTACAGCGATAGCGGTGTGTTTGATTGTAATAAACGGTCGGACACGCTTACAACGACGACAGGCCTCTCAACCTCCAGTGTGCACCACCTGTACTATAAACTGAATTAACCCGTACAAAATGATGTAAACCTGTACTGTGTTCATGCGTGAAGTATGTCATTTCAGGCAAGCTAACAGTGCGCTTTGTTGTAGTTCATTGTGGCAGTTTTCGCATTTTCCACCATTTGTATGGAAGGCTTCACTAGAAAGTACTTCTCTGGACAGTTTATTCTCACTTGGACGTGCGGAACCGAGACAAATTCTCCTTGTGGAGTTTCGTTTCAAAGTGTTGTTTCAAATCTTACAGGCCCGAAGCACTGACTCGGATGTTTTTTCTACACGGAACACAAAACGAAAATTCTTGTCCATCCGGTGATGCTTTTATTAACCCATTTGCTACCACGATCCCATATATGGGATCACGTGAATCCAATGTGCTGACATCACTATGTTTGGGTTTTCCTGTTCACAATTGTTTTGACAGCTGAAGGGAGACTAGTAGAGAAGTTCTAATGTAAATAGGGAGTGACTGGCTTTCATCACTGGACTTCCTGTCACTTTGAACTGACACCCCCCTCAGATTTCAACAGCAGCATGGCAACACAGAAAAGGTAAGCTAATAGCATGTAACTAGTTAGGATTTTTGTAACACCTTATGAAGCAAAGTTACAGTCCTGCCTATTATCTAAAATCATGTCTCTCAGTTTTACTGTAAAGCTTTTAGTTTTGAAGTAGCTAAAGGTCAAAGTTCGATCCCAAATATGGGATCGCGGTAGCGAGAGGGTAGGGGTTTTTCACTTGTAGTATTCTAATGTTCTACGTATATGTTCTCATGTACTCAAAAGTGTGTGGCTCAAAATTAGATCTAATGTTATTTCCAGGTTCTTACAATGCTAGGGAACATAAGCAACATTCTAAAACATTCTCTGCTGTTGTCTTTTTACCAAAATTTACCGTAATATTTGTCCTATGTGTTTTTTCAGTACGTACAACCTACATGAGTTTTGTCCATCTTGACCCCAATGTCCACAATGAAGCTGTCTCTGCTGCAATGTCTAGAAACCGCTTTGATGAGCTCATGAGATATCTACATCTCAGTGATAATGCCAACCTAGACGCTGGTGACAAGTTCAGCAAAGTCAGAATGCTCGTCAGCTTGCTCAACGAGAAGTTCCTGATGTTCTTAACATTCATGATGACCCAGAACTTGAGTATCGATGAGTCAATGATCCCATACTTCGGCAAACATGTAGCTAAACAATTCATTAGAGGCAAGCCTATTCGTTTTGGCTTCAAGATGTGGTTCTTGGCTACACCACTGGGCTATGTGGTCCAGTTTGATCCCTACCAAGGAGCTCGAGGACGACAAACCGAGTATACTGGACTTGGTGGTAGACCTCATTTCAGAGCTTCAAGAATAAGGCAGCGACTCCTACCACCTCACATTTGACAACTTATTCACCTCACTGGCCCTTGTCGAATGCCTGACCAAGAAGAAGATTGCGTGCACTGGAACACTTAGCTCAAACCTCACTGGAGATTGTCCCCTCAAGACTGTGAAGGAGATGGAGAAAACGCCAAGAGGCACATTTGACTATTTTACTGACATCAAAAATGGAACTGTGGTTGTCAGGTGGAATGACAACAATGTTGTCAATGCCGTCTCCAACTTCGTTTTTGTAAACCCAATACAGTCAGCCAAGCGTTGGTCAAGAGCAGATGGGAGACGTGCCAACATTGGCCAGCCTAACATCATAAGGCACTACAACCGCACCATGGGTAGAATTGATCCAATGGATCAGAATGTTGAGAAATATCGGGCGACGATCAGATCAAATAAGTGGTGGTGGCCAATCTTTGCATACTGGGTGGACCTGTGTGTCCAACAAGCCTGGCACCTCCGGATGCTGTCGAGTGATGAAGAGAACAGGACCAACAACCTCCTGGCCACCCGTCGTTCAATTGCTCGATCACTCCTTGCCAGAACCAGCGCTCCTGCTTTTACTCAAGGACGTCCCAGAGGGTTCCCCAAGCTTGACAAGCGTGTCCCAGACAACATCCGATTGGACCGACTTGATCACCTGGTGCAGCCCTCACCCAACCAGCTCAAGTGTGCTTGTTGTGGCATGAAGACGAAGCACAGATGCATGAAATATCGTGTTGGTGTACATGACAGATGCTTTGCCAAGTTTCATTCTCAGTGACACAATGATGCTGATGACAGGACTGAAATACATTCTGCTCTGATGTTATTGCATGTTGTCTCCTCATTCAAACCATTCGTGTTTGGAATAATCTTTGTTCCTTTTTCAAATTGTTAGATTGCATTTAGTAGACTTTCAATATTTGTTTCAGATTTCTTTGATGATGGCACTTCACCGTGTTGGCACTTTGTGACAGTGTTTTTTAACTTGTATCACACATGCATTTTTTTTCTTTTGTAAATTTGTCTGTATTTATCTAGGTTGTAGCTGTTTGTGTACCAAGCTGGAACATTTCTTTGAAAATGATTCATTTGAGACTTCACTGACTTACCTTTGCACTATTTCTGGGAGATTTCGGTATTTAGTCATTTGTCATTTTAAACTTTTCATTATGGCAAAGAGGACAGAGGACTTGTGATGTTTGAAACAGATAAAAATAAAGTTCAAATTAACACATCTGTTTGCGTGCCTTCTTGATGTGCCCATAAGTGAAAACCCCTACCCTCTCGCTCCCACGATCCCATATTTGGGATCGCCACAAACACTCTTATAAAACCACTTTTTCAACATAATTCCTCAAAATAACTATCAGTTATGTTGTGTGCATGCTAAATGCTACACATTCACATAACTTTCATCAAAAAATAAAATTTGGGTGCAAATGGGTTAATGCTACATACTCTCCTTTCTGAAAGTTCGGGCTTTCCCATTCTTTCAAATGTCTGCCTAGCGACTTTCATCCGAGCACGTTTTGCAGCAGGCTGTGCGCTTTCTTCTTGAATCTCCATGCTTGTTCATTTGCAATAGAGTCTTCAGGATGTAAACTAGTCAGCACATGCGCAAAGCTTTATTTGCCGCGAATGTGTGTGCGGAACTACACTCGAGTGACGTCTGCTTCACCACAAGTAAGCTCGTTGCAATGAAAACGAGTTACTTATCGTTTTACGACTATATTTTGCAAAATATCCGTACAAATTGCATTTACCCGTACAAAATTTGTGTACGGCCGTACTACCTTAAAAAGGTGATTTAGCCGTACAGGAGTACAGGTAATCCGTACAAGTTGACAGGCCTGCGACGAAGTTCAGGAGAATTTTCCTATTCGTTATACCCGAAGTTTGTTGTACCTGTAGTCGATGGCTAGTGGCCGAATTGGGGTTTTGTATTTGTATCTCTAAAATTATAAAATGAGTCTTTGATATAAGATTTACAGCCCAGAATGCGTCAAGCTGTGGTGTTAGTCCAAAAGGGGTTGATTTTAGAAGAAAGAGAGAGAGAGCGAGAGAGAGAGCGAGAGAGAGAGAGAGAGAGAGAGAGAGAGAGAGAGAGAGAGAGAGAGAGAGAGTATGGGAGGCGAGATATAGCAAACGCGCGCGCATTTGCGCTCGCAAATGCGCAAATGCGAGCGCAAATGCGCGCGCACTTGCGAGCGCATTTGCGCGCGTAAATGCGAGCGCACTTGCGAGCGCGGTTGCTACGCCCGTTGCTATGAGGGTTTTGCTAAAAACTGTCAACGGAAAGGAACTGAAAATGAACACATGTTTGTTTGTAGATCTCCGACCTAGATATTTTGTATTTATCCGCATTAGTTTGATGTTAAATATTTACGTAGAATACAATTTAAATAACTGTCTCAATGTGACTATCACCGAAAAGCACAAGAATTTTGGACTATTATTTTTGTTTGGGAGAGAAACTACACCTATTGCCTGTGCTTTTCGGGAAAACCCTATTCCAAGGCTGTAATTTGACAGCATAGGGTCGAGTCACGATCCTTGCCCGGCAACAAAAAGTCTAAAAATAGATTTCCGAGCTCAAATGCCTACTTCCGGTGACAAGGCAATGACCGTCGTAAATGCCGACGAAGCACTGCATCTGGGGAAAATGCAACAGTGATTCAAGGGACACACACAAGGATTACATGCAGGGATTGACTTTCTTCACCATTCCAGATCTACTGGCTGACCCAAACAAACACAAACGGTGTATTTATTTATGTGGATGGGCAGATTTGACGACCAAATCAACGCACGATCCGAGCAAAGCAAGACGGCTAAGATTCATCTGTTCGAAGCATTTTGTGGGAGGGATCGGACCAACAGAACTGAATCCATACCCTTTGCCAGCAAGTTATACACAAGAGCAGGTGTGTAATAAATAATCGCAAAGATTTAGAAGTTTATAAACTGGAGAAATACTATAGATTCTCAGTATTCAGTCCCTATACTACTACTACTACTACTACTACTACTACATGTTTTTAAGTAGGTACTACTAGTACTAGTCTAAAGTAGGCCTATTTGTTTATTTACTAATTTAGTGTATAAACTCAAGCTGATACTGCTGCTAGTACTAGTAGACGTGGTACAGGTGACCCACTCACCTTCCCACTATTCATTCTAAAATCAGGCATTCACCTAATCACTATTGTTGTTGACAGTCTTCAACTGCTTTTTTCCTCTCTTGGCAACATGTAACTAGTAACTTAAGTAAGACCATTTCAAAACAGCAGTTTTGCATCATTTCAGATTTCTGGTGTTCTATTTACTATTCACTATTGGCTGGCATTGGTAAATTTATAAGAATTAGAATAAAACAAGTGTATAAAAGCCAACCATTTATTTACTTTTTCAAATTTTATTAAAATTGAAATATTCAAACTTGTTATTTAAAACTTTAAAAAGATTAGCTTAAATTACAATTCTTAAATGGTTAACACGTTTAGGCCTGCAATACCTAGCTACATCTTGGTTATTATTACAATATTATTATCATTGTTATTTTATAATTACTATTATTATTAGGAGACTTCATTAGGTTTCTTTTACTAGATGAACTGATTAATAGTGTTTACTGATTACTATGTGTTCCAAAACATTAAATTTTTTACTAAAGATTGTTAAGTAAACAAATTACTAATTACTGTTTGCATCATATAATATAACCAGTTACTGTACATAAATCATATTCATAGTAATTAGTACTACTGTCAGTAACATTTTTCACTGATTTGATTTTATCAGCTCGTTAGGGTAAATTAATTAATAAATATATTTATAACAATATAAGTCATGAATGAATGTTTTGGGGCATGAATAGATTTTATTTATTTTCATTGCCAACATTTTAAAAGCACGTGGCTAAAATTACATTTCACTTTTAGTAAGATTACCTGAAATGGAAAGAGTAAGCATGTGTTGCTTATATTGTTATAATTGATGATCTATTCATTATAATTTTTTAAAATGTAAACCATTTGCCAATAACCTGTATTTCAACTATTTCAAGTATTTGGCATTGTGGAAATACAGTATATGCATGTAGTGAGGAAATAATGGGAATTCCACAAGGTAGTTTGCAGGCTCTAGTTCTTTAAAAAAAAAAATCACTGTATAATCTTATATTTATTATTTATGTTGTGCACACAGATTGAGAAAGCAGTCAAAGCAGCCAGAATAAACAAGAGATGGAGAACATCGCCTGACAATGTTCATCACTGCAAGAAATCAAAACTAGCAGAGGCAGAAGAAGATAACATGTAGAAATAAACTTTTGGTGGTCAATGTTGTACCCTCGTAGTTAGTTTCCAGCTAAAATATTATGATGTAAAATGTTCTTATAATTCATCTTTTTAGGTAATATAATTTGTGTGCAATGAAAAATTAATAATAAAAAGCTGGTAAATTTATTTCAGATTTGTCTTACTGAGTGGTTGGTTTTTGTTTTCTGACTATGCTTACATGTATGAAAAACACTGATTTTCAGCGTCAACAAGTATTACTCAATTTGCAACACAGATAAAATAACACACAAGACATGGACAAAGATGTCAACCCTAAAACACTGAAAAGTATAACATTATTAAAAGAATTTATTAAATTGATGCAAAATAAATAGCTGTTAACCACACACATATGATATATGTCAGTCAAAATGTAGAAAATCAGTCATTCATGGGAAATGCCTAAGGCAGGTATGAGTATTTTTTCACTGAATGACAAAATACCACTCTTTCTTTCCGTAAATAATTGCACTTAGAAATTTTTTAGACAGAAAGAACTGTAAGTTGTTAAATTCATGCCTCTGATTCTGAATTAAAATATATCACTCATTCTGTAACTAAATAAATGACAATCGTCTGTACGCGGGCAAATGCCGTGAAATTTCATAAGGTATAGTGTTCTTTATTTTGATATATATATACAAATAAGCTGCTAAAACCACCAAAACATTGTCGCGCAGCCCCAAATTTTACATTAACATACAGCAAAAATGAGAACTCTCCCCCTCTCCCCCCACAAAAAAGCATACTATATAATGTAAAAATTAAATAAGATTGATTTATGTTTACATTAAATTACTGGAAAAAAACACTGTACTGTATAAGCCCTATTAAGTACCATTCAACTATATTTTAATCTAATCCACCTACATCATAACATGTTTTGTAAATAATCACTACTAAGCAGTTGTGTGCATACAAATACCAGCCTTTTTTCGGGGTGGGGGTGGAGATGTTGAAATTAATATAACTATCAATCATTCCTAAATGCACCAACTGCATAGTGGCTTACTCTTACTGTACAGTGCTCAATCAGATATAGGCCTACTACTGTCTAGACTACACTGACTACAGTCATATTGAAGTCAATATGACGGCTTTAGTTTATTAAATTTACTAAATTCAATTATCAAACCTGTGAAATAAGTCAGTAAATGTTGGTAGTATGTCAAAAGAACGATGCTGATTGCGACATGACATGATATGAAATGAGGCCTAATCCGAACGCCTACTAATCCGTAATCGTATCATCGCCCCTCACCACCTTTCGACCCAATCCGACTTCTTTCCCGATGCTGACAGTCCTCTTGTTATCAACTATCGTTATAATGCTATCACACTTGAAGAACCAATGTCATTTAAAGGTAAACTGCTTCCCGGTACATCTTTTTCTTCGAGCAATATATTTGGAAATACTTGAAAGTACGCCATTTGGACACCGAGTGTTGTCACCGGAAGTAGTTAAAACGAAGATTTTTGCCGATCATTTACGAAGATGACGTCGCACGAAGCCGTCGCCTTGATTTCGTGATTCGACCCTATGCTATTTTCAATACGCAACTGGTTTCTCGCTGTGTGGGAAAGTAGTGATTTGAGATAACCCTTTATATGGGAGGCGAGATATAGCATCATCATTAGATACGCCTTTCGGGTGTGGTGTGTAGTGGCTGTAGCGGGGTGAGGGTTCCTACTTATTTTGTTCATTTGTATGAGCTAAACAGGCTTTATTTATATTTCACAATTTGTCTCAAGGGGCAAACAAAATGTGCCAGTCAGAACATTTTATTTTTAGTCATTTTTATGCACTGCGTATTTGTGTGTGTTGGTGTATGTGTGTGTTAGTATAGTGTACTTTACTTGCTAAATTTTAAGTTTTGTATTGTTCTCAGTTATTAGTTTATCATAATTGTCATGCAACTTATATTTGATTGTCACATGTAAAGCCGCAAGTACATGTATTGTCCGACTTAGTGAATGCATTGTTGCCAACTCAGTGTAAAACTTTTATGTTTTCACGTTCATTAAAACTAGCAGTTATTACCCGTCCAAATAAATTTTCGATGACCCAATTGCTGGGCCTGATGTTATATGCCCGTTTCAAAAAAATTTCCTGGAAGTGACTTTTTTTGTGCATTCTGCAGCATTTTGTCATTTTATGTTTGTTTTTAATCTGAAGAAGAGCAAAGCACGAAAATTCATTTGTCTTGTATTGTTGTATAATTAAAAGTATCTATTATATTTTGTTGTGTTGCTGATTTTATGCCCGTTATAGGTTATCTTTGGGTGTCCAGGCTGTCAGCCACTGAGTGAAGTCAAATTTATTTGAGGCTATAATGTTCCATTGTAGCCTACATAGTGTATAGTTTATGTTGTGGTGTTGGTACAATAACTACACGTAGGAAATTTTAATTGCCTGAAAGTGGAAGAAATTGTAAACACAACAGGAACTGCTAAGTATTTTGAAAGTAAAATACAATTATAAGTTTATCTTTAATCTATGTCTCTTTTTAGTGATTCACCACTGACAGTGCACTTCAGCCTTCCACTTCCAGAATCATAAACACAACTAAGATATGCAGTATATCAAAGATACTTGTAATTAACATTAGCTCGAAAATTAATTCACATTGTATAAAAGTATCTTTGATTAAATAATCTTTGTTGTGTTTATGATTCTGGAAGTGGAAGGCTGAAGTGCACTGTCAGTAGTGAATCACTAAAAAGAGACATAGATTAAAAATAAACTTATAATTGTAATAAAACACAATAACCATTTATTTTAGGAGAACAGCATTACTGATTTATTGCACATGCATGTGATTAAAACAAGAAGGCAATGCTATCACTGCATGCACAGAACCTTTTTCCTTATAATACATACCAATGAAATACCAAATTGAGGCAATCATTAAAAAAAAGCACCAAGCCATGTAAATATGGACCTTTAGTCCCTACAGATATTTATTTGGGAACAATTCAGTTTTAATTTAGATTCTAAATATTTTTTTTAATGTAAAGTTTGCTGTTAATTTAATATTTTTTTCTGATGAATCGAATGACAATTAATTATGCTATGAAATTTACAATAAAACTATAATGTTATTTTCTAAATGTTTTTTTTTAAACAGACCTACCTATACCTAATTTTTTTTTAAAGCATAAGATGTTAAGTGTTCTAAGAAGTACACGCATCATGGATAAATGGAAAAAAATGAATATGAAGCAGTTATTAATACCCGTGCTATGATTTTATTTTTATTTATATATTTATTTATTATTATTATTTTTTTTTTTTAGCATTTTACTTGCACCTCGTTTTGTTTTTCAGTTGCCTCTGCTCCGCTCTTTTTCTTTATTATCTATATCTCTCTTTTATCTCTCTCCCTCTGTATTATTAAATGTAAAAAAAAAAAAAGGACCCACCGAGATTTGAACACAGGTCGCCTCAATGACAGTTAAACGCCTTAGCCATTGATCCACAGCTCCCCTGGCCTGCTCACACCCGCCTTGGCACCCTTTCCAGACGCACCAAACTTGTCCATCTGACTCAACATAACCGCCTACTGGATGTTGTAGCTGCGCTTCGCGCTCCTCTTCATTTGACTTCCTCAGCCAAAACGATTTTCTACTACTGGACATCCTAAGACATTATACCAAGAAGACACCTTATGACATCATGATTTTAACGTATCCTTGTCCCCTATACACAATGTGTCCGGGGACGTTAATTCACCCAACCAACCAACCACAGCATGCTATAATTGTACAGACTGATTTTAGGTCCCATATCATAAAACATGTTGAACCCTCGATTTTATTAGTGTTATAAACTTGAAACTGCATTAAACAACAATATAGGAACGCCGATCGATTAAAAGCGATTTGGAATAAAATACGAAATCCTTGGTAGAAATGGTATGCGGAAATGATGGCAGGGCGAAGGACAAAAATTATTGGTTCTAAAAATACCGTCTCACACATGTGTTTTGCAGTGTTTTTGGAGGCAGTAAAATGCAAACTAAAGCCGTTTTGTGATCGAAAATAATGTTAAATTTCGTTGTATCGGCAGCGCGTGATCGAGCGGCGAATGGCAAAACTCGCGTGTAAGCAATTATACGGACAGCTCAGCTGTAATCTGCACAAATTCGAGCAAATTGAAGTTCATTTTGAGCTTCACAACAAAGCCGCTGGTTGGCTAAAACGGCCCCTCGTGATCTGAAACGGCTGCTCGATTAATATATAGATGACGAGGACGTCATTTTGTTGGCAGGAGCGAATGTGGTAGTCATGTCTATGAGTTGTGTGTATGTGTACTTTACTTGCTAAATTTTAAGTTTTGTATTATTCTCAGTTATTAGTTTATCATAATTGTCATGCAACTTATATTTGATTGTCACATGTAAAGCCGCAAGTACATGTATTGCCCGACTTAGTGAATGCATCGTTGCCAACTCAGTGTAAAACTTTTATGTTTTCACGTTGATTAAAATGACGAGGACGTCATTTTGTTGGCAGGAGCGAATGTGGTAGTCATGTCTATGAGTTGTGTGTATGTGTGTGTTGGTGTGTATACTTTTGTCAATACATGCATGTCGTTTTTAAAATGTGTGTGAAGTTTGTACAATAATAAATGTTATGGGCATTGAAATGTTGCTTCATTGTTTTCTTTTGGTAACCATCCCATCAAGTTGAAATTAGGAAACCACTGATGTGTGCTTTAAACATTCGTAAGCCACGCTTGCATGCTCTAGTTACAGATGTCATATTACGCTAGACATATACACAGATCAATACACCTTACACTCATTGACAACAACAAAATAATGTGATAACTATAAATTTTGCACGGGCTTCACACGACACGGTTGTTTTGTTTGCGTCTCCAAATAACTAAGCTGCCAGGCAAAATCCTATCTGCACAGGCGACATGACAGTTTGTCATTATTTTCCTTCCACCTATTCAAATGAATGAAACAGATCTGCACTGCAAAATCATAGTTAGTGCGTGTGTGAGTGCTCGTGAGTATGTGTGTGTGGGTGCGTGCGTGCGTGTGTGTTAGTTTGAGAGTCATTAGTTTTTGTTTATAAGCTTACTGTTAATAGTTCATGAGGTTTCTTCGTTCTGTTTTATAGTTAAAGTTGTTCTTATTCAAGTAAGCGCCTAGAGTTAGGTCTAGATTAGATTAGGCGCATAAATAATAATTTAAAATAATGATGATGATGATAATAATAATAATAATAATAATAATAATAATAATAATAATAATAATAATAATAATAATAATAATAATAATAATGACAGTTTTGCATTGTCACTGCCTGAATCCGAAGACACCTCCTCTAAAGCTATCGCCTTCACAATGCACTTCGAAATGTACGCCATTTTCAAAACAAACTTGCTTCTGCTGGTCGTTTCTTAGGCACTCTTGATACCGCTTGGCCCGCGACGAGCATGCTTGTTTGGCTCGCGGCCTAAGAAACACAGCTCAGGTATCGGTGAAAATAGTAATTAAAACGTGTTCAGTGTAACTCACATTATGGCAGCCTACTAACTCCGAAACCTGATAATTACAAATAACAACGACATATTTACAAATAACACGTACAAACTGTAATTATCAAGTGAAATTTATAATTTTCGGTTTGGGCCCATTTACAGACGGATTCCTATCCTATCCTAACCTGTCCCGTAACCCGGAGGTCGTAGGGGCACAACAGATGATCTTTTAACCAGCATACTCCATCTTTCTCTGTCCTCAGCAGCCCTGATGGCTTCGGTCAGTGTCAAACCAGTCCATTCTCGAATGTTGTCATCCCACCTATTTTTCGGTCTCCCTCTTCTTCTACCTCCTTGCACTCAGACTGTGCCTTGCAGAATGGTCTTTGCAATGCCTGATGATCTGGTGACGTGGCCATACCATCGGAGTTTCCGTTTCTTCACCACCGTGAGCAGGTTATCGTGTTGTTCAATAACATTACATTGCATGGTTATTGCTTTAGGTCCAGCGGACTCTTCCGAGCCAAACCAGGACCAGAGAGACGTTAACTTAAGATATTATAAAATGGTTGAAATCTTAAAAGACAAGCCTGTTACTCATAAATACTCAAACAAACTTTCACATGACACTTCTTTAAAAGTCTTCTTTAAAACTGATGTATTAAAAATATGTTCTCTTTCTTCAATCAAATCACCAAATTCAGTTCTATCAATAAAATCCAAACTAAACAAAACATGTCGATACGATTTATATGCGATAAAACAAACCAACATCATGCAAAAATTGAAACAGATGTTGACCATTACATACTTTAAAAATCTCTTTGAAAGGTATTGAACCAAAATATGTTTCTCTTTCCTCAATCAGATCAGCACACTCAGACATGAAATGGCGAACGGAAAAGGATTGATCACATGCAAAGCACCATGGTGGTTCTCCTTTTAAAAGGAAACTGTGGGTGACATAAGTATGCCCAATATGAAGGCGAGATAACACGGTTTCTTCTTTGCGAGTAGATGCAAAGTTAGGCAAAGAATCTGACAAATCGGGAAGAATTTGAAATAATTTGTTGTTGATATGGTTAGACCAGTCAGTCTGCCACAGTCGTTTACAATAAGATCCAGTCATACAACTTAGGTCAGAGTAGGGCACAAACCGGAACATCTCTGAAGGAAAATCGAGATGCAGAGCATCTTTAGCCGCTTTGTCCACTGCAATGTTGCCGCGGATGCCCATGTGACCAGGGACCCACATAAAAACTATCTTTTTACCATCAGAAACAAGTTGTGTATGGAGGTCATGGATCTCTGCCAGAAAAGGGTGTGATATCTTTCTCGTGGAAAGAGCCTGGAGTGCTGACAGTGAATCGGACATGATTAAAAACGAGGTTCTTTTGGATTGATAAACTTGTTTCAGAGCGAGATGAATTGCCTTGAGCTCAGCTGTATAAACAGAACAAAAATCAGGTAAACGCTGTTGCAAAGGCTGGTCTAAGTGTCTCCCAGAGACCGACACAGCAGCAACTGAATCTCCTTTCTTTGACCCGTCTGGAAAACGTTTCTCATATCCTGGGTATAAAGCACACTGTTCTAAATAAAGTTGGTAATAGATGGTTTCAGATGTATTGTTTTTGAGGAAAGCGGACAATTGCCAATTAATGTTTGGGGTACATAATTTCCATGGGGGAGCTCCAGTCCGAAGTTCATCGTCGTTGACGTACGCGGTAAGATTGAGAAGTCTACAAATTCCCGCGAGCTGTTTCGCTTGTGCGGAGAACTTCTGGGTGGGTCCGCGGGCGGGGCGCTTCCCACCATTTTCCCGCTTGAGTCCCTACCAGAGAGGTTCGGCGAATTTTTCAGCGGAAAGATCGCTGATCTAAGAAGTACATTTGATTCCAACCCCCCAGCAAGGAGTCCCCCCTCTTCGCCTGGCTTCTCTGGATCTCCGTTTTGCACCTTTGGGTCCGTGACTGAAGACCAAGTTAGGAAAATAATGGTTAGTATGCCAAAGAAGTCATGTCAGCTTGACCCTATCCCCACAGATCTTCTTTTCCAGTGTCTGGATGAGGTCATTCCTTCAATAACACAAATCATGAACGCCTCCCTCTCGTCTGGCTCTGTCCCTTCTGTCTTCAAACATGCTTTGGTAAATCCACTTTTGAAAAAGCCCACTCTTGATCCCGAGATTCTAAAAAATTACCGGCCAGTCTCCAACCTTCCGTTTCTGTCAAAAGTCCTTGAGCGCATTGTCCTCGAACAGCTCATGTCGCATCTCGAGGCGCACAGCCTGCTTGAGCCGTTCCAGTCGGCCTACAAAAAGAGTCACAGTACAGAGACCGCCTTATTACGTGTTGTCAATGACCTGTTGGGCGCGGCGGATCAGGGTAAAGTATCGATTTTATCGTTGCTCGATCTGTCCGCTGCGTTCGACACCATTGACCACGACATCCTCTGCGCCCGCCTGGAAACGACCTTTGGTTGCACTGGAACTGTTCTAGCATGGTTTTGCTCTTACCTGTCTGATCGCACTCAGGCTGTCGTGGTGAATAATGCTAGGTCCACTCCCTCACATTTGAAGTATGGAGTTCCGCAGGGTTCAGTCCTTGGCCCTGTCTTGTTCACCATGTACATCCAGCTCTTGAGCTCTATCATAAATGCCTTCAATCACTCATATCACTTCTTTGCTGATGATTCGCAGCTACATAATTCTTCTTCTCCTTCTCAGATTCCTGAACTAGCTCAGGATTTGTCTCAGTGTATCAGCTCTGTTGCCGACTGGATGAATGAAAACAAACTAAAAATGAATGATGATAAAACTGAGCTCATCCTGATTGGTTCAAAGTCCAAGTTGCGGCGGGCATCTGCACACTCAATGACTGTTTCTGGTCACCAGATTGAGTTCTCAAAATCTGTCCGCAACTTGGGAGTCTATCTTGATGAAAGCCTGTCAATGGAAACTCAGATCAACATACTATGCAAATCTCTTAATTTTCATCTTCGAAGACTCAGTAAAATACGCCGATACCTCACAGTTGAAGCCACTAACAAACTTGCTGTTTCCTTTATTCTGTCACGACTTGACTACGGCAATTCTCTGTTGGCCGGCCTACCAGAAAATAAACTCTATAGACTGCAACGCATCCAAAACAACACTGCCCGTCTCGTTCTTCGTCAACCGCGCCATTCTAGTGCAAGCACTGCTCTAAAAACCCTTCACTGGCTCCCTGTCAAAGCTCGTATTGAGTACAAAATTGCCTCCATCTGTTTCCATTGCCTCCACACTGACTCCTTTCCCTCCTACCTCTCAGGATTGTTGTGTTTATATCAACCTTCCCGAGTACTTCGTTCTCAAAATTCATCTCTTCTCACTGTTGCCAAGTATTCCCTCAATTCCTTTGGGAAAAGGTCATTCTCTGTTTTTGCTCCCACTCTGTGGAACTCTTTGCCTTCCGAACTCCGCCTCATCCAATCGCATGATGCTTTCAAGAAGAATCTAAAAACCCACCTATGCTCCAAATATTTCAGCCATTGAAATTTCGCCAAAGTCCCTGCCACCAGAAGTAACTAATTAACGACAGTGGTGGATATTGTGATGGTTGATGTGGTGGTGGAGGTGGTGGTGGTGGCGGAGGTGGTAGTAGTTGCCGTGGTGGTGGTGGATACTTGTGATGGTTGTCGTTCGCTGTCGTAATGGTGGTGGCGGTGATGGCGGTGGTGTTGATGTCAGAAGAAGGATTAGTAATTTAAAAAAAAAGAAGTAGAATTTAGTGTTAAAAGGTAGTATGCGCACCCTCTTCCCCTTGGTTGCCTGCTCCCATCCCAGTTTCAGCATTTTATTTAAAAGCGCTTTTTACCTAGGGTGAAGAACACCTTTTAGTTCTATTTATTCGTTTTAACCTCCCACGTGGAGGAATTTCCCTTGTGTGCATGCTCACATTTCCCAGTTTTGGATGGTCCCGCACCTCCCCACCCCCACCTCCTCCCCTACCCCCGAATTTGACTAGAGAGGGGGTGCGTGCTGCTTTTTAGTTTAGCCCTGGTCTATCAGTCACTGGACCCAGGGTCCTATATTTTTACATTGTTGCGATCTTCACGTAATGGGTTTTTGAAATTTGGCAGTCAACTATTTTATTCCATAAAATTGTACCTTTTTTTTTTTAACTGGCTCATTCAGTCAGAGGACCAGGATTAAGTTCTGTCAATGTATTTTATTGTATTTATTCTATATTGTATTTGATTGCGTAAAGCCATGCTTGGTTGTGTGTTAATGTTTCTTACATCTTTTACATGTAAAATATATGTATATATGTTTGTTTGTTTTTAAAAAAATACTTTTGTTTAATTTTATTGGACATGCGTATTTTTACGAATTTTATCTTATTGTTTTTAGCTGCTTATAATAATTCTGTGTGTGTTTGTTTGTAGGCATGTGGTGTCAGATGTATGTGTTTTTTTTTATATACACCATGTTTTAGTGTGTTGTACAGTCTCTTATTGTGCGAGAGCTTGTGTGAGAGTATGCGTGTGAGCGCTTTGAGCAGACTTTTAGTTTGGAATTGCGCTTTATAAAATAAATTATTATTATTATTATTATTATTATTATTATTATTATTAGTAAGCAACATCAATGCCTGCTTTTTCCAAATGAGCCTGCATTCTGATGCCAAACGGAGGTATTGTGTTAGGTTTGGCTTTAAATTTCTGAACAAAATCTGGGTTGAAAACACAGTCATAAGCGGGGTTCATGGGATCAGTTTTTAATTTTAGATAATAATTCAGTGACAATTTTGTACGTCTCAGGTCCAGCGGGGGTTCGTTAGCTTCCACATAAAGGCTTTCACAAGGGGAGGTGCGAAACGCACCCAAAGCAATGCGTAATGCCTGATGAGCAACTGGATCTAACATGTTAAGGTACGATTTTCTAGCAGAACCATAAACAATGCAACCACAGTCTAACTTGGATCTATGGCTTGTGTGGTGGTCTGTCGGACTTCGTCGTTGGTGATGTGTTGGGTATAGGAAATGCCCAGAAGTCTTCTGTAGCACCTCATCTCCATGCTTTGTATTCTTCGTTGGAGATCTGCTGTGAGGGTCCATGCTTCGCAAGCATATAGGAAGATGGAGATGACAAGGGAGTGCAGCAGTCTTACTTTGGAATGTAGACTGATGGTCCTGTCTTTCCAAATGGGCTTCAAACTTGTCAGGGCAGCAGTTGTTTGTGCGATCCTGGAGAGGACTTCCTGTCGGGACCCATTGTCTGATACAATGGCTCCTAAATATTTGAAGCTATGCACTGTGTTGAGGGATTGGCCTTGTACTTTGATGTCCGTGTTGATGCCATTGGTGTTGTTGGTCATCATTTTGGTCTTCACTCCACTTATTTCCATTCCATAAGCTCTGGAGGTGGTGTCAAGCCTCTGTACCAGCTGTTCAAATTCTTGTTCCTCTACAGCCAATCCATCAATGTCGTCTGCAAAACGAAGATTGGAGATTGCTCTACCCCCTACGCTGACTGTGCCTTCGTGATCTGCAAGAGCATCTGACAAGATGCGTTCTAGGAAGATGTTGAAGAGTGTTGGAGAGTATGCATCCTTGACGCACACCGATTTTTGTTCTGAACCAGTTCCCGATGACGCTGTTATGGTAGCCATGTCATACAGGCTTTTGATGACTTCAATAATTTTAATGCTGATGTTGTACACTTTCATTGTTGCATATAGAGCTGCATGCCAGACTCGGCCAAACGCCTTCTTGAAGTCTATGAACACATGATATAGATGTTGTTGGTGCTGTAGGTATTTCTCACAGATTATTCTGAGGTTGAAAATCTGTTCAGTGGTACTTCACCTTGCCCTGAATCCTGCTTGTTCTTCAGCTATGATTTGTTCAGCTTGGGGTTTCAACCTGTTGAGTATTATTTTCCGGAGGACCTTGCTGGGATGGCTGATGAGGCTGATGGTGCGGTAATTGTCACACTCCTGAAGGTTACCTTTTTGGGAAGAGTGAAGACAAGCGAATGGGTCCATGGTTTAGGCCACTCCCCACTCTGCCAGATCTTGTTAAGATAATGGTGAGGGCATCAATCATTGCTTCTACTTCTGCTTGTAGCAGTTCCCCGGATTGCTAGAGCCAAAACTGAAAATTAAACAGCATCACTCGAAGATATTTGTAAATTTTCAATGATAATTGTAATTATCCCTTGATAATTGTAATTTTCCTATGATATTTGTACTTATCCCATGATATTTGTAATTACAGGTTTTGGGGCTAGGAAGGCATGGCAAATACTGATAATTATTAATTAACACTGTGGATTACCGGTATCTCTGTAAATTACACAGAACACGTGTTATTTTCAATTATCTCGTGATAATGGTAACTTTCGGTTTTGGCGCTAGTAGGCCGTCATATATTGAAATTTTCCCAGCCTACAGTTTGAGGCAGGAGCGATTTGGAACAAGATGACGTAGTCTAGTCTTTGACATAATAGCACAAATGCCTTTTCCGGCTGTAAATGGGCGACATCAAAACATGAATCTTATTTTTCAACTTCTAGGCTTCCAGCTGCAAAAGTAAGTCAATTTGAATTTGAATCCGTATTTGTTCTGTGGCATGCGGACGAATGCCTGTTCGTTTGGTCCAGTCTGAAATTTGACTGTCAGTAAACAGGGTGAGTGCAGAGAAGAAAAAAAAAGTGATTGTTGCCTGTTGGACAAAAAGATATTTCTCTGTGATCTAGTCTTATCTCGTTTTTTTCGATAGGCGCGCCCACAATCATACTTGTTGATTACACTGGCATTTGAAAAGATAGGGATCTGGAATCCCGTCTTGATGTTGTTTGACGTCCCTCAGCCACAGAGTCAATAATGAACCAGGTGTTCTCATTGTTTACGCTTCGTTCCTATATTATACCATAGTTGGTTTTGGCATTATAGGCTGACAGCGTTTTGCCCTCAGATGTGCACAAACCCACATTGGTATTGTCACACGGTTTAGACTGAGGCTCTTTGTTTCTGAGAAATGTGCCTATCCTTGAGGTGGGAGAGGAGGGGGGAGGGGAGTTTTGCAGCTTCACATTCAGAAGCTACCTACTTCATTTCAGTTAGGTGCTATATGTTTTTCAAATGAGGTGCTCTCTCCAACTTTTTTTTCCATTCTTTCGATGCCTTTAGTGAAGAACACACAGCGTCTTCCTACAAATTCTCTAATATGTCAGTAATTGTTGAATATGACTGTTGGACATTACAAGAAAAAGAAGACGAAGAAGGGAGATTTTCTTCTTCTACTTAGATCTAATCTTCTGCTGCTATTTTACATCAATCTTCCTCTTCTTGAATTGAGCAGCCACAATCAGTAGGTTGATTCCACAGGCGCTTGTATCTGGACACGCGAGCGTATATGAGGCTGTGCCAGAATGTGGATCCAAGAAAGTGGACATCACACAAAAAATAAAAAGTGTAAAAATAGGTGTTCTCTTGCCATTTTACTTTCAAACTGCATGTGTTGCATGGCCTGCATATCTTAAAAAGATAACTTTTGGAAGCATTCTTAAGATATTTGCATTTTAAGAGCGTCAAGGAGACCATGTCGAATGTAACGTTGGACATAGCGATTTTCCAAATAACTTAATAAATTATTGAAAACTTGTGCAGAAAATGATGTCAGTGAATACATTTCATATAAAGAAGTTAAAATAAATCCAAAAGAGAATAGAAAAAGCGTCAAAAATTAAAATTTTATTACTGCCTTTCATGTCCACTGTTACATTCGACATGGTGCCGTATTATTCAATTAAAGACTGAGCAAAGTCATTCAAGTAAAAGAGTCAAAAGCTTTATTAAAAGAATATATTTAATTCTAGTTAAACATCTAACACTAAATCAAAACACATATCAAAGCAAAACCATTAATTATTGTCATGTTGTATGTTGGATGTAACAACTGCACATTGGACATGAAATTGACTTCATGTCCAATGTTACATTCAAATGCAGTGACATAAGTAACTGTAATAAAACATGAAGTTAAATGGGCAATATGTTCAAAACAGGATAGTTAGGTGACAAAATGTTTCCTGAAGATGTAAGTAGAGCAGAAAAATGATTTTTATAAAGTAAACATGTCGGATGAACGACTGTAGCTTGGACATGAATTATTTATGTCCAGTGTTACATCCAACTACTGTAACATTGTTTGCACTAAAAGAACAAAATGCAAAGTAGGGAAATACTAACAATACTCAAAAACATATTGTATATAGGCTTTTAATCTAAGAAGTTTTTCAAAAAGAACAGAGGATTCAGAACAAATGTGCATGTCGGATGTAACCACAACAACTTGGACATAAATATTGTTTTGTCCAACTACAACTTATAATTAACTTATATGGTATTCTGAACCATAAATCAGCAAACAGTGTCTTTCACAGTACTGTTGATCACCTGGCGCGATTGGAAACTTTTATCCATAACGCAATCATCCAGGGTAAACATGTCATTGCCATCATGATCGAGTTGGAAAAAGCGTACGATACCACATGGACATATGGCATTTTTTTAGATTTGCAAGAAATGGGATTGAAGGGACATTTACCTCTGTTTTTATCCAATTTCCTAACGGACAGAATTTTTCAGGTCAAGGTTGGAGGATCTTTATCAGATATGAGGGAACAGGAGATGGGGGTGCCTCAGGGTAGCATCTTGTCTCCCTTGCTGTTTCAATATTAAAATAAATAATATTGTTCATTCAGTGAAACGGGGAATATATAATTCTTTGTTTGTTGATGATTTTGCATTAGTAGCCAAAGGTAAAACCTTGGCATCTGCAGAACGTCAGCTACAGTTATGTGTCAATGCCGTTGAAGACTGGGTATTACAAAATGGTTTCAAATTTTCGGAAGCAAAAACCGAATGTTATCACTTTTCCAAGCACCGGGGAATTATTCAAGATCCTAATATTACCCTCAATAAAACTCCAATAAAGATGGTCCAACATGTCAAATTTTTAGGCGTTATTTTTTATCAAAGGTTATCCTTCCTTCCTCATCAGAAAGCTTTGAAAACTAAATGTCAACAGGCCTGCAATTGCTCAAGGTTATCAGTGGTACAGACTGGGGAGCTGACAAGAAAACTTTATTTCTGTTATACCGTTCTTTAATTAGATTCAAGTTAGACTATGGTTGCATTGTTTATAGTTTTGCTAGAAAGTCTTATCTTAAAATGTTAGATCCAGTTACTCATCAGGCACTACGCATTGCTTTGGGTGCATTTCGCACTTCCCCTTGTGAAAGCCTTTACATGGAAGCTAACGAACCTCCGCTGGAGCTGAGACGTACAAAATTGTCTTTGAATTACTATTTAAAATTAAAAACTGATCCCATGAACCCCGCTTATGACTGTGTTCTCAACCCAGATTTTGTGCTGAAATTTGAAGCCAAACCTAACGCAATTCCTCTGTTTGGCATCAGAATGCAGGCTCATTTGAATAAAGCAGGCATCGATGTTGCTTCCATCAACGATAATGAGCTTCGGACTGAAGCCCCTCCATGGAAATTACGTACCCCAAACATTAACTGGCAATTGTCTGCTTTCGTCAAAAATAATACATCTGAAACCGTCTATAACCAACTTTATTTAGAACAGTTTGCTTTATACCCAGAATATGAAACACGTTTTTCAAAGAAAGGAGACTTGGTTGCTGCTGCGATCCGATAATTTCTCATTGAATTTCATGAATACACGTGTCCATGTTCTCCCATGACACATCCATCATCCCCCAGTAAAACTGCTCTCCCCGTTGGCTCATGAAGTATACGAGGACTTTGGTTCCTTCAACCCGCTTAACCTGAAAAACCAAAAGTGTTTGTTAGTGTTACAATGAAGAAATGCAACAACATACAGTGAAAGCTGTAAAAAAATCAGAATCGTAAATAAATAAATAAAAACGACAGACTAGAATGTTCATGGATATTAACATGGTAGGTACATAAAGTTATGAACATGTGAAACATACATGAATAATAGCGATTAGCCTGTATAAAAGTTTTATTAAAACACATAGTGGCAGTAGTTTGTGATACTTCCGGAAGCACTATTTATATCAATCGGTTTTTTGAATTCGACCTACATATTCCCAGACAGTATGCTATACTGTGCATTGTTTAAAGTGACATGAATTAGTTTTTGGGATATTTGATTAGTATGAAATAGCGCAAAGAATAATAATAATGCATGTTGCATTCTTGAAAACTGATTGTTCAAAGAAAAAAATCTTTATAAAAGTACACCTATTTGTTATTTTGATTATTTTAAAAGGTTCCTTAAATTTTATTAGTTTAAAATAAAACTGCATCAAAATGGTTATAAAAAAGTGTTTACAAACCTGGCATACATACTGCTTTCCATCTGCCCACCTCAGACGGTAGAAGTCCTCCTCCACTGGAAATTTTTTTTAAGCAAGGGTTTAATAGCGTACTACATAACATGATAATATAACATCAGGGCCTCACATCCACGTTGGACATAGACCTATAATTAAAAATGTCCTTTTCATTTGTCAAGAAAGCGGACAATGACATACATGTTCTAAAACATGAACAGACAATGTCTGATACCTTCAATTTAACCAGACATCATGTAAAATATTTTCACCAGTCTGTAGCAACTGATGCTCACAGATTGCTTGACCTGTCGGCATGTTTACAAATTGTGTGGTTGGCAGAGCCCTTATCGGTCTCATTATCCGTCCCTTGTGCAATAATTTTACAAAGAAACAAAATTATGTTGTTTTTCAAAGGTTCGGGACAATGTCCTATTGTTCTTGCTGTGTCCAAGATATTTGAACTATTATTGTCTGAAAGGGATCTAGGATGTGATGCCCTGTAACATGGGGTAAAAGTCTTAAAATTATTTTTAAAAATATTAAAATTATAAAGACCTAACAATTCTTTGTGGATTGGATACTATAGGCCTACATTTTCTTTTCAGCAAGTATCAGTATGCAGACAATAAATTGCAACCAACCCACCCCTCCTAACATAATAATAGATCTACTCCTGAAATCTCAAACTAAAATAAAATTTGCTGTATTTGAAGGATACCTAACTAAAGTCAGTTACATTGAAGAGAAAACGAAAATCATGTCCACATGTGTATCTGTTACGATCAACTGGAAATGGGTCACTAGTGGCATTATTTTAAATATAAAGTGGGAATTTTCACTGCCGGGAATTTGAACTCGTACAGTACAAGCTACGATTTCAATCAAAAAGTTGATGCGATAGTGTAATCAACAAAATAACAAATATATGGTCAGTTGTAACTTGGACAAGATTGTGATATGTTCGATCGCAACCTTGACATAATTGGTTCTAAACATTCGCCGGTCGATCGCAACTTGGACACAAATCACTTTCATGTCAAGTGTCCAAAAATCTAACACGTGGGCTCTCTCAAATGCAAAACAATGCCAGTCGTAATGTGTAAATTGCTTTGCGTATATAAACAACAGAACAAAATAAAACCCCACGGTAAATATTCAAAAGAATCAAAGAAAATGCGGAGAATTATGTGTTGGACGTAACACTCAGTTGAACGTAACATCCTTACGATTGTGGACATGATAAACATAAACAAACCTTCTTTCGTTCTTGTCGCCATGATGAAGAAATGAATGGTCGCAAGTGGTTATGGGTAAACATGGCTTCCCAAAAAATGTTGGATCGGCAGCAAAAAGTGCCACGGGCTGAAAAAATTTGCGATCATTTGAACGTAACTTTTGGACATGAAAATTTTCCTGATTGGAAAAACTGTGTTTTGAGGAGCTAGATACATTTTGCAATGTTTCTTTTAACTTGTTTTTGTCGAGTACGTATTTTTACAGATTTATATGGGTAATGAAAAGTGGAGAACTGGACAGGAAGTATAGCAGACGATATTTTTAGTGTAATGCATGTTTGACATGAGGTGGTTGCGTCCGACATACACCACTTTCCAAACGCATTTTTCAAAAATATCTTTTTATTTCCATTCAACAAACAGTTAAAAAATATCGCTTAAACACCATTTAACAACATTTCAAATCGGCATGTTAAACAAACAAGTGGTTCGTGTGTAATTCGTATCAACATTCTTGCCACCCAAAATGTCCACTTTGACAATGCTGTTATCTGGCGAGGACGTCTTCATTATTTCTTTGATAAATCAATTTAAACATATCTCACCAAGACAGTTTTGTCTACACTATCTCCTGGAAGGATATTTTTTCTATTAAAACACAGAGGTATTGCATCAGAAAAAAACTTAGTGAGATATGCTACTCCAAAAATAGGGTACTTCTCAACAAGCACGTTCTGGCACAGTCTCATATGCCTGTGACGCGTCTCCCTTTGATTATCTATAATACAAGGTCCCAAACTGGAGCAAGCAAAAATTGCGGGTCATCGCAGTTTTTAAATTTATATGAACAAACTCGAAGATTTCCCCCCAAAGAAGGCAACTCATTTATTTCAGCAGGGATTCACGCAAACAAACAAGAAAATAAGAAATATGCTCTGTCTATTTTTAAACCCGTTCAAGTTCGGTAAATTTGTCAAAAAAGTGACATTTTTCGTGATCGCTTCACGTAAGGGGCGTTACCGGTGAGTTCCGCCGAGACTCATAAAAAGACAAAATTTTCCTCATTCGTTACAACCGCATGGCTGATTTTACAGTTTCAGCATTGTAGTGTCAGAAAAATGCCTACGATCGGATAGTTTCTGGGCCCAATGTGGCTGGTTTAGGTCAAGCAGGCAGTGGCAAAACATTTCTATGCGCGAAAGTGCAGTGGTACTTGGTAAATTGATAAGAAAAGTTGCTGTTACTGTTTCAAATGGGAGTAGCAGCAACGCAGTTTCACAATTTATGCCAATGGCGAAACTTTGCATCGCTGGACAGGCATCATGGATGGGAGATACACTAAAGAGGAGGATGTCTCGGATGTACGTTCAAAAAGCGAATTGTGCAACAAATTATTAACAACCAACGTACTGATTGTTGAGGAAATCAGCATGATCAGCGCTAAAATATTTGATCAGGTAGTTTGTTTGTTTTTTTTCAAATGTTATGATGGTCTTTCACTCCTTAATCATTGGTTGTGCTAAACAGTAATCACATTTTTTTCATTAGTGTAAATTACAACAGTAACCAGTAAAAGATACATTTATTAATTATCTAAGGATTGTATGCACTATTTATACTGAAGAAGAATAATACAAAAATTACAATAAATCTAAACCGGAGAAAGGAATGTTACAGGAAATTTATATGTTTTATAATTTGTATGAAATGAAAATGAATGCCTCTTACGTTCCTAATTTATGTATTACTTTTTTCTGTTGGGGAGAGGGAAAGGGGTGGAGAGAGGAAAAGGGGATGGTTGAATGGAAAATAAAACACTTTTCATCAATATTCATCGAGTTTAGTGGGTGACACTTTTTGTGTGCTTATCAATATGCATGTGAGTGTGTGTGTACTACTACTATTGCTGAATATGAATTTGTTTTTAAATATAACATACAATTTAACATTTAAATATAACTGGGTATAAATGGCAGCGCTTTTGCTGCTTTTCTAACCCAAGGCGACGATTGACTGATGCGGATAGAGGCAGAGCTATTGCATGGCTTCAGGAAGGGGTGGGGGTGAGAGAAGTTGGCAGGCGGCTGGGAGTGTCCCACTCCATTGTCTAAAGGCTGCGGGAGCGCTTTAACAACACTGGAAGCGTCCAAGAACCAAGAAGGTCCGGACGCCCCCGCGTTACCACTGCAAGACAAGACCATTTCATCACCCCTGTCAGCTCTGAGGATGAGGTCCACTACAGCAAACACCATCAGAAGACAGCTTCACGCAGCCAGCAATGTTAACGTCAGCGACCAGACAATTCGCAACCGTCTACACGAGGCAAACCTGCGATCAAGACGACCAGCAGTACGGCCTTTGCTCACCCCAGCTCACCGTGCAGCGCGTTTGGCCTGGGCTCGGCGTCATTTGGTGTGGAAAAGGCAAATTGGTCAAGGGTGCTCTTTACAGACGAGTCTCGGTTCTCCTTTTCTTTCAACGACCGTCGAGTGAATGTTTTGAGGCGTCAACGGGAGCGTTTTGTTGATGCGACGGTGAGCGAGCATGACCGCTTTGGTGGTGGATCTGTCATGGTGTGGGTTGGCTTCGCATTAAACTTCAGAACACCCCTGCTCCAAATTCATGGCAACTTAAAAGGTATTGGCTACAGGGATGACGTCCTACAACTTAGGGTTCTTCCAGCTCTGCGGGCCATTGGGGAAGGTGCCATACTACAGGACGATAATGCCAGACCCCACCGAGCGCGTATCGTCAATGACTTCCTGCAGCAACAGCACGTCATAAGGATGGATTGGCCGGCTCGATCACCCGATTTGAACCCCATAGAACATCTGTGGGATGTCTTGGGTCGACAGACACGGTCAAACCTCCCTCTAGGAGCTAACCTTGAAGTTCTGGCCCAATTTCTCCAGCAAGAGTGGTTGGCCATCCCAGGAAACATCCTCCATAACCTAATACGGTCCATGAGACAACGATGCGAAGACTGCATTGATGCAAACGGTGGCCATACCCGATATTGACTCTATAGATTGTAGGTTTCTAAAGTTTTGATTATATATATGTAGAAAGTTGAATTGAACTATTGCGAAGGTTTGCAATTAGATGTGCAATGTTGTACTAAGATGTGCAATGCTCTAGATGGTAGGTGTGCGTGGGTGGGTTAAGCAATCACTTATATACTACTCAAAATAATACAAGGGCCACTTGGACATATGGGTCTCTCTTTAAATCAGAAACACGCTTTCAATTTATTAGTTCATCATATTTTATTGCAATCATTTCTGCATCAATTTCAAAAAAGATTTTAGACATCAGTCGCTTAAAATTTGAGTACATTCAATTTCACTGGACATACCCCTCATTTACAAAATCAAAACTTTAGAAACCAAAAATCTATAGAGTCAGTATCGGGTGTGGCCACCGTTTGCATCAATGCAGTCTTGGCATCGTTGTCTCATGGACCGTATCAGGTTATGGAGAATGTTTCCTGGGATGGCCAATCTTTCTTGCTGGAGAACTTGGGCCAGAACTTCAAGGTTAGCTCCTGGAGGGAGGTTTGCCCATTTCTGTCGACCCAAGACATCCCACAGATGTTATATGGGGTTCAAGTCGGGTGATCGAGCCGGCCGATCCATCCTTATGACGTGCTGTTGCTGCAGGAAGTCATTGACGATACGAGCTCGGTGGGGTCTGGCATTATCGTCCTGTAGTTGGCACCTTCCCCAAAGCCATCCCACATCATGACAGATCCACTACCAAAGCGGTCATGCTCGCGCACCGTCGCATCAGCAAAACGCTCCCGTGGACGCCTCCAAACATTCACTCGACGGTGTTGAAAGACAAGGAGAACCGAGACTCATCTGTAAAGAGCACCCTTGACCAATGTTGCCTAGTCCACACCAAATGACGCCGAGCCCAGGCCAAACGCGCTGCACGGTGAGCTGGGGTGAGCAAAGGCCGTACTGCTGGTCGTCTTGATCGCAGGTTTGCCTCGTGTAGACGGTTGCGAATTGTCTGGTCGCTGACGTTAATATTGCTGGCTGCGTGAAGCTGTCTTCTGATGGTGTTTGCTGTAGCGGACCTCATCCTCAGAGCTGACAGGGTGATGAAATGGTCTTGTCTTGCAGTGGTAACGCGGGGGCGTCCGGACCTTCTTGGTTCTTGGACGCTTCCAGTGTTGTTAAAGCGCTCCCGCAGCCTTTGGACAACGGAGTGGGACACTCCCAGCCGCCTGCCAACTTCTCTCACCCCGACCCCTTCCTGAAGCCATGCAATAGCTCTGCCTCTATCCGCATCAGTCAATCGTCGCCTTGGGGGCATGGTTAGAAAAGCAGCAAAAGCGCTGCCATTTATACCCAGAAAAAAGCGCCGATTGTTGAACTTAACTCAAAAAATGCCAGCCTCTCTCGTTCAAATCACTTTTTAATGTTGAAAATTTTGCTTTATTAGCAAGACAACAGTAAATTAGGGGCATTTAAAAAAAAAATTGGGTTTGTTTTTCAACTCAGTGCAGAAAGTTCGAAACTCACACATGTGATTACTTGTCAGAATAAGATTGTCTTCAATGTTACTGTACGGGATACATTTTGAAATAAGCAATATAAGCGATATTATTGATATCAGCAAAAAATAATTAAACTAAATGAAATATGAGAGTGGCCCTTCAATTATTTTGAGTAGTATATTATGAGGGAGCACTTTGTTGTTGTATTGCAGTATTGGGGTTGTCCATGTTTTATTGGGGTGCCTAGGGCTGTTTCAGTTAAATCCTGTATCGTCCAACACCTTGAACAGCTGTTGAGCTGGAAAAGCGTTGTATACAATTTATTACGTGAAATTAATAAATAAATAATGCTACTATATTATAACACCTATACTTGTGATATATATGAATTCCATTATTGACTATTATTTTTTCAGGTTTAACATGTTGTACGGACCATCATGGCATCAGGGAAAGCAAACAATTTAGTGGTGGTCTGCAGGTTATTGTTGTAGGGAATTTTTTACAGCTGGTGCATTTTTAATTTTTTCTTTTTTTAGTTTGACACTTTATTTTAATCAGGCAATTCTGGACTGCTTCCCCTGGGGAAGGCATAGTCGCAGCATGTGGCACGCCCAAACCCAAATTTTGCTGGGGGAGCAAACCGGCAGCATGTAAGCTCCTACAATTTATGTCATCATGAGGAATACAGTTTTACGCAAATTTGACTATTTTGTGTCAGATTCATCCAAATGTATGGCAAAGGTGAAATATAATTTAGAAAATAAAACAAATTGCTTGTTTATTAACAATGTAGGGTTTGATCGAATGGTATACCAATATTGTGATGAACAGTGTGTGGTAGTCATGTTATGCAGTGTCCCAGTACACCCAATACTCCACGAGTTCTTCCTCTTCAACAAAAATGAGATGAAAAGCTAAACAATGTGTTTTGTGACACTCTCTTTGGCTAAAGAAAAACCTAAATAATACTAAATAAAACATACAACTTTGTCATGGAATTTTATTTAATACAAAGTTGTCATGCTTTGATGTTCCATGGTTGGTGTTAGGGCAGCTGCTATATCACTACAAAATATTGGTATGACTCACTGAACAATTCTGGTAAAGTTCTGCTAGTTTTGCTGTAGTATCCCAATACTAGTGTAAAGAGAAAGAAATAAAAGTGTTAAAATACATCAATAACTGATATTTTAATGAAAAATAACAATGAATATAATGAGATCCATTTATTAAATTATTTCAATTCATGTATTTATTTGCTTGTGATTTATTCTTCGCATACATATTATGTGAAAGGTCTGTTTAGTGCTATTGACTAAATACACAGAGTTTAGTTCAAACCCTCACAGCAGATCTCCAACGAAGAATACAAAGCATGGAGATGAGGTGCTACAGAAGACTTCTGGGCATTTCCTATACCCAACACATCACCAACGACGAAATCCGACAGACCATCACACAAGCCATTGGACAACACGATGACCTGCTAACAGTGGTGAAGAAACGGAAACTCCGATGGTATGGCCACGTCACCAGATCATCAGGCCTTGCAAAGACTATTCTGCAAGGCACAGTGCAAGGAGGTAGAAGAAGAGGGAGACCGAAAAAGAGGTGGGAGGACAACATTCGAGAATGGACTGGTTTGTCACTGAGCGAAGCCATCAGGGCTGCTGAGGACAGAGAAAGATGGAGTATGCTGGTTAAACGATCATCTGTGGTGCCCCTACGACCTTCGGGTTACGGGACAGGATAGGATAGGATAGGATAGTTCAACATTATTTTTGAAAAATTTTAAACTGCGAATAACACTAAAACAGTGTTTAGTTATGTATGTATGTGTATTTACTCATCCGCTCGAAATAAAAGTGGTGAAGGGGAGGAGTAGGGGTGGGGGGTGGGAAGAGTAAATATACATGTAATTGTGGAAGGAGAAGTGAGAGGTGGGTCAGAATGAGCCAAATGCCGGTCCGTTTCTCTGTTGGACACCATATCTCAAGACCCAGTGAAACAGAATGTGACCAGATGTCATAGGAACATGACCTAGGTCAGTAGCATACTCCAGTGCCATCAGGTTTGCTCTACAGCAAAGTTTAAGATCACTACAGGCCTTTCGTTTCTAAACATGTTTTGCTCACTATCTCAAAAACTTCTAAGGCAAGTTGGTTGAGTTTTGGTATATAGGTACTTCAATTTAAAAGCGTAGGCTTACTATTAGTTTAAATTTATATTGGTAAACATGATTTTAATTTTACACTGTTCGTATAATTTAATTGGATTTAACTTTATTATTAGATGTCTTACAAGTATTAAAAGTGTACATTTTTCTGTTTAGACTAGGCATGTGCATTTTAGTATTTTACTGTGTTATTATCTGTGCTAAGTCCAAGGCCAATCCCTCAACACAGTGCATAGCTTCAAATATTTAGGAGCCATTGTATCAGACATTGGGTCCCGACAGAAAGTCCTCTCCAGGATCGCACAAACTGCTGCCCTGACAAGGTTGAAGCCCATTTGGAAAGACAGGACCATCAGTCTACATTCCAAAGTAAGACTGCTGCGCTCCCTTGTCATCTCCATCTTCCTATATGCTTGCAAAGCATGGACCCTCACAGCAGATCTCCAACGAAGAATACAAAGCATGGAGATGAGGCGCTAAAGTGACGTGTCACCTCCCAAACTGATCTAACAGACCTCATACACAAATGAGGAGTACTGTCCTGGAAGAGTTTTGAAGAAAAAAGGTAGGTGACTGGTCTAGCAAAGAAGAAGATAGTATAGTAGATTGATAGAACAGAGCAGAAATGACAAAGAACAAAGGAGAAAGACAGCAACAGTGGGAATTTAAGGCACTACATTTTCAGAAAGTGGGGATACTGTTTATTAAACCGAAACCCCCGGCACCCCCACGTCGTCAGTTTTATTTAAGCTCTTAAAAAGCAACATCAGTGGCGTTTGCACGTATGCTACATTTCAATCTTCCTCTTGTTATGAAGCACTTTCCAGAAAAAAATCTGTGCATGTATCCCGAAAACGAAAGTGAACGCACAAACAACAGAAGTTGACAGTTCATGCCAAAACCGAAACCGGTTATAGTTACAGTTATAGTTTCGGTAAGAGAATCTAACTTCCGTGAAGTGATCGTGGAAAAGGTCTTTTTTTTTTTAAACATATCTACGGAAATTGAACGGGGTTTGAAATTAGATAGAACACATTTATTATTTTGTTTGTTGCGCGTGAATCACTGCTGAAATGATTGAGTTGCCTTCTTTATAAAACTCATCGAGTTTATTCATATAGATTTAGAAAACTGCGATGACCCGCAATTTTCGCTTGCTCCAGTTTGGGACCTTGTATTATTAGATAACCCAAAGGAGACGCGTCACAGGCATAGGCGCTCGCGTGTCCGGATAAAAGCGCCTGTGGTTGATTCATTTGCTGCAATTGCCTATGAGTTGTTACTTGGGGATTGCTGTGTTTTCCGTGGAACCTTCTCCTCTTCGTTTGTCTTATGTCTTGCCCTTGTTATTCTTCTCTTTTTCTTACTCCTCCTCCTATTTTTGACTTGACTTGTTCCGCGCTTGAGGCCATACAAATGGCCTGTTCGTCATTATTCAAACTTTACGAATGAACAGTGAAGTTTAACGTCTACACCCACAATTTAAAACTTTACACTGTAATAAAGGGCAAGCCGCTTGGCTTCTTCTTCTTCTTCTTCTTCTTCTTCTTCTTCTTCTTCTTCTTCTTTCTTCCAGATGTATCCTATCCTATCCTATCCCGTAACTCGAAGATCGTTGGCGAACCACAGATGATCATTTAACCAGCGTACTCCATCTTTCTCTGTCCTCAGCAACCTCATGGCTTCGCTCATTGTCAAGCCAGCCCATTAACAAATGTTGTCCTCCCACCTCTTTTTCTTTCTCCCTCTACTTCTGCCTCCTTGCGTCGTGCTTTGCAGGAAGGTCTTTGCAAGGTCTGATGCTCCAGTGACATAACCATACCATCGGAGTTTCTTCACCACTTTGAGCAATTCATCGTGTTGTCCAAAGGCTTGTGTGATGGTCTGTGGGACTTTGTCATTCATGATGTGCTGGGTATAGAAAATACCCAGAAGTCTTCTGTATGATCTCATCTCCATGCTTTGTATTCTTCATTGTAGGTGTGCTGTGATGGTCCACGTTTCGCAAGCGTAAAGAAAGATGGAGATGACAAGGGAGCGCAGCACCCTTACCTTGGAGTGTAGACTGATGGTCTTGTCTTTCCAGATTTATAATTGTCATCAGTCATTTAAATCTTCTTCCTGAGGCCATGACAGTCCTCCAAACTGTACACCTTAACAAATATCTTCTATGAGCACTTCTATGTTTTTAAAATAGTTTTTTATTTAATCAACCAAGCCGCATGAGGCGCCCATGTGGGCGCAAAGTCTGACGCTCTGACGAACACCATCCTGGACGATCGAGGAACGGGGAGAAGGGACCTAGTGCGTCATGCTGGATGTATTTGTGAAGCCCGCATTCGCCCGTATATGACATGAGCGTCAGGATCTTTAAAGTCCCTGCGATGGAAAGACCTCGGTTTACACTCTTATCCGAAGGAGTAGGAGGATCATTTTCTCCGGATAATTATCTCTCATTATTATGTCACAGGATAAGTTTTTTTAATTATTTGTTTAATTATTTATTTCAGTATTTTTGTTATTATTTATTTATTTATTTATTTATTTATTTATTTATTTATTTATTTGTATTGTGATTTGTGCTTAATACTCTAGGCCGCTAACGGGCTTTGAACCAACAGCCTGTAGGGGCTGCAATGTTATCGCCTGACATTCGAGAAAATTGCGTTAACCACCGAGCCAAATACTCTCCCAACATTCTGGGAGAACTGAACATTGTTTGGCAACAGTAATGGCGTCCTAAAACATGAGGTTGAGTATGAAATGCTGTGTTGCAGAAACGGTGAAAGAGAACAACTAAGGGGGTGACCGAGGACGCCATGATCGGGCCGTTGCTATGCTATCTCATTCCGCTCACCTTCATTTCCTCTCCCTGTCACGCAAAGTCGTACATTCCGCCCACATGCTATTGCTCCCTGCCCTGCCAATGTAAGTACGGCGTGCGACGAGTGATGTAATGCACGTGGGTTTAATCCTGATTACGCACATTAGTGCGTCAATTACGCACAAAATATGAAAAAAAAGCAGAAAAGTTTGTATTTTTGTACACACACACACACACACACACACACACACACACACACACACACACACACACACATATTTGCAATACATCACAACTGAGTTTATTTAAGAAAGTACGAATCGGAAAGTGATTTTTGACGGAAAAGGGTTAGGGCAAGGGCTAGGGATAAATCTACAACTAACCCTTACCCGAACCCTTGTCTAAAAAGTTGACCTAGTTCGTCTCCTATAGGCGACAAAATAGGTCGAATTTTCTTCAAAATTTCTCCGAAATTTGACTGTATTTTCTCCGTCCCGGATAGAGCACTCCTGTGTACTTAAAACACTCTCATGCACTACAACTGCACTCCCATGCACTAAAAGAGCACTAACGCCCACTTAGAAAAAACTGGATTCCAAGCAAATAAACCCATTTGTTACTAGAAAAGACAAGGTCTGACACCTATTTCTGCGTTTGTTCACGTGCACACGCACCTACACACACACACACACATACACACACAAGTATATATGCTTTCAGTTCCCAGATTGACCATCTCTCAAAACCCTTTGCGGCTGACGCCCGACACAGTGGACAAAGGCGTGCCTATCAACATAAGTTGCTCCGTCGCACATATAAATGGTAGCGTCGTAATAATTAATTTGAAAGTTTCTACGAATAACCAATCTCTTGCCAGAGCTCTCGCACTTGGACAAGATACGGGTTCAGCAGCGCTTATTGACACCTTTGTGAGGTTAGTCCAATATGCCTTCTTTTCTATCTATCTATCTAATCTATCTATCTATCTATCTATCTATCTATCTATCTATCTATCTATCTATCTATCTATCTATCTATCTATCTATCTATCTATCTATCTATCTATCTATCTATCTATCTATTTACCCCTTGGGGTCATGAGCAATCTTGCCATTGTAGATTGTTCTAATTTTATGTCTAATATCACCTAAATGTGTGAAGAGACGTTAAATTAAAGATTGATTGATTGTTCTAACCTATAAAGGGAAAAGTGAAAGCCCCAGTTGAAAACCTGTCTTGCCTTTGTAGGCATGACTGATTCACTGCGGCAACAGTACCCCCGTTGGAGTGCCAGGGGTTTCAGTATAAATAGTATCCCCACTTTCTGGAAATTTAGTGCTTTAAATTCCCACTGTCGCTGTCTTCCTCATTTGCTCTTTCCCATTCCTGATCTGTCCTATCACTGTGCTATACTATCTTCTTCTTCGCTAGATCAATGACCTACCTTTTTTCTTGAAAACTCTTCCTGGACAAGACTCCTTGTTTGTGTATGAGGTCTGTTGGATCAGCTTGGGAGTGTTGGTGCTGAACAAGCTGATAGACTATCTCACATCCGACCGGGTTATGGCCTATCCTGATTTCTCCAAAGAGTTCTCACTCCACGTGGATGCGTCACAGGACGGCCTAGGTGCAGTTTTGTACCAGCAGCAAGAGGACGGACGTAAAGCAGTGATAGCTTACGGCTCTCGGAGCCTGACGACGGCGGAAAAGAACTATCACATTCACTCCGGCAAGCTGGAGTTTCTTGCCCTGAAGTGGGCCATCACTGAGCGGTTCAGGGACTATTTATATCACGCTCCTCACTTCACAGTGTTCAGCGACAATAATCCCTTGACGTACGTCCTCACCACAGCAAGGTTAGACGCAGCGAGACACCGTTGGGTCGCAGAACTGGCGGACTACAACTTTGATGTGCGCTACAAACCAGGCCGTTTAAACGGAGATGCAGATGGCCTGTCCCGAATGGCAATGCCCATGGAGCACAGTCACACAGAGAAGATGGATACAGCCGTGTTCCATGCAGTGGTCCAAGCCAGCACGCTGCAGCAAGAGGGAAATTCACCGTGGATTTGCGCACTGTCGTGTGATGCGTCAGTCCTGTCGGACACAGAGGTCTCGTCCATCGCGGGCATCGCCTTAGCGGACCTGCATAAAGCGCAGCAAGAGGATGACGACATAGGACCTATGCTGGAAGCAAAGAAGAAGAAAGCCAGTGATTTTTTTTGTAAGACCCAAGCGGCTCAGGCTTTGAAAAGACAATTTGACAGGCTGAAAGTCAACAATAAAGGCCTGCTGGTGAGAGTCAGTAAAAATCCTGAGGATGGGAAAATTAAAGAACAACTGGTCCTACCAAAAACATACAGGCCTCAAGTACTAAAACTGCTCCATGATGACATGGGACATAGTGGAGAAGACAACAGCGTTGGTCCAGGAACGTTTTTTCTGGCCCTACATGGCCGCAGATATAGAGCGTTACGTTACACAGCGATGCAAGTGCATCAAGGACAAGGCACCGGCGCGTCACACGAGAGCGCCGATGAAAACCATCACCACAACGGCACCCATGGAACTTGTTTCCATTGACTTCCTGCATTTGGAGACAAGCAGTGGCGGATTTGAATACATCCTAATTGTTATGGACCACTTTACCAGGTTTGCGCAGGCTTATTCAACCCGGAATAAGGCGGCTAGGACAGTGGCTGAGAAGTTGTTCAACGACTTCATCCCTCGTTTTGGTCTACCTGCAAGAATCCATCATGATCAGGGAGGCGAGTTTGAAAACAGGGTCCTGCGAGAGCTCCAGAAACTATGCGGCATCTCGTCATCTCGCACCTCACCGTACCACCCTCAAGGAAACGGACAGGTGGAACGCTTTAACAGGACCCTGCTGTCAATGCTCAAGACGCTAGAAAAGGACCAGCAGAGCCGCTGGCACTTACACCTCAATAAAATGGTCCATGCCTATAACTGTATGAAGAACGACGCCACAGGGTTCTCACCCTTCTTCTTGCTCTTCGGCCGTACTCCCAGGCTGCCTGTAGATTTGATGTTTGGACTCGACAACGGGGAACAGAATCAACATCCATGCATATCAGAGTACGCGGATAACTTCAGCAAAGTGCTGAGAGAAGCCTACACCAAAGCCGGAGACACAGCCAGACAGGAGGCAAAGCACAATGAGCGGCAGTACAACAGGAAGGTGAGGGTGACTGAACTGCGGCCTGGTGATCGAGTTCTCGTCAGGAACTTGGCACAGCGTGGAGGACCGGGAAAACTCCGCTCGTATTGGGAAGAGGACATCTATGTGGTGATCCGCCGCATGGATGAAGATGCTCCAGTCTTCGAGGTGAAGCCAGAAAATGACAAGTTGCGAAAGGTGAAGACGCGGGTTCTTCACAGGAACATGCTGCTTCCGTGTGACTCTCTGCCTCTGGAGCATGATGTGCCTGCCCCGAGCACAAGGAATGGGATCAAGTCTAAAGGCCAAGTACAAGTGGCTGGATCTGGTCAGACACACGCAGATAGCAGCGCTGACGACTCGACCACCCTGAATCCTGATGCTATGGTGTTTATTCCTCAGGGGCTTCGAGGCGGATTTGAAGGGCACTCCTCGGTGGTCCCTAATCACACACCCACTCCAGTGACCCCGCCCGCAGTCCAAGATCCAGTCACTCCGATCTACACCCAAACCCCAACTTTCAGCCCCCTTTCTTCAGCCCACTTTCCAGTTACATTGATAGCATCCCCGGAGAGGCAGGATATTTCCCCAAACCACGAATCTCAGACACCAGGTTTGGAATCCCCGGTGGTGGATCCCCCACCTGTGTTAGGCGGCGAGGACGAAGCTTCTGCGGAAGATGAGGTGAACAGTCAGGACACGCCAGCAGGACGGCCGGTGCGTGTCAGGCGGCAGCCATCCAGGTTCACCTACAGTGGACTGGGCCGGCCGGGAGAGACCAATGCCAACCAGCTACAGGTCGCGATGACAGACTGGAAGCCAGTGGAGATGGTACCCATGACAGTGTTGGTCGCCTGCAACCGGATCTGGATTCCTCTTCCCCTGTTTCCCCTTGTCCAACCAGGGCAATGTTTTGAGAAAGGGAGGGTGTAATGCAGTGGACTTCTTAGAATTTCGTATTTGAATAGATGTGTGTGTGTGTGTGTGTGTGTGGGTGTGTATGTGTATGTGTGAATAGTGTTCACACGGTAAAGCCCAATAGGGCGAGAGCAGAATTATAATTCCAAACCGTCAGTCTACATTGAACTTACAACACTGACGGTTGTCTCCTATTTTCTAGATTACAATGTACATATTATTACTATGATGATGATGATCGATTTTCGTGCACATCATTCCTTTTGCAGCTTCATGCGATTCTAATAAACTGAATACTAGGGATCACTTTTTTTAATGCTTACCTGTCGTGAACAAAATCCGGGTGACCAGATCTTTGCTTTTTTTTTTTTTTTTTAAACGCGATCTTCCATCGATCGCAGCCAGGTTGTTGCAATGCATAGGCCTAAAATTGCCTGCCTTGTTTTCGATAGAAATCTGTACGGCATAGTCTATGCTAAGATATAAACCTAATTCGGGCGATCCTAAAATCTAGTTCGCACGCTGATTAAACACAAAGATCCAGGGTCGGGCGATCTCGGATCGCGATCTAAGGTTCCATAAAGACATGCCTTTACGGAAACTGTATAAGAATGTATTGTTAATCCTCACCTCCAGTATACATAAATAATTCAGTTTGTATCCATATTTACAGAGACAATTAGTCACTCTAGAATAGTTTAGGTTTTATTTATGTTACCTGGATTCTAGGGTTTTTCGCCCTGTCAAGCAAAAATGGTTCGGGGTAACGTCCCGTGTACATACTGAAATCATGAAGGAACACGCTTTTGCTGATTTAAGTATCTTGACACACTGTTCTTGATGATGATATAGAGATTATTATTATTATTATTATTATTATTATTATTATTATTATTATTATTATTATTATTATTATTATCTATATAATTATATAAATTGCTTAGCCGGAAGTCCTTCTTCGCCTCTACTGTAAAGTTTGTCCGGTATGGACGCTGATCTGGGCAGGTGCTGGGCGCTGCTGATCGGCCTGCTGTGTGCTCAAAACCCACGAAATCGTTATAGCCGACATTTCCTTACCGAACTTTTAACCGTTTCTGAGATAAATAAATAAACAAAATGTCCACAAACTGCAATAGCCTCATTCCGCGCGCGGTTTTTATTCAACCCGTGTCAAGAACGTGCCGTTTCGTAATACCGCAAATTTTGTTTTATTTACATTCAAAACACTTTTGCACTCTGGTCACCAATCTTACAAAATTTTGTGTTTAACTAATTAAATTTGATTAATTAAAAATCGAATCGAGGTTTCAGCATGTTTTCCCATATAGACCAAAAAATTGATGATATTTACATGAAGCCTTGGTAGCTGACTTAGTAAGACATTCGGCTATCGTGCCAGGCGACCCAAGTTCAAACCTCCCGCGAGCCATATTTTTTTTTACACTACAATATGAATATTTTTCTTTTTAATTTAGACGTTTTACTTTTAACTTATTTATTTTTATTATTATTATTATTATTATTATTATTATTATTATTATTATTATTATTATTATTATTATTACTATTATTATTATTATTATTATTATTATTATTTATAAACTAATAATAATAATAATTATTATTATAATAATAATTATAATAATAATAATTTTTATTATTATAATAATAATTATAATATCTTATAACGAATTTTATTTTAAAACCTTGGTGTTTTTTATGATTTCTATTTGTATTAATCTATATTCAATATTATTATTATTATTATTATTATTATTATTATTATTATTATTATTATTATTATTATTATTATTATTATTATTATTAAGACATTCGCCTACTGTGCAGGCGACCCACGTTCAAATCTCTCGCGGGCCATATTTTTTAATGTTTTTTTTTACACACAATAAGGATTTTTTTGTTAAAATTTAGGCTTTTTACTTTTAACTTATTTATTATTATTATTATTATTATTATTATTATTATTATTATTATTATTATTATTATTATTTATAAACTAATAATAATAATAATAATAATAATAATAATAATAATAATAATAATAATAATAATAATAAAAATAATAATAATAATAATAATTATTATTATTATTATTATTATTATTATTATTATTATTATTATTATTATTATTATTATCTTACATCAAATTTTATTTTAAAACCTTGGTGTTTTTTATTATTTCTATTTGTATTATTCTATATTCAATATTATTATTATTATTATTATTATTATTATTATTATTATTATTATTATTATTATTATTACCAAGGATTGGGATGGGGTGGTACGTGTAGGTAAAAGGGGGCTACGCGTAGGTTTAAAGGGGCATGGGTAGGCATAACGGGGATACGGGTATATATAAGGGGGTATGGTGATGGTCGATTCCTTTAATCCATACCTGCGAAACGATCAACGGGGAAGTATCAAGGAGGGTACAGGTAGGTTACAAGGGGGGGTACGGAAGGTATCTAGGGGGTATAGGGAGGTATCAAGTGGGTTCGGGGAGGTATCAAGGGGGTATGGTCAGGCATCATGGGGGGGACGGGGAGATATCGGGCGGGGGGAGGGGGGGTATGGGGAGGTATCAAGGGGGATATGGGGAGGTATCATCGTCCAAATGAAACTCGCAGACAACTGTTGCTTCTCTGTCTACATTTTAAACAGCAACCTGTGTACCCTGGCTTGCCAGGGTACAAAAACCACTAGTTATTAATATTATTATTATTTTTTTAAACTTTTTTAAAAATTATTATTACTACTACTACTACTACTACTACTACTACTACTACTACTACTACTACTACTACTACTACTACTACCACCACCACCACGATCACCATCACGACCACTACACAGGCCTGGGGCAGTGGCGTACGGCAGCGTAGATAACCGCTGGATCACTTTGTCGCTGAAAGACGCTACCTGCGCTGACCAGGATTACGTTATTTGCGAAACCGTGTATTTTTTGGTGGACCATTGTACAACAAGGGACATTCAACGATTTAGCTGTGACGGTACGTTGCTATTAACACCATCTACTGTACTCTGCTGCGCCTTTTGTAAATGAATGATTATTTTCATTTTATATCAATAGAGTATACATTTTATAATTATGCCACTTTTATAGAAAATATTCTGCAAATAGTAAGTGTATGTTGTCAACACTGCTAAAATACAGCTAAACGTTTCTGTTCAACACATGAGCACAGCTCAGAGGAACCAGAGTTATTGGTTTTATTTTTTCTGTCTGTCAATTCTTCCATAGAAAAGGGAAGGTTATATGGTTCACAATTATCGTAGTCAAAAAAGCAGGGTTCTCGTTCTTTTTTTTATTTTTGATGTTTTGTAATTTGTAATTTTGGGGAATAATGAGCAGGCGAGGAATTGTAATGGATGGAAGAGGCCAACAAATCAGCCACCTGCTTTTGTCAGTGAAAATCTGTCCACGTTTTTTTTCAGATTTTGGATCACAGCTTTGGGGTGTTCTCCTTTCATTTTTTTAAATTATTTTTCAGATTGTTTTGGAAGAGGTTTTGGTGTATATATGAAGTTTGGAACAGAAGGTTTTTCTAGGATTGACGCCTTTTTGTTTAAAGGAATACCTAGTTTTGGCTCGCAGCTTCTGGTGATTAAGTTTATTTTCAGCTGTAGGATTTTGAAAGAAACTCCGTTTGGCTTGTTTTCTTTGGTGATGAAGAGTCGTGCATTCTTCATCAAACCAAGGGATCTTCGTGGCACTGCTTTTAATAGATGTTTTGAGTATATTTTCGGAAGCACATTCTATTAGGATATTAGAAAACCCCAAAGCTGCAGCTTCGGAATTTAGAATGTTATTGGTAATTCGACAAGCTATGGAGTGTCCACATTGGTCCCAATCTGCTTTTTTGAAATTCCAGCGCCACTGGGTCTCCACAGTTTGATCTTCTAGAAACTTTAGAAAAATTGGAAAATGATAACTCCCACAGAGTTCCGAATGAGATTTTCAATCCAGGTCCCCAAAAAAAGAAGGGTCACAGATGGCCAGGTCTAAATTATAAACTGTTTCTAAATGGCTACAATACATAGGGGAAGAGGGAGACCGAAAAAGAGGTGGGAGGACAACATTCGAGAATGGATAGGTTTGACACTGAGCAAAACAGGGATGCTGAGGACAGGGAAAGATGGAGTACGCTGGTTAAACGATCATCTGTGGTGCCCCTACGACCTCCGAGTTATGGGATAGGATAGGATAGGATAGGAAGAGGACTTCGGGTTCGTCGACCGCTGCACGGCCCCAGCAGAAGGGGTTCGACCTCCATGGGGTGAGGAGGAGGGAGGTCGTGGACCCGACGTCCTCCCTTGTCCCGGAGGCGCAACAAGGTGTAGAGGTGTGGTAACGGCTTTTGACGCGACCGCCGGCGCGTTCGTCTGAGGAGGTGGCACTTTCTTAGTGGTATTCGGCCCGCTTGGGCTCGACCTCTGTAGATTACTAGAGGCAACACTAACTTTCTCTTTATTTTCACTATCTTACAGACGTTTTTCTAGCGTTTGTGTCAATTCTTTCAGAGAATTCAGAAGCGATCATAAAGCAGATTTGTCAGCAACCGAGATCATAGATGAGATATATTTGAGCATGTTTGGCAAAGTGTTTGTTGAGGCCACTTCAGCAAAACTCGGTTTGTTCGTATCACACGGTTTGAGAATCTGATACCGTTTTCTCGCCTCTGGAAATTTGCTTCTTTCTCGTGTTCTGATTAGTTGAATATCAGCCTCCATGATCCAAGCAGGGCAAGACTTTGACGATGCAGGATGATCTCCCTTGCAATTATAACACGTCGGAGCAGTACTGCATTGTTAGCCATGGAAATCTACCCCCCCACCCCACCACCCCCCACCCCCCACTTGAAAGAGTTGAGGTTGGTGTGTTTTTGCATGCCGTGCTACCGTGACCATACCTTTGGCATTTAAAACAACGTAGTGGCGAAGGTAATACAAATAGGAATGCTTTCATATCAAACGATCCCTCTTTTTGGCACTTCAGGTGTGCAAAAAGTCAAAAACTTAGTATTTATGGGTACTTTGTTTCAGGTTTTGTCTTTCCTCATGACCCTATGTGCCTCAGTAACTCCATGCTTAGCCAAGACAACTTGTATGTCTGTCTCAGTCAGACCGTCAAACTGAGATGACTGCACACATCTTTTGGAGGAGCTGAGTGTGCGGTGACAACTCACACTCACATCAAACACTCGGCTACCTAACTCCACCTTGGAGCCATTTCTAGATCGCAGTTGTTCAGAAGTCCTTTCTGTGAGACAGTCCACTAAGAAACTTTCATCTCGTTGTCTTTTAATGTCTCTGATCTGTCTGGATACTCCCTCAAACCACTTTTCCACCACAAAAGGGGAAATCTTTTGGTTTTCGTTGATCATCCTAACTATCAAGAAGCGTGGCCATGTTTTGAAGAGGCCAGATTCCTTGGCTGTGCGTCTAGTTTCAGTTTCGCTGTCAGAAATTCCGATGGTATGGCCACGTCACCAGATCATCAGGCCTTGCAAAGACTATTCTGCAAGGCACAGTGCAAGGAGGTAAAAGAAGAGGGAGACCGAAAAAGAGGTGGGAGGACAACATTCGAGAATGGACTGGTTTGACACTGAGCGAAGCCATCAGGGCTGCTGAGGACAGAGAAAGATGGAGTATGCTGGTTAAACGATCATCTGTGGTGCCCCTACGACCGGGTTACGGGACAGGATAGGATAGGATAGGATAGGATAGGATAGGACCTAGTCACATGGGCATCCGCGGCAATATCGCAGTGGACAAAGTGACTAAAGAGGCTCTGCATCTAGATTTCCCTTGAAAGATTTTACAGTTTGTTCCATACTCTGACCTGTGTTGTATGACTGGATCTTATTGTAAACGGCTGTGGCAGACCGAATGGTCAAATCAAATCAATAACAAATTAGTTCAAATTCTTCCAGATTTGTCTGCTCTATTGCCTAACTTTGCATCCACCCGCAAAGAAGAAACTGTTTATGCTCGCCTTCATATTGGGCATACCTATGTCACCCATAGTTTCCTTTTATCATGGTGCTTTGCATGTGGTAAATCCTTTTCCGTTCACCATGTTATGTCTCAATGTGCTGATCTGGTTGATGCAAGAGAAGAATATTTTGGTTCAATACCTTTTAATGAGATTTTTTAAGTATGCAATAGTCAACACCTATTTCAATGTTTACATGATATTGGTTTGTTTTATCGCATATAAATCATATCGTCTTGTTTTGTATTCTTGGTTGGATTTTATTGGTGAGACTGATTTTATTTACATCTTTTATCATGTTAACAGTTTTGTCTGATTTTATTTAATATTGTGTGGTCCTGATTCTGCCCTATAAACACTGACTATCTATCCATCTACCCGTCTATTTGCAGTTCCATCTATGCGTACAAAGTCATATAATGAACGTGCTTTTTCTTATCAGGGCCCTAGTATTTCAAACAAAAAACTGATTGTGTTTCTTATAAACTACTACTACTACTACTACTACTACTACTACTACTACTACTACTACTACTACTACTACTACTACTACTAACAATAATAATAATAACGACCAAAATGACAAGCTGTACAATAATGTCCATGGTTACCAAAAAAGTGGATTGTATTTTAGTGAACCCTGGAAAATCTACTTACGTATTTACATGTATTTAGGCATTTACTTGCAGTCATGACGTGCATAAAAATACTGAATTATTTGGGAGTTAAAATGGCTTCATAGTTAGTTAACCATTGTTTAAAGGGTAAGGTTCCTAATGCAGCGAGTCCTGACAGTATGATGTGCGTAACGTAACTTCTTTGGGCTTTCAGTCAGCCCTGGACAAATGTATTTCAACGCCACTTACGAAGGAGGAGAGGGGTTTGAGATTGGCCGGGTTCTCACCTTGGATTGTCAAGGCGTGGTCGGCAATATACAAAATAATACACAGGTAGGTGGTACCCACAGGTATATGGTACATTCCCTTGTTGCACAGTTCACACGGACTCTGAGATTACGTTCAATTCAATTCAATTCAACAAATCTAATCATTACCTTTTACAAGGAAATATGAGAGGCTTTAAACATTGCTCCAATAAATAAAAGACATTTAGACGTGAAAAAACATAAGATATATAATGTAAAAATGCGTAACACTCTTCAGATCTAAGGCTCTCGCATCTCCCTTTAAACGCACATTTTATCTTACATTATAAAATTACGTATTATTTAACATAAAAGTGCGACACATGTAAACATGTAAAGTACAGCATAAATTGTTGTCACAAACAAAAGTACATCTAACACGCATCCCCTTCACACATATACACACACACACCCACACACACACACACACACACACAAACAGCCGCTTCCAAACCAATACTTCGCACCAAACAGCCGTCCACCACGCTTACTTTGAGGCGTTTTACCATGCTGCCTGAACGCTTAACATAGCCTGCTTTGATTTCGATTAGCCAGCGCGCCGGCCATGTTAGTCCATATCCTATCCGATCCTATCCTATCTTATTCTATCCCGTAACTCGAAGATCGAAGGGGCACCACAGACGATCGTTTAACCAGCGTACTCCATCTTTCTCTGTTCTCAGCAACCCTCATGGCTTCGCTCAATGTCAAACCAGTCCACCCTCAAATGTTGTCCTCCCACCTCCTTTTTGGTCTCCCTCTACTTCTGCCTCATTGCAGCGTGCCTTGCATGATGGTCTTTGCAAGGCCTGATGCTCTGGTGATGTGGCCATACCATCGACATTTCCGTTTCTTCATCACTGTGAGCATGTCATCGTGTTGTCCAATGGCTTGTGTGGTGGTCTGTCGGATTTCGTTGTTGGTGATGTGCTGGGTATAGGAAATGCCCAGAAGTCTTCTGTAGCACCCCATCTACATGCTTTGTATTCTTCGTTGTAGATCTGCTGTGAAGATCCATGTTTCGCAAGCGTATAGGAAGATGGGGATGACATGGGAGCGCAGCAGCCTTACCTTGGAATGTAGACTGATGGCCCTGTCTTTCCAAATGTGCTTCAACCTTGTCAGGGCAGCAGTTGTTTGTCCGATCCCAGGGAGGACTTCCTGTCGGGAACCATTGTCTGATACAATGGCTCCTAAATATGTGAAGCTATGCACTGCGTTGAGGGATTGATCTTGGACTTGGGTGTCCACGTTGATGCCATTGTTGTTGCTGGTCATCATTTTGATCTTCTCTGCACTTATTTTCATTCCATAGGCTCTGGAGATAGCATAAAGCTTCTGTACCAGCTGTTCAAGTTCTTGCTTCCCTACAGCCAATCCATCAATGCCATCCGCAAAACTGAGGTTGGAGATTGCTCTACCCCCTATGTTGACTGGGCATTCGTGATCTGCAATGGCATCTGACATGATGCGCTCTAGGAAGATGTTAAAGAGTGTTGAAGAGAGTAGGCATCCTTGACGCACACCGATAGTTGTTCTGAACCAGTTCCCGATGACGCTGTTATGGAGAACTGTTTGCCCAGAATCCTTCAATGGTATAGTGATAATAAAGAAGACAATGTGCATTTCTCTCATTTTTGCTTTGTGTAGCCGCATTTCTTATCGTTATTTTATTTTATTTTTGGTGCGTTGGACCCTTGGACATGGACCCTCACAGCAGATCTACAACGAAGAATACAAACCATGGAGATGAGGTGCTACAGATGACTTCTGAGCATTGTCTATACCCAGCACATCATCAACAACGAAGTACGACATATCATCACACAAGCCATTGGACAAGACGATGACCTGCTCACTGTGGTGAAGAAACGGAAACTCCGATTGTATGGCCACGTCACCAGATCACCAAGCCTTGCAAAGACCATCCTGCAAGGCACAGTGCAAGCAGGTAGAAGAAGAGGAAGGCCGAAAAAGAGGTGGGAGGACAACATTCGAGAACGGACTGGTTTGACACTGAGCGAAGCCATGAGGGTTGCTGGGAACAAAGAATGATGGAGTACGCTGATTAAACGATCATCTAAGATGCCCATACGACCTCCGAGTTACGGGATAGGATAGGATAGGATAGATTGTTGTATCTGGCAAACTCCAAGAGTCTCAGACCAACACGGCTGTTCATATGCGGCACTGTCAGGCTATAGCTAGAAATAATCCTTTTTCCATCCCGTAATGCTGGCTGAACTGCTTGTAGCCAGTACCAAGACGCTGGCTGTGCATAGTGTAGACTATCCAACTGGCACTTGCCTTTAGTAGTTTGTGGAGTTTATAATTATTTTAGCCAAGCCCATTGCCGCAAACTAGCCAGACCTTAACGAACCGCCCTCTCCTACGATGTTCTTGTTCATTTTAGAAAGATATGACAGTTGTTCCACACACTATTAGAAACAAATTCAGTTTTGTGAAAGCGCTTCAATTCAATCTGAGTTATGATAAACCTTGTGGAATTCCCAGATCAGTTTTAAACATGGCACATAGAATAATACTAAACTCAATTAAAACAAAATAGTGTAAAAATGTTAACTGCATATGTAATGAAAGTGTATCTTTGAAGCATGTATTACTTGAATGTAGTTATATTCGTCTTTTTTTGCCCACAGATTTACAAACTATGAGTTCTATTGATAACATCAGTTTCGATGTGAGCGTTCGGTTGGCCAAAGCTTTAATTGATTCTCCAGTAGTTTGGTTCATTTGATTAGTTAATTTAATGTGATGTGTGAGTGCGCATGTATGCGTGCATGTGTGAATGTGTGTGTGAATATGAATGTGCGTCTTATGATTGTGATGAAAAAGACCAACCAACCAACCAAACTATTAGAAACCACTTTTGCTCGCTACATAAGTATTTTATGCCTAACAAAAAATTACTGCTGAAACTGAGTGTATTTTAAAAAACTCATCCACTATTTACTATACACGAGAGAGACCAAACAAACGAGAATACATTTAAAACCTCATCCAAAACAGCACAATTTACAATACATGAGGCAATGCAAATAAAACCTATTTTTTAAACAAATCAACATTCCAAAATACTACAATTTACAAGGAAAACACACATTTTAAAGTACAACAATTTACAAGCTAGCAACACAACAGTTCGGATTTTTTCAATGGAGACATGCATTCACTTTATAAAGAGAGAGAGACAGAGAGAGAGACACACACACAACTGATACACACACAGTACATACATACACATAAACTGAATGTAAATACACAATTAAATTTTAAAGAACTTCACAAAACAAAGCTAAAAACAAATGAGACATAACAAGAATAGAAAGAAAGAAAAAACACCACAAAACAAACAAAACACAGTAAAGACAAAGCATACACGCGGTAACGAAGTGCGGTAACATTCCGAGCTTGACTGCACACACCGACGATCTGTAGGGGGAGACGACAACAATGATGTGCCTGTAGCGTGCGTAGCATGCGTGTTTCGTTAATTCGCTGCTATTACAGAGGCCAGCAACCAAACACAAGAAGGTATTCATAAATATCGACCACATCACCGGAAACTTCAAACTTTGTACTAAGTGACTTCCAATGGTGAACATTGTCAGCTGGATTTAAATGATCAGCAGATGTACTTAGAACATGTATACACCCTAGAAAATCTGTCCAATTCAAGTCAGCTCATAGTGCAGGAAGGATAGCTACAAACGGTCAAATCCAATTAAATATAGCACAAACTACGTTGTCTTCATAATTCCAGTTTGCGCACTAGGGCAAAGCTTAGATATGAAAGTAACTGAATACAAATGATTACCACAATAACATGGACATTCCACATAAAACGATCAGTTTTTGAGCGTACACTTACAGAGGATTAGCAAGACACACTCTTTGCTCTGTGAGCAAAAAGAGAGCGCACTTGCTTTGAGCAAGGTGATGGCCTTGCGTGGTTAAAAATAGCTTGCTGCTGCTGGCAGAGAATTCACTTTTATACTAACTAGGTTGTTTCAGCCGTGCCAACCTTGGCATTACAGTCGCCTTGCACTATGATTATGTCCTTATTTGGCACTTGTTCAAGGACAGCCTGTAGATTTTCACGGAAATCCTTTACTTCGCTGTCGTCATAGTTTGATGTTGGGGCATAGGCATGGATGATGGTGATGTTGAAAGGGGCTGCTCTTAGACAGATGGTAAGGAGTCTACTGGAGACTGGGTGGCAACTTATGACAGTGGCTAGAAGTCTTTGTGGACCAAGAATCCAACGCAGTGTTTGTGCTTGTCATCTCTCCCGCTGAAATAAAGCTTGTGGACTTTGTCGGTCGTTGTTTCACCTAAGCCTTTCCAGCGCAGATCGCTGATACCTAAAATGTTCCATCACTAGTGGTCCAGCTCGTGGGCCATTTCTTCAAATTTTTCCTCCTCAGTTAGGGTCCCGATATTCCAGGTTCCTATGAGGTTGTTATTTCTGGTGCGGATCTTGCTAAGTTGTCCATCAGTAGCACACTAATCACCTTGGTGACCCGGGCGACGACCCATCCGGTATGGAGTGAATGGTTGTTTTCATCATGCAGTGTGTCTTTGGCAAGAAAGACCTTGGCAGGGCCCAATTCTCTCCAGGCTGTTGGCCACAGCCGATATCCATGAATACAGTGAGGCTGGCCTTGGCCCCGAGCACGTGGTCGTTGTACTTGTAGTAACATGAGGTTCCTCCATCCTGGCCGGTGACTTCTGTGTAGACGACTTTCGCCCAGTGATGCCTTGCTGACATCACCCCTGTTAGTCCTGTTTGAAAATACATTTGAATAGCTTGCGATCTTGTAATGTTATTTTATTATTTTATTGTATGTAATGTTATCTGTAGTAGGCACTCTTCTTTTCATGAACACTATGGGGAAAAGTCCCTACATTACATTACATGGTTATTGCAATAGAGTCCCTAAGGAGCTTGCGAGTCATATGGACTTCGCCCTTCTAGGCGTTTTTTTCCCTCCTGCTGTTGTTTTCCCTATTCTCTTATTTTACGATCTTGCTTTTGCTCATTTCTAACCTTTGGGTTACAGCTGAGTTGGGTGTGGCAGTACAAGATCAGCCAGAACAGTTCACTATGGACCCCTTTGAACAGCGGATATGAAGAGTTGCCGAACATGACCTACTGGCCTCATGCAGATTTACAGTACCGCGTGTCCCGTCTGACGATAAAGATGGAGGAGTATCACGTGGGTCGCCTATACGAGTGCTACATCATCAAGGACGGAAATAATTACAGCGACCTTGGTGCCAGTATGGCCATAACGAGAGAAAACAGTACGTGATAATCAAATGATTGTGCCTTTTTAGCCCACCTATAAGCGCCAATTTACCTATTCAGTGCAATAGATGGCGCTCCAAGCTAACGCCAATTTTGACGTTTGACGGAAGCCACATCCAAATCCGCACAGTTCAGCTCAGTTCAGTTCAAGATGGCTTCTTAGCGCTCGGGAATACACGATCCGCTCAATCCTTCAGGCCGGAGAGTTTTCAGAGTTGCTTCTGAGACGGTTCCAGTGTTGGCCTGGTTGAAGATGGCTCTTTCACGCCTTCACAGTGTTGACCAGCGCCCACTGACAATCTGAATAACACTCTGTCTTTGATATGCATACAGACAGCTGGCCATCGTGGTTTGTACACAACTGCCAAGTCAATGACCACAGCATGTGTCCGAGTTCTTTCCTCTCAAAAACCCTAGTAGGATTCTGAATCAACAGATGCTGCTTTTTCCCAGGTGCACTTCCTCGTCTAATTAAACAATCATTGGGTGGAAGTATGCCAACCCCCAGCCCTGACTTCTTCACCCCCGCCTCCTGTCTTGGAGATTTCGTGCAAGCTTTCTGTCGATTATGCAGTCCATCTATTTCCTACACAATTTATATGGAATTCCCTTTGTAAAATATTTATTTTTACCACTTTCAGCTAAATAATTGTTATTTAGAAGAATAGTAAGATTTCTCTAAATAATATATTTTTCCAATAAATAACATATTATTATGTTTAAACAATATATTGCTTAGGTATATAAGTCATAGTATTCATAAATAAGGCATCGTCACTAATTTTGGAATTATTTACCTATGTAATGCATTATTTAACAGATTGTGTTAAATATTTGTTTACCTATATAATGCATTTTTAAGCAGAATTTGCTAAATAATGTATTATTTAGAAGATGTTGCTAAATAATGCATTATTTTACGTAAACAATTCATTGTTTATGGGCTGCACTTTTTTATATTATTTAGTAGATTCGCAGGTATTACTGTGAGGTTATATGGAATTCATAAAGAAAATATTAAAATCGTGATTTCACGCTGTTTTTTTTATTTAAAATGAGGCAACTGCTTTATTGCACTTTATTTTGTATTCGTTCACAGCAGTATTAATATACAAAATTGCACTGGTAACGGCTCCGGAAAAGAGAGATCCATCATTATTTCTTCATTGGCGTCCTTGCTTTCAGAGTACTTCCGCCATGTTTCTTGTCAGTCTGCAAATCCCTGGTAGTTATCAATAAGCTGAAACTTTCAGGTTGAAATTGAAACATAACTCAACTCAAAAGAACAAACGGAAACACAGGTTAATAAATACAAAAAGCAAAGCTGTTTTTGACTTCCGTCAGAGATACTAAAAAACTGAACACTATCGCACAAAACTGACGTTAACCTTTCGTTTGTATTCGGGAGGATACAGACGTTTTATCTTTGAATTTATGGAATGATTTATGGTGAAAAATGCATAATTAACGCCCATTTTAGATACACAGTCTTTGGAAAGACCTTGCATTTAATTAGAGAAAACAGTAACCTTATAAAAACTCAGTTTTCAAGCGAATCCTGGAATCCCCTAAATAACAAAAATTGCAGTCCGTAAACAATGTATAATGCATACAAATAATGCATTATTTAGCAACATCTTCTAAATAATAAGGTATTTACTTTACTTTAGGACATTCTGCAAAATAATGATTAAATCATTATTTAATTCCTTATTTATTAACAATGCCTTATTTACGTATATCATGATCTATTTGGCTAAGCAATATATTGTTTAGGTATATAATAAGTTATTTACGGAGAAAATATATTATGTAAAGAAATCTTACATTGTTTGTCAACAAATGGTTATTTAGAAAATATGCTTCTATAAAAAGATTATTTAGCTGAAAGTGGTTAAAAAAATTAAAACCCACTGACAAATATCGCAAATAAATATTTTACAAAGGGAATTCCACACAATTTAGGCACCACAATAATAGTGCCCATTTTCCATTCACCAACAGGAATGTGTATCTCCCACCCTGAAGTGTATACACTTGGGATACATTTCCTTTTGTTGTTGTTGTATTTCCAGACCTTTCGGGTTGAAATAGCTGATGAAAATCACACTCTATCTCATACCGCCCAAGACGCTAACGTGCAGTTTCAAGTGCACTGCCATTGAAAACTGAGCTCACCATATTAGCCTAGATGTGTGAGCAGATAGAAATTAACCATTGCGTAAAACGTCGTTAAGAGAAGTTCACTCCTGTGAGAGGAAACTCCCATTTGCATCGAGATGCGAAACAATGCCAGGCGAACATATTACCATTAACTCTGCATCAGGCTGCCATTGTAAAAAAAAAAAAAACACACAAAAACCCCCCACCATCTTTGGTTGAATAATGTATTAACTCTGATGTGCTTGTGCATGCACTCAATTCCTAACGTACCCCTTGGGGTCATGAGCAATCTTGCCACTGTAGATTGTTCAAACCTATAAAGGGAACAGTGAAAGCCACAGTTGAAAACCTGTCTTTCCTTTATAGGCAAGACGCTTCACTGCGGCAACAGTACCCCCGTTGGAGTGCCGGGGGTTTTCAGTATAAATAGTATCCCCACTTTATGGAAATTTAGTGCTTTAAATTCCCACTGTCGCTGTCTTCCTCATTTACTCTTTCCTATTCCTGCTCTGTCCTTCACTCTGCTATACTATCTTCTTCTTCGCTAGATCAATGACCTACCTTTTTTCTTGAAAACTCTTCCTGGACAAGACTCCTTGTTTGTGTATGAGGTCTGTTGGATCAGCTTGGGAGTGTTGGACGCTTTCTGCCGGGTGGTCACTAGGGCTTCCTATGATTGTACTATTTAGCACTATAGGCATTTTATATGTATGTGTTTGGTTGATGATTTATAATGATGTTTGTATTCTATTTTGTTTTTGTAACCGGGGTGTTCGCGTAGTTGAGGTCAACCCTCAGCCGTCCCCCGCGTGGGATGTCTTTATTGTAAAGTGACTGGCCGGTGGAGGGCATTCAATTTTCCCACTGGGGTTGTTTCAGCAGATCTTTTATGCGGATCGGGGGTTGTCCGGTCCTGATTTGGCTCGGAAGAGTCCGCTGGACCTAAAGCAACAATAAATCAATCAATCAATCAATTCCTAACGTACTGATTTCTTCTGATTGCAGACCCCACTCCTCCAACTATAGGTAAGTAAGATACCTGTAATTATAGTACAACCAGTACCCCACAGATCCCAGTCTGGGAGGACTAAAAGTTCTCTGCTTAGTTGGATTGTATGTTTTACATGAGAAAATGCCAAAATCCTATGCTCATGTCCATACTTGAAGTTGAACCGCATGGTTTTGCGATCGTTCTCGCGGCAATCTTGCGCTAAAGGAAAGGAGTTTATCGCACTGGATCAAGTTGTCGATCATACGTTAATGCTAAAGGGGGTGCAGTTGGAGGACAACAATGACGTCAAAACAGTCGATGATTCACTTGTCTTATGGGACGGCATGAACAACAAGGCCAGCTCGCGAGGGTGCGATACAGGGATGGATTTAACCGGAAATTACCGGTATTTTACCGGTTTGAGAATAAAAATACCGGTTGAAAAATCAGTAGCCGGTAGAGCCTACCGGTTCTTATTTTGTTTGACTGGTTTCAAAAATAAAGGAAAAGAGAAAGAAAAACAAGAGAAATGAAGAGAGAGAGAGAGAGAGAGAGAGAGAGAGAGAGAGAGAGAGAGAGAGAGAGAGAGAGAGAGAGAGAGAGAGAGAGAGAGTTCAGACTTCAGACTTCAGACTTCAGAACTTTATTTTAAAAGGTTAAGATTTTAGGCATGAGCCTATTCTTACAATCAGACCTTTTGTAATAAGATAACAACGACAACATCAAAATAAAAATAAAAAGTAAAGGTAGTCCCATAGCCTTGTGGCCGTAGGGGAGCGTGATGTTGGAGATCACACTTATCTTGGGCCAGCGTAATGAGGGTGATGCCCAACTCTCTCCCTCGCTGCTTTACCTTCTCCACCCTCAAGAGAGTAGGTACTCAATCACAGTTGAGTCAACTGGGGGCGTTGTTGTTTGTCGCTTCACACCTTAGCGGTCACCCATCCAAGTGCTAACCGCACCGAACGGTGCTTCACTTTTGACACAGTAGCGAGTGCTCCAACCACTGCACTATCCGACACCCCTACATCAAAATGTACTAGACAATTTAAAAATAATTACATTAAAAAAAATAAAAAAAAACAACTTTATTACAACAAATACAAAAAAAAAATAAAAAATTACGATACAAAAAACACAACCACCATTACTGCTACAACTATATATACAACCACTACTACTATAATAAACGGCTAGAAACATTAAAAGCAAATCTTATTTAGGAGACAATAGCAATGAAACAATCTTAAGAGGTTTAATTAGTTAAAAGCAAAGTACACAGCAACAAAAATTTTACATAGTTAGGAAACAAATTAATCGATATGAAGCAATACATTTCATTTTTACATGCGCATTAATGTATATCATTAATGCGCATGTAAAAATGAAATGTATTGCTATCGATTAATTTGTTTCCTAACTATGTAAAATTTTTGTTGCTGTGTACTTTACTTTGAGAGAGAGAGAGAGCCAGCCAGCCAGCCAGCCAGCCACCCTAATTATGTGTTTAGGGAGTGTAGACGAGAGGCCTGCGAATGCGTTCAGTAGCCTTGCTATATTCTTTGAGGTAACTAATACAGAATGATATAACTTTGGCGGGCGCAAGGCTATCGTGAATACGGATAAATTAAACTCGCGCATTTTTCGATTATTTCTTTCCACGTGCTCGTCAGTATGTATTGCGACAGTGGCAGATAGGCTAGTAATAATGAAGAAGCAAAAATCTCTTTTTTCATGTTTTGCTAGGGGGGAGAGGGGCGATAAAAGAAGTTTATGTGAAGACGAAGATGTTTAGGTAAGAAAGGCCTGTTATTTACTTTTAATTTGGGCAAACATTGTTTCAGTTATAGTTAGTAGGCTTTACGGTGAGCAATAAATTAATCACTGCATTCGTGGGCAGATTTTCGGTGGCAAAAATAGTGACGCATTATTAAGCTTTGCTATGGGTCATACCGGTTTCCGTGACTGGCCTACCGGTTTGCGTTCGAGTGGGTTTGTTTACTGTGACGTCGTACCGGTTTTGCAAGTCCCTAGGACGATCACTGCGATAGTTGCAGCGCTAAGACTTCACTGAAAATACGCTAGTTTGTATTTTATGACAGATCATCGGACTTAAAAGGACTCATTTTAATTGGCGAAAAAACGTGCATTGTGGTAAGAGTCGCCATTTTAAAGCTGTATACTGGATAACCGCAGTTTGATTGGTCAGTCTGTCAGCTGATTAGATACAAGATTATAACTACCGGAAATATAACACAAAAAAATAGGAAGAGAACTTCGGAAACCAAAGAACATGGGGATCCTATGGGAGCCACGCTTACTTGGTATGCATATTTATAAATACGTATTACTGCGCTATCGGGGATCCACACAATTGTTGCAGAGGATCCATTCTTCTTTGTCAATGCGCCTGTGCTGCGCCTAAACACATCAGACTCGCAAACCATTGGCTGGAATGGTGACCACTATCTTTGCCAGCAAAAAAACATGTTCACGTCTGAAAAGGCCATAAGATAGACTATTATCTGTAATTATATCTCGCTCTAGTACATCTCTCTCTCTCTCTCTCTCTCTCTCTCTCTCTCTCTCTCTCTCTCTCTCTCTCTCTCTCTCTCTCTCTCTTTCTCTCTCTCCTCATTTCCCCCCCCCACCCTTTTCTACCTCTCTTCTTCTTCTTCTTCTTCTTCTTCTTCTTCTTCTTCTTCTTCTTCTTCTTCTTCTTCATTGCTTCTTCTTACCTAATCTTCTTGGCAGAATCTCTTTCTCTCTCTTGTAACTAATATTTTTGAAGGCTATACACACACTTTTCCCTAGCAGAGTTCATAGCGCGGCGAACTGTACCACTCCCATGCTTCTATTTTGTGCATATTCTTCACTATTATGCTAATGTATTTATTTCATACCTTTAGTGCTATTGTAATGAATGGAATAGTTGTTTTATTGGTGTGCCTGATATGAGAGGCACTGTTAGTCGAATAATGTTTTTTCTTAAATCTTAGATGCAGTGTACTATGTGAATTTTCTAGGGAGCTGTGGTGGGGTGTGTGGGACGGGAATTGATACAAGTTTTATTGACTTGACTTCACACACAATCTGACATGCCAGTCTTACACATCCATCACACAAACATGATGCAATTAGTACCAGATGTGTTTGACTTACCACGAGGCTGGTCGTGGACATTTACTGATTTAGATTTAGGTCTTGGAGTTTATCATTAGCCTCTGGTCTAAGGGGAACTCTACCGTACAGCTGAATTTGTAAACGCGCTATTTAAAAGTGTAATGACTTCCATTATTGTATTCTGTTCCTAGACGAAATTCTTCCTGATGGTGGTGGTGGCAGTGGTGATGGTGTTAGTCCTCGACCACCTCCTGGTAAAGGTAGTGGGTCTGCAGGCTCCATGCCTTTTGGTCATCGAGGCGGCAATGAGGAAGTTGAAAAGAAAAACGAGTCGCCAAAGCCAAAGCTGGACACCATGACCATCATCGTGTTTACGGCCGGTGGCATAGTGGCCATTATAGTCTTGACCCTTCTCATCTCCTGTGTATATGGCAGGTATGGGTCTCTATTGGACAACATCTCTGTGACCTCGTGCATTCAGCCTACAGAGTTCCATCATAACCGCCCATTTAACTGTTATCTTGTGTATGTTCCCCAGAACTCTTTATGTTTCCACAAAGCTATTCAGACCTTTAATACCCCCCCTCCCCTTTCCCACATCTTTTCCCCCAGATTCATATTGCCCCAAGTCTTTGTTTTCTTGCAGGTCTATAATCCACCAGTGTTCCCATTCGCCCTACCTCTATATTTCACTAGGATATTTACATGCTACGCTGTTTTTTGACTCACACGCATATCAATGCCAGTCACTCAAAGAAGATGTTCCAGATTTTTTTGCAAACATGTGCGAAATGAGTCCTAAATTGTCCAAAGATGATATTAAAAAAATGTGCGTCCGTCCGTCTGTCTGTCGCCGTCTTGTCTGTGCAAAACCTTTAACGTGGCTAAGTACTCGGAACATATTTCGACTATCACAACCGAACATGGTAAGATGGCATATACTTATGAGAACTCATAAATGATCAGCGAATGAATTACTTCACTTCAAGGTCAGGGTCACAGGGTCATCAAATGATAGTCCTTCTATTTTTTTAATAGGTTATTAATATTGAACTTACAATTCTTTGATGCATAGTAGATATCAATGAGACCCACATACTGTGCAAATTTGGGCAACATCACTCCAAGGTCAAGATCACAAGCTGTCCAAAGTCGGTTAGCAAAGGGACTTTGAAGTGACCTTGACCCTAAACTATGAGAGATATACAATCCAAACTTTTTTGTATTTGGAGATGATAGATTTATCATTTATGTATGTTCCGTTTTTGCGTTGATCTACATACAAAACATTGGTCTTCGTTCAGTCGAATGGATGTTTATTTAGCCCATAGTATGAAGCTACATTGGGTTATTTGATCATACATGCATGAGAGGTCACGGAAAGTCAAGGTCATCCCAAGGTCAAGGTCACCCCAAGGTCACCGTTTTTTGGCATAAAACAACATTTTCTGTATTTTATTTGATAGTATGTGAGTGAATTTGGAGCCAGAGGTTACAATTCACTCCAGTTCAAGAGCAAAAACAGATCAAAGTCAATATTACTTTGCATTTCAATGCCACTGTTTCATGTTTTTCTTTCCTTTTTCTAGGCACTCATTTTCATGTTAAATTTTGCGAGTTTCATAAGGAACAATCTGTCCACTGGTCACTATAAACAATCACTAACCAATGAACTAAATAACTACTAAGGAGCATATGAATCATAAGGGCTTTCCACTTCTAGTTTGTGAATGCTTGCGATCACGCGTGTGTGTGTTTGTGTGTGTGAGAGTGTTAATATCAGCGACAAATGACCTTTTTATTAAACACCAATAACTGTAGGATTGACAACAAAGGTGAGAGAGACATAAACATTCATGGATAAACCAAGTCCTGGGGAAAACGGAGACCTGGGAGGATGAACATGGTTCTGGAGGAACAATGTAGTCCTGGAGAAAGACAGACATGCTTCCTGTTACGATTGAGACGCGCACGATAGATTCGACCATTTTGTTTTGCAAAGCATGCGGTTAAAGCGTATATTTACCTTTGACTTGATTCTGTGCTCTTGCTAGAAAAAGCTTTGTATAATGTTGATAATTTTCATCGGTCGATATTGCTGAGAATTGTCTGGAAGTACTTGTTTATTATCCACCGAAGCTTCCAGATAGGTCTGGTAATAGCTAAGCGATTCTTCTAACTTAAAATATTTTCTATGACGTAAAACAGTGCGTACTTCCAGTGACGAGTTTTGTTTGAATTTTCGTTGCCTCATGCTGGAATGTTCGAACTTTATCTCGATTGCAGAGAGGCTATATAAATAATGTACTGTCTGCTTGTAGGATGATTGTTGAAGTGATTTTCGAAAAACGATCTTGTATGCAGTTGTTGTTGCTCTGTGGGTTCGGGCATTAAATAGAATAGACCCAACGTTTCCCGGCGTGTCGTAAGAGGCGACTAACAGGGGTGATGTTAGCACGGCATCACTGGGCGAAAGTCTTCTACACAGAAGTCACCGGCCAGGGCGGAGGAACCTCACGTTACTACAGGTTCAACGACCATGTGCTCAGGGCCAAGGCGAGCCACACTGTATTCGTGGATTTCGGCTGTGGCCAACAGCCTGGAGAGGATTGGGCACCGCCAGGTCTTTTTTGCCCAAGACACACTACATGATGACACAACCCACTAATTCCATACCGGATCGGTCGTCGCCCGGGTCGTCACACGGCACAAGGACCGCGCCTTCCGTTGGCCACCAGGACGGAGGTGTTAAGTATGCTACTGATGGACAATTTAGCAAGATCCGCACGAGAAACAACATCGTCATAGGAACCTGGAATGTCAGGACCCTAACTGCGGAAGGAAAATTAGAAGAACTGGCCCACGAGTTGGACCACTATCGATGGAATGTTCTAGGTATCAGCGAACTGCGCTGGAAAGGCCTAGGTGAAACAACGACCGACAAAGGCCACAAGCTCTATTTCAGCGGTAGGGATGACAGGCACGAACACGGCGTTGGATTCTTGGTCCACAAGAACATTCTAGCCACTGTCATGGGTTGCCGCCCAGTCTCCAGTAGACTCATTACCATCCGCCTGAGAGCAGCCCCTTTCAACATCACCATCATCCAGGCCTACGCCCCAACATCAGACTATGACGACAGCGAAGTGGAGGATTTTTATGAAAATCTACAGGCGGTCCTTGACCAAGTGCCGAAGAAGGACATAGTCATAGTGCAAGGCGACTGGAATGCCAAGGTTGGCCAAGATGCGCACCACAACTGGGGAGACACATGTGGACCCCACTGCAACAACGAGACAAATGACAGGGGTCTGAGACTCTTGGAGTTTGCCAGATACAACAATCTGGTACTGGCAAACACGCTTGGTCTCCACAAAAACTCCCGACGATGGACATGGCACAGTCCTGGCGGGGAGCATCACAACCAAATAGACTACATCATGGTCAAGAAACGCTTCAGATCAAGCATCAACATTGGCAGGACACGTACTTTTCCAGGAGCAGACATCGGAAGCGACCACGATCTCGTGATGATGTCTTTCCGGCTCCACTTGAAGAGAGTAAATACAGCAAAGTGCACTAGACTGAAGTTCGACCTGGACAAACTGCAAGACCCGGAGGTGGCAGAACTATTTCAGGCCACAATTGGAGGGAAATTTGCACCACTGCTCATTTTGGGGGCTGGTGAAGTAGATGTCAACACCATGACCACCACCTTCAACTCAGCTGTGACAGATGTCGCCACTGAGATCCTTGGCAAGCACCGACCAAAGAAGAAGCTGTGGATCACACCTGAACTTTTGGATCTGTGTGATAAACGAAGAGAGATGAAAAAGAAAAAGAACACCTCACAGGGAGCTGATGTCTACCGAAAAATCAACAATGACATCCGAAAAGGCATGCTCACAGCAAAGGAGAACTGGATAGAAGATCAATGCCAGGAAATAGAGAACAGTCTGAACAAGAACAACAGCAAGAAGGCCTACCAGACTGTGAAGCGGCTGACAAGTGTCAAACAGCCCAAAGTCTCCACTATCCAAAGCAAGTCTGGCATATGCCTTACAGAAGAACAAGAAGTCTTGGACAGATGGACAGAGTACTGCTCTGACCTTTACAACCATACACCAAATGGAGACCCATCAGTTCTAGCATGTCCCGAGAACAGAGAAGAAGAAGAAATCCTCCCAATTCTCCGGGAAGAAGTTGAGGCAGCAGTGCAAGCGCTAAAGAAAGGGAAGTCAGCGGGAGTGGACAACATACCCGCGGAACTGCTACAAGCAGGAGGAGAAGCGATGATTGATGCCCTCACCATTATCTGTAACAAGATCTGGCAGAGTGGGGAGTGGCCTATACCATGGACCCAGTCGCTTGTCATCACTCTTCCCAAAAAAGGTAACCTTCAGGAGTGTGAAAATTACCGGACCATCAGCCTCATCAGCCATCCCAGCAAGGTCCTCCTGAAAATAATACTCAACAGGTTGAAACCCCAAGCTGAACAAATCATAGCTGAAGAACAAGCAGGATTCAGGGCAGGGCGAAGTACCACTGAGCAGATTTTCAACCTCAGAATACTCTGTGAGAAATACCTACAGCACCAACAACATCTATATCATGTGTTCATAGACTTCAAGAAGGCGTTTGACCGAGTCTGGCATGCAGCTCTATGGGCAACAATGAAAGTGTACAACATCAGCCCTAAAATTATTGAAGTCATCAAAAGCCTGTATGACAAGGCTACCAGTGCAGTCCTCCACAACAGAGCCATCGGGAATTGGTTCAGAACAACAATCGGTGTGCGTCAAGGATGCCTACTCTCTCCAACACTCTTCAACATCTTCCTAGAGCGCATCATGTCGGATGCTCTTGCAGACCATGAAGGCACAGTCAGCATAGGGGGTAGAGCAATCTCCAATCTTCGTTTTGCAGATGACATTGATGGATTGGCTGGAGAGGAACAAGAACTTGAACAGCTGGTACAGAGGCTTGACACCACCTCCAAAGCCTATGGAATGGAAATAAGTGCAGAGAAGACCAAAATGATGACCAACAACACCAATGGCATCAATACGGACATCAAAGTCCAAGGCCAATCCCTCGACACAGTGCATAGCTTCAAATATTTAGGAGCCATTGTATCAGACAATGGGTCCCGACAGGAAGTCCTCTCCAGGATCGCACAAACAACTGCTGCCCTGACAAGGTTGAAGCCCATTTGGAAAGACAGGACCATCAGTCTACATTCCAAAGTAAGACTGCTGCGCTCCCTTGTCATCTCCATCTTCCTATATGCTTGCGAAGCATGGACCCTCACAGCAGATCTCCAACGAAGAATACAAAGCATGGAGATGAGGTGCTACAGAAGACTTCTGGGCATTTCCTATACCCAACACATCACCAACGACGAAGTCCGACAGACCATCACACAAGCCATTGGACAACACGATGACCTGCTAACAGTGGTGAAGAAACGGAAACTTCGGTGGTATGGCCACGTCACCAGATCATCAGGCCTTGCAAAGACTATTCTGCAAGGCACAGTGCAAGGAGGTAGAAGAAGAGGGAGACCGAAAAAGAGGTGGGAGGACAACATTCGAGAATGGACTGGTTTGACACTGAGCGAAGCCATCAGGGCTGCTGAGGACAGAGAAAGATGGAGTATGCTGGTTAAACGATCATCTGTGGTGCCCCTACGACCTTCGGGTTACGGGACAGGATAGGATAGGATAGGATGCAGTTGTTGATGTTTGCTGAATAAGTTGGAAAACTTTATACGACGACTCTTGCCTTGTTGTTGAGTGAACAGGCTGCGTGGATAAACAAATAATGGGTTACACTTATCAAGATTCAAGCATCGGGGTTGAATCAGCTATTGATAAATAACGTGTAAGACTCCCAGTGGAAATAAACAGTAGTAGATCCTTTTTATACATTTTTATTTTATTTTACAGGAGACGCAAAGCTGCAAGAAGTAATATGGAGAAAAGATTGTCGGCGACGCCAAATGAGACACGGCGGGGTTCGCTGCCACAGGCAGGGGGGTCACAAATGAAAATTATGGCGACAGGATCACGCTCCTCGGTGACAAGTTCACAAACAAAGCCCAAAGGGATCCTACAAGCTAACTCCTACCAAGATCCCGTTTCGGTAAGTGACTGGGAGTCATCGGTGTCCACTGCTGACACCTCTTCTGCCGTCGAGTCGGTGAGCCAGTCCAGCATTGCATAACGCACTAACGTAACAACGCACCGCGTGTCTGGTGCGCGTCTGACGTCAGACTGACACGAAATACTTCGGCGTGTGACCTGGCCAATCGGCATTTTGACTGCGAGTGCAGCATATAGAACGTTGTGACTCCTCCTGATCGTGTAGGTGCCTCACACGTGACGCCGACGCGTCATACGTCGCCTCTGCCTTGTTTTTCTGTGAGCCTATTGTCCACGAGTCATCTGTCCATAAATCATGTGTCAACGATACGGGCTTGATAGCGACACCAGACGTGGAATCTAATTTGGCTTAGCAATTAAAAATTAACCTCATCAGTCAGCTACTGATCGTGGCTGACACCACATCTTTCTGTATGAGGTATCGTTGTATTGATGAATCTAAACCCTGAACGTATTATACTGACGATTATTTTTGGAGTGCTGTTGGGGGATATTCGTTCGTCTTTTTTTCTTCTTTTTTTTTTATATTTATAAGTGTGAGAGTCAGTTGGTGCGAACGGCATTTTATCTGTGGGTCTGACGTGTCGCTGACACCTCCCTAGTATGACTGTGTGACTCCCATCTTATTGTTGTTAATGTGTGTGTGTGTGGGGGGGGGGGGTGTGTGCGTGTGTGTGTGTGTGTGTGTGTGTGTGTGTGTGTGCGTGTAGCACTTGGCGTATGCGTCTTCTGTCAGTAAGACAATCGAGGCGAGACTTCCACTACAAAAGGCTGTATGAATCAGAGTTGTCTTGATCAGAATTGACATACATTAATTGCTTCCGAGTGGTTGTATGTGTGTGTGTTTGTGTGTGTGTGTGTGTGTGTTTGTGTGCGTGTGCGCGCATGCGTGTACGCAAGAGCGTCGTGCGTGCGTGTTAAAATAAAATTTTATTCATTTTAAGTTTAGCGTCTGTTGACCCTGAGGGTACCGAGAAAGAAAAACATATATACATGTTTTTGTTTATCTTCATCATGTTCTCTTCGTACATTAATAAATTATAATGAAAACTAAATCGCTTTTTGACTCGTATGCATAGCAAGGTGAGTCTGTTTATTCACCCCCTAATTTGGGCAAATCTGTGCAAGATGAGTCCTAAATAGTCCAAAACTTACATTTTAACAAATGGTGTCCGTCACTCCGTTTGTCTGTCCGCCGTCCGCGGTCTGGACGTGCAAAACCTGGATTAATATCTCAGAACCTATTTCAACTATCACAACCAAACATGGTTACAGGGTGTATTTTCATGAGAATGACTTCTTAGTCAAGGTCACAAGTCCAACTAATGTTAGTCAAAAAATGAAAAAGTTTCAAAAAATTTCATCTATTAAAAAAGTTATTAAGATTGAACGTATGATTCTTTGAGACATGATAGATATTAATGAGACACACATACTATGCACATTTGATCAACTTTGCTCTAAGGTCAAGTTCACTGGAGCTGGAAGAGTCGGAAGAGAAATCAATTGTTGACTCACATCCTTTGCAATGCAAGTTTATGTAACTCCAAAAGACTTGTTTCCAGATGTTTGCAAATCTGTGCGCGGTGAGTCCCAAGAAGTCCAAAAAATTACATTAAAAAAAGAAATGTGTCTGTCTGTGTCCGTCCGCCGTTCGTCGTCCGTCTGTGCAAAACTTGCAAGTGGCTTACTATATCAGAACCCATATAAACTATCACAACCATTTAAAAAAAAAATTAAGTTGGTGAGTCTTCATAAATAACCAGTGAATGAATTATTTCACTTTAAGATCACAGGGTGAACAAATGTTAGTCAAAACATGACAATGTTTCACAAAATGTCACCTTGAATATGATTCTTTGAGCATGATAGATGTCAATGAAACAAACATACTGTGAAAATTTGATCAACTTTGCTCTAAGGTCAAGATTACTGGAGCTGTCAGTTTGGATAGGTATTTGAAGTAACGTTGACACTAAACTATGAGAGATATAAAGTCCAAACTTGTTGTATTTGGAGATAATATAAATAGATTGATCTTGCATACATGTTCCGTTTTTGCATTGATTTTGAAAGTCAAAATCATTTTAGGCCTTGCCAATACATTAAACAATTTCTCATGTTACAGTGGAAATTATATATATTTAACTCAAAGTATGCAAAAAAATTGGGTAATTTGATAATACATGACCATAAAAGGTTACGGGAAGTCAAGGTAATCCAAAGGTCAAAGTCACTGAAAGTCAAGGTCCTTCCAAGGTCACTTTGTGAGTGCATAATACAACTTTTTATGTAGTTAATTTGATTGTACTTGAATGTGTTTGAAGTCAAGGTTATCTCAAGGTCAATAGCATCAAAAGATCAAAATCCTTAATACTTTGTTATTTTAATGATATTGTCACGGACCGATATTATAGTTATCGGGTCCGATGACATAATATTATTGTTAGTTTGTTTTCTTGTATAAAGATATTAGTAGCTGCTGTGAGAGCTAATTTTTGATTGGTTGCCTTGATCACATGACAGTTTACTAATATACATGCAAGAAATCTATTCAGTCTTTTCTTGGCTCGACTAGAGGTAGTTTGTGCCGGACTTCTCGCAGCTGGGTCTGCATGTATACACTGTTTAATTATTTGAAAAGGTTGTATTATAACTGTGACAATATTATTAAATGACGATATTGTATTGGTTATGTAATCAAATGAATTATAAATAGTTTTATATTAATGGATGGAGTGGTGAGGAGACGAACATGGTGGTTCACTGTAATTTTGAATAAGGAGTTGAATCCAGATAATTAACTGATTTGAAGTTAAAACTACGATTGCTGTTGTAAGCATTCGTTCCATTTGTATGAATCAAATTAATTGGTGTCACTGACGTAATAATTAGTTGTTATAATTAGTTATCGAATTTTTGTTTTTGTTGGTGAACTGTATTCTATATGGATGAAATTGATTGTATTGCGGCACTGGTCCCGTCACAGAGGAGAGAGAAAGAGGTAGATTTAATGCCCCCCCCCCCCCCCCCCCCCAGCCCTCCCCCCTCTCCCAAATGTATGTATCTAGAAACTTAGTTGTCATTAACTCCTTTGTCAGCAGTGTCTTTAGCGGCGGATCTTCAAGAATAATAATAATAATAATAATAATAATAATAATAATAATAATAATAATAAGAAGAAGAAGAAGAAGAAGAAGAAGAAGAAGAAGAAGAAGAAGAAAGGAGACGAAGAATAAGACGAAAGTGGATGAAGATCAGAAGAAGACGAGGAAGAGGAAGACAAAAAAGCCTAGAAGAGGGAAGAAAAATAAAGAAGATGAGGAAGAAGAAGAAGAAAGAATAATAAGAAGAAGAGGACAAAGACGTAGAGGAAGAAGATGAGGAGAAAGAAGAATAGAGAAGAAAGGGAAGAAGAAGAAGTGGAAGAAGAAAGAAAAGGAGAGGAAGAAGAGAAGAAGAAGAGTATGAAGACGGAGTAGGACGAACAAGACAACCCAGAAGAAGACGAAGGTTAGTTAGTTAGTTAGTCATTGCTTACAGTGTCCAGCGGACTGCAAAGAGCCGAATTAGGACCACAAAATCAAGACCACAACTTCGCTGAAAGAGGACTTACCCATGATCCGCATAAAAGATCTGCCGAAACAACCCTAGAGATAACACTGAAGGCACTCCACCAGCCGGTCACTTTACAATAAAGACATCCCATGCAGGGGACGCTGAGGCTATACTCTAATTTATCGAACCCCCGTTTATAAAAACAAAATAAAATACAAACATTATTATGAAATATCAACAAAACACATACATATACAATGCCTACATTGCCAAATAATAACATCATAGATAGGAAGCCCCAGTGACCATTTGGCTGAAAGCGTCCAATAGTCCCAAGCTGATCCAACAGACCTCACACACAAATGAGGAGTTTTGTCCCGGAAGAGTTTTCAAGAAAAAAGGTAGGTGACTGGTCTAGCGGAGAAGAAGATAGGGTACTAGGATAATAGAACAGAGTAGGAATGAGAAAGAGCAAAGGAGAAAGACAGTGGGAATTTAAGGCACTAAATTTCCAAACAGTGGGGATACTATTTATACTGAAACTCCCGGCATCCCCACGGGTGAAGAAGACGCGGGAAGAGGCTGAGGAGAGGATAACAAGGAAGAGAAAAGGAGATTGAGGAGAGGAAGAGGGGAAGAGAAGGGGGGGGGAGTGTAGATTAAGGAGACAGAGAAAGAGACGACCTAGATGCATAAGAGACTAAAGAACGAATCATCGCCCTATCAGACAATAAGAGGTCGAATGAAGACGTAACTGAGATGTGACTGTACATACCTAACTATCGTTTCTTTCCTCTGGCTATGGTGATAAGGAGGGGGGGGGAGGGGGGGGATTATTAGTTTTGCGAATGACATATATTTCTTTTAACGGATTTATTCTGCAACATTTGACGTGAGTAGAAGCTCTTGTATTTATTCCATTTGATTTTTGCAAATTTTTTTATTTGTTGACCATGTATTAATTTATGTTAATTGTTTAATAGAGGGTGTAACAATTAGTTCAGTGTTCTGAGTTAGAGAAGTTGTGAGACTGGAGAACACGCAGAATCAGGCAACACGCATGCAAAATCTTGAAATACCCCTTTTTGTAAAAGCCTCTATTTTACTTCCTATTTTCCTTGCACTCATTTTTCATGTTTCATATTGCAAATTCCACAAGGATCATGTGAGTCATGTGGGCTTTACCCTTCTAGTTATTTTTTTTTAACATTTAGATTGACTTCATCCAATGCCATTATTGTATTTGAAGAGAGGGAGGAAACCGTAGTACCCACAGAAAACCCTTAGTGTCCTGAAAAGTCTCTTATCTAATTAGGTCATGGCAGTTCGTCCCAAGCGGGGTTTGAACCCGCAGCGATCTTTGGCACATGACACCAGCTCACTATCAGCGGTGGTACCAGGCCATCCCTTTAAACACTTTATCCCTCTACCTCCCCCGTGGGGGTGCCGGGAGTTTCTGTATAAATAGTATAAACACTTTCTGGAAATTTAGTGCTTTAAGTTCCCGGTCGCTGTCCTTCTCCATTGTTCTTTATCATTCCTCCTCCTATCCTATCCTATCCTATCCTGTCCCGTAACCCGGAGGTCGTAGAAGCACCACATATGATCGTTTAACCAGCTTACTCCACCTTTCTCTGTCCTCAGCAGCCCTGATGGCTTCGCTCAGTGTCAAACCAGTCCATTCTCGAATGTTGTCCTCCCACCTCTTTTTCGGTTTCCCTCTTCTTCTACCTCCTTGCACTGTGCCTTGCAGAATGGTCTTTGCAAGGCCTGATGATCTGGTGACGTGGCCATACCATCGGAGTTTCCGTTTCTTCACCACTGTGAGCAGGTCATCGTGTTATGCAATGGCTTGTGTGATGGTCTGTCGGACTTCGTCGTTGGTGATGTGTTGGGTATAGGAAGTGCCCAGAAGTCTTCTGTAGCACCTCATCTCTATGCTTTGTATTCTTCCTTGTAGATCTCCCGTGAGGGTCCATGCTTCGCAAGCATATAGAAAGATGGAGATGACAAGGGAGCGCAACAGTCTTACTTTGGAGTGTAGACTGATGGTCCTGTCTTTCCAAATGGGCTTCAACCTTGTGAGGGCAGCAGTTGTGTGTGCGATCCTGGAGGGGACTTCCTATCGGGACCCATTGTCTGACACAATGGCTCCCAAATATTTGAAGCTATGCACTGTTTTGAGGGATTGTCCTTGGACTTTGATGTCCGTGTTGATGCCGTTGGTGTTGTTGGTCATCATTTTGGTCTTTTCTGCACTTATTTCCATTCCATAAGCTCTGGAGGTGGTGTCAAGCCTCTGTACCAGCTGTTCTAGTTCTTGTTCCTCTCCAGCCAATCCATCAATGTCATCCGCAAAACGAAGATTGGAGATTGCTCTACCCCCTATGCTGACTGTGCCTTCGTGATCTGCAAGAGCATCTGACATGATGCGCTCTAGGAAGATGTTGAAGAGTGCTGGAGAGAGTAGGCATCACCGATTGTTGTTCTGAACCAGTTCCCGATGACGCTGTTATGGAGGACTGCACTGGTAACCTTGTCATACAGGCTTTTGATGACTTCAATAATTTTAGGGCTGATGTACACTTTCATTGTTGCCCATAGAGCTGCATGCAAGACTCGGTCAAACGCCTTCTTGAAGTCTATGAACACATGATATAGATGTTGTTGGTGCTGTAGGTATTTCTCACAGATTATTCTGAGGTTGAAAATCTGTTCAGTGGTACTTCGCCCTGCCCTGAATCCTGCTTGTTCTTCAGATATGATTTGTTCAGCTTGGGGTTTCAACCTGTTGAGTATTATTTGCAGGAGGACCTTGCTGGGATGGCTGATAAGGCTGATGGTGCGGTAATTTTCACACTCCTGAAGGTTATTTTGTTTGGGAAGAGTGATGACAAGCGACTGGTTCCATGGTGTAGGCCACTCCCCACTCTGCCAGATCTTGTTACATATAATGGTGAGGGCATCAATCATCGCTTCTCCTCCTGCTTGTAGCAGTTCCGCGGGTATGTTGTCCCCTCCCGCTGATTTCCCTTTCTTCAGCGATTGCACTGCTGCCTCAACTTCTTCCCGGAGAATTGGGATGATTTTTTTCTTCTTCTCTGTTCTCGGGACATGCCAGAACTGATGGGTCTCCATTTGGTGTATTGTTGTAAAGGTCAGAGCAGTACTCTGTCCATCTGTCCAAGACTTCTTGTTCTTCTGTAAGGCATATGACAGACTTGCTTTGGATCGTGGAGACTTTGGGCTGTTTAGCACTTGTCAGCCGCTTCACAGTCTGGTAGGCCTTCTTACTGTTGTTCTTTTTCAGACTGTTCTCTATTTCCTGGCATTGTCTTCTATCTAGTTCTACTTTGCTGTGCGCATGCCTTTTTGGATGTCGTTGGTTGATTTTTCAGTATACATCAGCTCCCTGTGAGGTGTTCGTTTTTTTTTTTTTGTTTTTTTTTTTTAATCTCACTTCGTTTATCACACAGATCCAAAGGTTCAGGTGTGATCCACGGTTTCTTCTTTGGTCGGTGCTTGCCAAGGATCTCAGTGGCGGCATCTGTCACAGCTGAGTTGAAGGTGTGGTCATGGTGTTGACATCTACTTCAACAGCCCCCAAAATGAGCAGTGGTGCAAATTTCCCTCCAATTGTGGCCTGAAATAGTTCTGCCACCTCCGGGTCTTGCAGTTTGTCCGATCTAATTTCAGTCTAGTGCACTTTGCTGTATTAACTCTCTTCAAGTGGAGCCGGAAAGACATCATCACGAGGTCGTGGTCACTTCCGATGTCTGCTCCTGGAAAAGTGCGTGTGCTGCCAATGTTGATGCTTGATCTGAAGCGTTTCTTGACCATGATGTAGTCGATCTGGTTGTGATGCTCCCCGCCGGGACTGTGCCATGTCCATCGTCTGGAGTTTTTGTGGAGACCAAGAGTGTTTGCCAGTACCAGATTGTTGTATCTGGCAAACTCCAAGAGTCTTAGACCCCTGTCATTTGTCTCGTTGTTGTAGTAGGGTCCACGTGTGTCTCCCCAGTTGTAGTGCGCATCTTGGCCAACCTTGGCATTCCAGTCGCCTTGCACTATGACTATGTCCTTCTTCGGCACTTGGCCAAGGACCGCCTGTAGATTTTCATAACGATCCTCCACTTCGCTATCGTGATAGTCTGTTGGTGCGTAGGCCTGGATGATGGTAATGAGTCTACTGGAGACTGGGCGGCAACCCATGACAGTCGCTAGAATGTTCTTGTGGACCAAGAATCCAACGCCGTGCTCATGCCTGTCATCTCTACCGCTGAAATAGAGCTTTTGGCCTTTGTCGGTCGTTGTTTCACCTAGGCCTTTCCAGCGCAGCTCGCTGATACCTAGAACGTTCCATCGATAGTGGTCCAGGTCGTGGGCCAGTTCTTCTAATTTTCCTTCCGCAGTTAGGGTCCTGACATTCCAGGTTCCTATGACGATGTTGTTTCTCGTGCGGATCTTGCTAATTTGTTCATCAGTAGCATACTTATCACCTCCGTCCTGGTGGCCAACGGAAGGCGACGACCGATCTGGTATGGAATTAGTGGATAGCTTCATCATGTAGTGTGTCTTGGGTATATAAGACCTGGCGGTGCCCACTCCTCTCCAGGCTGTTGGCCACAGCCGAAATCCACGAATACAGTGTGGCTCGCCTTGGCCCTGAGCACGTGGTCGTTGAACCTGTAGTAACGTGAGATTCCTCCGCCCTGGCCGTTGACTTCTGTGTAGAAGACTTTCGCCCAGTGATGCCGTGCTAACATCACCCCTTTTAGTCGCCTCTTACGACCCGCCGGGAAACGTTGGGTTTATTCTATTTAAGGCCCGAACCCACAGAGCAATATCATTCCTACTGTGTTTTATCAATCTATTATACTATCTTCTTCTTCGCTAGACCAGTCACCTAGCGTTTTTCTTGAAAACTCTTCCTAAACTCTTCATTTTTGTGCGAGGTCTGTTGGATCAGCTTGGGAATATTGGACGCTTTCTGCCAAATGGTCAATAGGGCTTCCTATGATTTTATTATTTAGCAATTGTTGGCATTTTATATGTATGTGTTTTGTTGTTATTTTATAATCATTTTTATATTGTATTTTGTTTTTGTAAATGGGAGTTCGATAAATTAGAGTTTAGCCTCAGTGTCCCCTGCGTGGGATATCTGTATTGTAAAGTGACCGGCTGGTGGAGTACCTTCAGTGTTACTACTAGGGTTGCTGCAGCAGACATTTTATACGGGTCAGAAGTGATTCCTCTTTGAATTAAGTTGTGGTCTTAATTTTGTGGTCCTGATTCGGCTCTTTGCAGTCCGCTGGACCCTGTAAAGCAATGAATAACTAACTGAATACAATGCTGGACCTAAGAATGCAGTGAAATTCGTTTTAAATGCTCTTGTGTAAGTGTTGCATAATAGGACACAGTCTTACAATAGCACTCATCAATTTTTCATCCACCGCAACATCAACAGATACAACAAAAATAACAATGCTGCAGTTTTTTATGTTCTTTGGCGTGTTAGCACACACCTCAGTACCATCAGCGACTGTATTGCTGAATGTGATATATATGGAAAATAATACATGTACTACTCAAATACTAGTGCTATTTCAAAATATTTGCTATGCTGATGTCTTTCAAGTCAACAAAACTGAAAGCATCTTCTTAATTAAACAACGCAAATCCAGAAAAGGACTCGAGCATTCTATTCTAACACAAGTATTAAAATGCTTGGTTTTTAATACAAGCTTTCGATTTTGTAGGCTTTTATTTTTAAATGGATAAACAAGTTCTGTTGTAAAGTTCTGTTGTAAAGAAATTAAGTCAAGAGTCACCACTAAATTGGGACATTTGAGATTATTTAGTCCCAGCCAATGTCCATCAATCCAAGCCAATGGCAATCAATCCACCCCAATGTCCATCTATCCAAGCCAATGTCCAAATACATACTCAGCCCGCAGCATTTATAGTATATTGCTTACTTCATGCCAGTAAGACTTGCTCATTTTTATTCACAATGCTGCTGTGGACTGGTTTGTACTGCTCATGGAGGATGCTGCCTGGTCGCTGTCATGGTTGTATTGGTTGAAGTCATGTGCATCCAATCCCAAGTGCGGATAGTATCCTTGTGACGTCTCCGACCATACGAAGCGCTCGTACCACAGCAACGTGCTGAACAAGATGGTTTCAATGAGGACGACGATGATGAAAAATAGGATGAATTTCTTCTGGCATGCTCTCCACGTCATCGTTGCTCGTTTGAGATCTAGAACAACGTAGACTGCTGTTTTTACTATTGTAGTAGTATTTGTTATTATTGTAGCAGTTGTTGTGTCTTTGTCTGTTGTTGTTATTAGCTAATCATTGTTCATTTTGGTCGTTTCTTTTTATTCATTTTTTTTTTTTTTTATCAAACAGTTATTGTCAGAAACAATATTAGGCAAAAACAATAATCACTGCCCTTATTCGGTAATGAGACGTAACTTGTCTTGTTGTTTTGTTTTTAGTAACCTCGAGTTATCGGGGCAGACATTATTATTATTATATTTTTTTTTTATAAAAACAAACAAAAAACTGTCCTAACATACAAATTTGAGGTGAAGGCTGTCAGGGCCTCGTTTCACATATCATAGCCTCGTTTGACATAGAATACAATTTTATAATTGTATACATAAATTCTAGCATATAGAAATTTCTATTATTTTAAAATCTATTCTATATTATTATAGAAATCCAGTCTATAATATAAAAATCTATTCTATAATATAGAAATAAATTCTATAATATGTATAGGAATACATTTTGTAATATAAAAATCTATTATATAGAAATCTATTCTATAATATACATTTAGAAATTAATTCCATGTTGTTGTTGTTGTTGTTTTTTGTTGTTTTTTTTTGAGTAAAATTAACGTTCCCGGACACAATAAGCGTATAGGGGACGATTTGTACTGATAATAATTCCATTTTTTTTAAAATCAGTTTATGGTCCCCTCTCTTCCCGATAAGGATTTTCAGAGAGGAGACCTTTTATGATAATAATTCCATTTACAGACAATTACACTTATGTCCTTGGATTAAATTCCATATTATAGAATAGATTCTATGTGCATAGAATGTATTGTATGTATGTAGAATGAACTATATGCACATAGAGTGCATTATATGTACATAGAAAGCATTATATACATAGAATTTTATTTATAGCATTTTTACTCATTGGGGGCCTCGTACAAAACACTATGGAAACTACCCCGAGCTGCAAGCTTTTCTTCGCGAAAGGGGGGTAAGTGACGCTCATGTCCTAGAAGGGTGAGTGCCCCCAGCATGCACCTTGGTAAAAAGTGCCATAATGATCAACACGATTGATTGTGGGCATATACGCCAAAACAAGACAGAGCTAGCCAAGATTGCAATTGAATTCAACCTTTCGGATGGAGGACAGAGCAGAAATTATAGGCAAGAAACTGTTCGTTTGTAAAGAATGTCCGCGAATCCTATGAGCGCATCATGCGGGCAAGCCGGCAAAAGTTGTTTCCCTTCATATTTCCAAGCATGGTGAAAGCAGATAAGATAGACCTAGTGATCGTTTTACATAAAATTTCCAAATGAGACGTTTCAATCAAATGTCATAACACAGAAACAACTAGATCTAGACGAGATCACACAACACTGAGGCTAAAACATGTATAATTAATTAATTAGTGGATAAATAAATACTTTACCAGAAAACAATCCTGACGCAATAAACAGAGACTATATAGATATTCTTTTATAACACTAAGAGTTCAGACAGACTTCCAGTTTCGGATATGACGTCGCGTTCTAAATGACACAGTCATGACGCAAAAAGCCGGAACTGGCTTTCAGTTTACAAAAAAAACTCAAAATTGATTCTGCTGCTTCTCAGGAAACGTTCCTGAGATCACTCGAAACGGTAAGTGGACAGCGGGGAAATTTCTTCTTAATTTAGTATGCTTAGATTTGTAATAATTATTGATCCTATGACATAAAAATGCCGGAATATACAGTATTTCTGCCTACGAAAAGTATTCATGTTAATGTTTTGATACTAGCAACAAAAAAAAAACTTCATGTGCAATAGTGATTGACAGAATGCGCAGACGCACACGAATACTTAAGTAAGCGCGTACGCCAACATATGGAATGCGTTCGTACACGCGTACGCACACACATAAATAAATACACAGGAGTACCTAAGTACACGTGTACGGACACACACATACTTGGGTACACGTGTACGCACACACACGAAAATGTAACTATGAAACGGGTGTTTTGTTCTTCTCCTCCTTCTCCTCCACTTCCTCCTCTTCCCCCTTTTCTTCCTCTTTCTGTTCTTGGTCTTTTCATCCTCCTCTCAATCCGTGATCGTCCTTAAAACATGCTGTGTTTGAATAGATCATGCTTTATTGAATTGTTTCTTTGAATAAAACTATGTTTAAACTGTCATGATCCACACACACACACTCACCCACCCACACGCAGACAGAGACACACACACACACACACACACTAATCACACCACGCACGCTCACGCACACACACAACACACCCCCACACAAGCATACTCCCTACACCTCCTTATGTGAGTTGCATTACATTACATGATTATTGCTTTAGGTCCATGTCAATGCGCACATCGCCTTGCGCCTTCATAATTATATCCAAGTGTTCATTATGTCGCAGTTATTACCATAAATTGTTACCATTATTACCATAAGATGTGTCCGTCTGAAGAAATTAGGGTGAAATATTTTTGAACGCGCCGAGTTAGTGCACAGAACATTCTTTCGGGAGGTATTTATCAGTGTATTTGTAAATGTGAACACAAAAACTCACGATTACGACATACGATAATCGGAGTTCATGTTTAAAAGGGAAGATAATAATACTACGAAGTTTGTGTATTAAAACAGCCATTAAAGAATTCACAATGTTTAGGTGTATAACACTCTCACTTCCAACCACCCAATTAAGCTTATTTTTCCCTCTCAACCAACACACACATCCACAATGCCACATTTCCGACACACAGTAGTGTGCTGATGGCAGACTTTGATTTGAATAAATGGTCTGATGCACTACTGAGCAAGGCGCTACCTATGAGCTTACCTTCTGTCTCCCTGTCGTGGAGAACTGCTGGCCAGGCCCGGTCCTGATTTGGCTCGGAAGAGTCCGCTGGAACTAAAGCAATAATCATGTAATGTAATGTAATGCTGTCCAGGCGAATAGCCGTGGGGAGGAGAGAGTCTTTGAATCGAGAGATTCGGGCCCGCAGGTAGATTAAGCGTCATGTATTGCGCCTCGATGCAACGTCTCATGTCAACGCGACAGTCTCATGCAACGAGATTTCGCCACCCTGCTGTAGGTTTTTGCATGGGGTCTGACTTCCTTCTCTGCCACATTAGCTGCTGCTGCAATGATTCCATTCATCTTCTCTCAGCTTGGTGGAGTTGTTGTAGCATAGTTTAAAGCAGAAACACTGTATATTCCCTTCTTTCTATATGATAGGATCATTACAACATACGCTGTGCATTCCTTTCTTTCTATATGATAGGATCATAACAACATAAAATGGGACCAAATTAAAGGAAATGTACGTTTTCAATCATTGAATACAGAGAACAGTGTGTCCCTAACAAGTTTGCCATTGATATTAATTTCAAGTTATCAACTCCTAGTTTCAAAAATCAAATAAGGCCAAAAAAACAACAACAAATAAAACAAAAAACAATCTTTCATTGCAAAACGGTAGCCATATTTTTGTTCTCACGTCATGAATAATGAAATTCTGCGTGTGACCTTAGAATAGTGCTTGGAGGAACCAACTTGAGTAAATTTACATGTTAAATTTGCGTAAGGTAAAATAGATTAGATTATTATGAAAAACTGAACTATTTACATTGTAAGCCAGAATAATGTTTTAGCAATATAGCATCTCGCGAAGGTTTCTAATTGTCTCCATTTTAGGATGTTTTATTCAATCCTCGCAAGACAAGATGGAAGTATTTGTATAACTGTATATAGATCTAAACAGATAAGAATCTTGCTTTCTTAGCATTTGTTTGTTTCTTTTTTTTTTTTTTTTTTTTTTAATAAAAGTCAACATGTATAATGATTAAACAACAACAACGTCCTCCCTCCTCCCCTCCGTTGGGGTGCCGGGGGTTTCAGTATAAATAGTATCCCCACTTTCTGGAAATTTAGTGCTTTAAATTCCCACTGTCGCTGTTTTTCTCGTTTGTTCTTTCTCATTCCTGCTCTGTTCTATCAATCTGCTATACTATCTTCTTCTTCGCTAGACCAGTCACCTACCTTTTTTCTTAAAAACTCTTCCGGGACAAAACTCCTTGTTTGTGTATGGGGTCTGTTGGGTCACCTTGGGAATATTGGACGCTTTCTGCCAGGTGGTCACTAGGACTTCCTATGATGTTATTATTTAGCATTGTAGGCATTTTATATGTATGTGTTTTGTTGATATTTTATAATGATGTTTGTATTCTATTTTGTTTTTGTAAACGGGGGTTCCATAAATTAGAGTATACCCTCAGCGTCCCCTGCGTGGGATGTCTTTATTGTAAAGAGACTGGCTGGTGAAGTGCCTTCAGTTTTACCACTAGGGTTGTTTCAGCAGATCTTTTATGCGGATCAGGGGTTGTCTGGTCCTGATTTGGCTCGGAAGAGTCCGCTGGACCTAAAGCAATAATCATGTATTGTAATGTAATGTAACAACAACGTCAACAATAAAACAATAACAACAAAAGCTGTAACAACACTAGTACCAGCAGCAATGTACTTCTTTCTTTTCTTTTTTTCCTCCAGATTTAAAACCTTGGCATAGATGACGTGGTCAGCAGTCCAGAAGAAATTCGTTGCATTTCTCCTCATCGTCATCGCCGTTGAAGTCACCCTTCTCAGCGTTTTGCTTGGAAGTGAGCACTATAAACTCGATGAAAGAGTCCGGGCAAAGATGACGTCAACAAGCAAACATGGCAGCGCACAGAAGGCATCCTACATGGGCAGTACAACCCAGACCACAGAAACATATTACGAATATGAATGAATTTGAGCAGCACGGTCTTCTTCGCATGGAATACATATACGCCATACAAACTGTAAACGTTCTCTATGCATACTTGTGGACATAATTTTGATGAGACCTAATATTAGATCTGAAATGTCGAAAGTTGTGGCTCTATATTGATCTAGATCTATTTCTTTGCAGCGTTTTAGAAATGTGTACAGTCATTTAAAAATTAAAGCCTGCCAATCTGACCTGCCATAGTATTCAAACGATACCTGCTATGTCTTATTTTTGCGTACTGACGGACACGGACACAATAATTTACTTACAAAAGCAAAGCTTTCCAAAGGGTCGCACCGTTTTCATCAGAGCGAATAAGGGGGAGTGGTACGGTTGGTGGTTGGGTGGAGAACGGGGGTTGGCGGGGAGACAGAGGAGGGGTGGGTGGGTGGGTGGGGGCGCTTGTAGCTGAGCTACTCATCTGTTCGTGACCCCCGTTGGGGTGCCGGGGGTTTCAGTATAAATAGTATCCCCACTTTCTGGAAATTTAGTGCTTTAAATTCCCACTGTCGATGTCTTTCTCATTTGCTCTTTCTCATTCCTGCTCTTTTCTATCAATCTACTATTCACAACTTTCCGGCACCTCTCATAAAAACTCGTGGGTATCGCCATTATAAATTAAAACGAGGTTATATGAAACCAAGTTCCGGTTTGGCTTGTTTTGCTTTTATCAAAGCTTGATGCGTGACTTTTAAATATGGCAAATTGTCGAAAACGACGATTGTTAGAGCCAGAAAACGAGTGGGATAAGTATAAAAACGGTGGAGGAAGTACATGCTCAGTGAAAGAATGCAAAAAACAATCGTAGAGGCCTGTATTTGTGGCGACTTCGGAGGTGCGTAGATCATCGACAGAAAGTGAAACAGGACCTGAAAACTCTTGTAGTTTTCCATAGCTTCGCCGTCGCAACCTTCACAAAACACGAAGTAACTGACTATGTTTTTAGGCTAGCGTTGTGGCCAAGTGGGCTAAGGCGGGACTAACTTGCCTTGTCCACAAGCCAGAAACCAATGGCGCCTGACAGGTGTGGGTTCGAGCCAGCATCTGGGCGTTATGTTTTTTCCGAATATTTTTCAAAAATTCACAAATAATGTTAGGTAGGGTTTAGACGCGCCACTGGCGATAGAAAGGGATAATAAACTGCAGCAAAAAAAATAAAAATATGTGAGGGTACGATACAGGTGGCGAGTGACACATGTTATTATTCTTGAATATTTGGAAATAACTCACTAAAACACGCGGAGAAAAAAAAACGGAAGTATTTTTCATTGAGGGGATTCCCGTTGGTGCATAGGATAGCAGAAAAGTGTGAATACTATCTTCTTCTTCGCTAGACCAGTCACCTACCTTTTTTTTCTTGAAGACTCTTCCGGGACGAGACTCCTTATTTGTGTATGAGATCTGTTGGATCAGCTTGGGAATATTGGACGCTTTCTGCCAGGTGGTCACTAGGGCTTCCTATGATGTTATTATTTAGCAATGTAGGCATTTTATATGTATGTGTTTTGTTGATAATTTATAATGATGTTTGTATTCTATTTTGTTGTTGTAAACGGGGGTTCGATAAGTTGGGGTGAAGCCTCAGCCGTCCCCTGCATGGGATGTCTTTATTGTAAAGTGACTGGCTGGTGGAGAGCTGTCGGTTTTACCACTAGGGTTGTTTCAGCAGATCTTTTATGCGGATCAGGGGTTGTACGGTCCTGATTTGGCTCGGAGGAGTCCGCTGGACCTAAAGCAATAATAATGTAATGTAAGTGAGGCATGCCGCTAACCTAGGTTATGTTTCTATGGAGCAAAGTCCATTTAGAGGCTCTTGAGATATGGTTTTCAACGGAAAAACGGACAGACCGATCTATTGACCGGCATCTGGCTCGTTCTGATTCCCGACTATTACAAAGTATTTTCTGATAAGTCTGGAAATGCAAAACGTATGTACATGTATATAGTGGTTAAGTATGTGTTTATAAATACATGTTTACATAGTTACTTGTTTATGCACAAATTGCAGCGTAGTGCGGACTGACTGCCTCAGTAATGGGACCTGTACACATCGATGGCCTGGATGTAACTAGAAAACCCACGAGGGAGTCGTACGATGTTCTGGGACGATCACAGGCAATTGGATGGCATACTTGTCACGTGCTCTAAGCGTGACAACGTGACGATGGCTCAGTGTCACGTGATTATCACGTGTATTAACCTTTTCCGCACTTAGTCAAGCTTCCGTGCTAGTTTTTGTGTGTGTGTGTGTTTTTTTTTTTGGGGGGGGGGGGGGTGGGTGGGTGTGTGTGGGGGTGAGGGGGGGGGGGGGGCTCTATTATTTTTGGTTATGTGAGAATAGGCCTAAAATCTAAACTCAAACCAATCCTTGCAGCTCAATCGTGACGCAATTGCACGCGGAAATGCACAGGCAATTTCACGCATATCTAGGAGCTGATTGGTCGAAAACTTACACACCAAACTGCGCAACAACTTGCACAATTGCACGGGCGTTTTTACCTACGAATCACATTAAAACTAGGAATGGGAAATGCCTGGAGATACGTTCTATGTAGCAAAATAACATAATGGAAATTGGCAACTAATTTACAACGTCACCCTCGCCACTCACAATCTCCACTGCCTCCAAAACTCCTTTCACCCTCCACCCCTACCCCCCACCTCAAATGACTTTAACATGTTATAATAATTTACTTTGTTTTGCCTGTAAATCATATCAGAATTAACTGCCATCGCGCGTGCAACGGTCTTCAATATGGCCACAGTGCAAAACTTCCTATAGTTAAACGCGTTTTCCGATGCTTTTTCCGATCCATGTTTTGTCATTCCTTTTCATTAAAATCCGGCGTGCAGTTTGGCGTGCAGTTGCGCTTGCGCAGTTTAGCGTGCAAGTTTTCGACCAATCAGCAAGTAGATGGGCGTGCAATTGCACGCGCTTTTGACGCTTTCCGCATTCCATAGAACCTAGAACACAGGACAGGCTAGTTATTTCTGGACCCAATTACTATAATTGTCATTTAAACAATGACGCAATTTGGAGAGGAGGAAGAAGAAAAAAAAAAGAGGTAAAACTGTAGATGTACTTTTTTTCAGTAACTTTCTTACAAGAAAGGCTAATTCGCGTATTGGATATGAAAATGAAGAATTTTAATCTCTAATTGGCGAGGAAACCTGAACTATCGGAAGTGTCGCTGTTCTGGTTGAGTGTACCGATATGGCGATAACCCCAATCTGATTAGGTCTGCTGGACCCCTTGGGGTCATGAGCAATCTTGCCACTGTAGATTGTTCTAACCTATAAAGGGAAAAGTGAAAGCCCCAGTTGAAAACCTGTCTTTCCTTTATAGGCATGACCGATTTACTGCGGCAATAGTACCCCCGTTGGAGTGCCGGGGGTTTCAGTATAAATAGTATCCCCACTTTCTGGAAATTTAGTGCTTTAAATTCCCACTGTCGTTGTCTTCTTCATTTGCTCTTTCCCATTCCTGCTGTGTCCTATCACTCTGCTATACTATCTTCTTCTTTGCTAGATCAATGACCTACCTTTTTTCTTGAAAACTCTTCCTGGACAAGACTCCTTGTTTGTGTATGAGGTCTGTTGGATCAGCTTGGGAGTATTGGATGCTTTCTGCCGGGTGGTCACTGGGGCTTCCTATGATGTTATTATTTAGCAATATAGGCATTTTATATGTATGTGTTTTGTTGATAATTTATAATGATGTTTGTATTCTATTTTGTTTTTGTAACCGGGGGTTCGAGTAGTTGGGGTAAAGCCTCAGCCGTCACCTGCGTGGGATGTCTTTATTGTAAAGTGACTGGCCGGTGGAGGGCATTCAGTTTTCCCACTAGGGTTGTTTCAGCAGATCTTTTATGCGGATCGGGGGTTGTCCGGTCCTGATTTGGCTCGGAAGAGTCCGCTGGACCTAAAGCAACAATCAATCAATCAGGTCTGCTGGAAATAAAAAGGGCCGATCCAATAGGCAGAAAGCTTCGGT
>CM072520.1:55434815-55437315 GCA_036898135.1 Oncomelania hupensis
GTGATGATGATGATTGTTTTGAACATCTGCCGGGACGATCTGAGCGGCTGAGGTCGAGCTGATTCTGGTTCCGGTCCGACTTGGGTTGGACGCTGAGAGGTCTGGTCAGCGACGCGGGAGCCACCCAGCCGAGTTACCTTCCCCCCGTACTGAGGACCGTGCGCGGTTCAGATGGGAACCGTGTGAGGGCTGCCTATGCGTTGCCGTGTCTTCAGGGGTGGTAATTCCGTATCGTCTACAAGAAGGTCTACACCAAGGAGTGTTTCATTTCGGTTTGAAAAGGAAATCTGGAAAAAAAGAACTTAAACGACTTTGAGTAATAGCTTATGAAAGTATAAAAAGAAAGGCCTTAATATGCGCATATTTTTCTAGAGTTTTTGAACAGAGCGAATATAGAAACAAGTTTTCATAAATCAGTTTGTTTATTTTCATTTCACCATTGCATTTGTAAATATCATTTGTTTATTGTTAAATATGTTGTGTATGCTTGTGAGTATGAGTGAGGGAAGTGTGTGCTGTTAGAGGGACGGGTGGGTAGTTAGTACGTTTGGGGAATAAAAGAGTTGTTTCGTTAACTTACCACTGGTGTTTGTGTTCTTATTTAGTGTGTGGGTGGGGTGTGCTCGGGTCGTATGGACTAACAATGTTCGCGGGATTCTGACTTACGTCAGCGTCACGTGACATATGTGTGTGTGTATGGTTGTATGTGCATGTGTGAGTGCGCGCGAGCGTGTGTACGTTGTGTGTGAGCTTGTGAATGAAATAGACCTACAAGTCTTTCTCGCTAAATGTGCACTGTACACGTACATATTAATACTCACAGTCTCAAAAGGTCTAGTTTTAGACTTTTCCTTGCATTTATACGACGTAGTAGCAATACGTCGCACAGGGTAGCTGGGGTCTAGACGAGGCTTTCCTCTATTTATTCACTGGAGGGAGCAAGTTGGCGATTCGCAGCTACAATGTAAGGTAGCCCAATAGACAAGGAAGTTAAACTAGTAAGAAAACCATGTCTTCATATGCTACTGTTAAATAGCGAGTCACCTCATTGATCGTATTGAAGTATATAGGGGTGTATTTGAAAAGGCCTCGGTATCCAGTGGTCTGTGTAAGTGTTGTAGGTTATCAGTAACTTCTTCTGTGTTGTTGTTGTTGTTGTTGTTATTGTTTTTAGTGCATCAGAAAGTAGAAAATAATGATTGCGTTACAATAGCAGAATACAATGGTGTCAGTTAACACGACATGGTTTCTGTTTAGTCGCTTTTTTGTTGATGCTGTTGAATTGCGCTGAAAGTAGTAGAGCACTACACCGTGTGTTAGAATAATAGAAACACAATCCGAATTTCTCTAGTCCCAACAAGCCACAAGGAATCCACCACCACCCCACGCCTTCCCAAAACCCATTGCCGTGTTCAACAGTCATTGCCTGTACCATTGACGCATTACACAGTAACTATTGAATGTAGGCATATGATAAGTCAAAGTTCAGCATATAATAACATAGGCCTATATCAATGTTTCCCCCCAGTTATAGGGCCGCAATTTTTCGATCTAAATTAAAATAGGTTCGTTCTTACGCAGCTTGGGAGTAAACGCCTTAAGCGGCGGATTGCGCTAAAGACACAATGTGATCCCAACCTTTCTATCTACCGCCTTGCTAGCGAGGATCCACTTTCAAAGTTTAATGCCCCATAAGCGTTAATCTAGCACTACCGTTAAACTGTTGCTTTTAATACAGTAATACACGATGCCGTCACGCGCTTTGTTTTTCTCCTCAATGAAACTCAAAGCACGGCGATCTGAAAACATTGGATACATTAACGTCCCCGGACACGTCAGCATATAGGGGACTGGCGGTGAGGATAATAAAACACATTATAACCAACGGGGTATCCGAGTAGGCCTGTGTCGATCGCCTCTCTTTCTCGTCTTATCTGTCTGATCTCCTCCTCTCTCACCTTTCACGTGAGAGAATTTGAATTTGTAATTTATTCATTAAGGCATCGCCCCTTTATGAAGGGTGTATACAATGTCTTCATGCATTTACAAAGTTAGTACATAATTACATATTCATAATTCACCATATCAGATATCAGTCTGTTATCATATGCATATAAGCCATGTCATGATAGTACAATTTCTCTTAACCTAAATGCTCTATATAAAAAGATACCTACTCTTTTTTATTGTAACCCGGTGACATGATGACATCAAAATGCTCAATTTAAAAATACATGGGTTTCTATAATATTTTGCAGCGATGAACTGCGTTCTTAAATTATGCAGCACTGGACAACATAATACAAAGATTTCACGTGACAGAGAGAGAGAGAGAGAGAGAGAGAGAGAGAGAGAGAGAGAGAGAGAGAGAGAGAGAGAGAGAGAGAGAGAGAGAGAGAGAGAGAGAGAGGGATTACAAATAACAGCTACTCTTTGGAGTCAAAACGACGATATCTTGCAGCATTGGATCAACACAACTTCCTGGTCTAAGTTTAACCTT
>CM072520.1:56047459-56189959 GCA_036898135.1 Oncomelania hupensis
GTCATCTTATTTTTCATATGAATTGAGTTGGGATAATGGTTTTACAGAAGTAGATTGAGTTGAAATTGGTGTGTCGGCGAGAGGGAGACGAGGGAAGAGGGGGGAGATGAGAAACAAAGAATGAAACTGAAAGAAAAACTGAAAGCTAGATAGAAAGTAAGAAAGACAGACGGGTAGACAGTTTTTGTGTTTGGAAAGATAGGAAAGCAAACTGTAGGATTTGTTTTATCGCGAATGATCTGGAATATCCTCCCTCAGAACATGTATGAGAGCATTGACTGTCGTAGTAGGTGCCCCAGAGAGCGTATATGAGTGCTTGTATGTCGTAAGATAGGACCAGCGCGTGTTTGGGGCCAAATTGAAGGGAATCAGTAATGGATTTTGGCCGGAGGAAGGATACTATATTATTTACGCTGAACGGAGAAACAAATCAGTGCAGTGTGACTATGTTATTGTACTGCTTCGTATAACCCCATTAGGCGTAGGGTTGGGAAGGTCAGATATAATCGGCGTCATTTGGGGGAAGTTCAGCCACAGTAAAATCCTATTAGTGCTGGATTGAGCATGCATTTATTTAACTCTCTAAGCCCCACAGGAGTTTAAGCCTTATCTGCTTCTATTTCCTAGGTCAAGGCAAGTAACTCCGTCAAAATGCTACACCATGCACATATAAAAATTAATTAAAAATGCACCACCCAAAATTATGATCCACTTATCATTATTAATAAATCAACCACATATTTTTCTTCAAAATGAAATGTTACACATACATTTTTACAATGTTTTGCAACTGGAAAAAAAATCTGAATGTCAACATTGCATACTGCACAACATGCAGCAATACGATCACTGACTCAAATAATAAAGCACCGATTGTTCATCGTTTTTGTTATTCAAATCCGACAGAAAAAGATCGCCAAAGTGAAAGTCCAAATCACTATCCTCTCCATCATTAACCTGTACCAAATTGGCCTCCTAAAATCCTTCAAATGGGTCATTTTCTTCATCAGATTCTGCAAGAATCTGACGCCATAATCTCCGCCTCTCAAACTTCAAACTTTAATCAAACTTTGAAAATTCACTGTGTGCGTTCTACACACTCTAAAAATGCCGTGAAAACACCGCCGGAAACAGCAGGAAGTCACGATCACGTGTGCGAGAATCTCGCACGTTTGCTATAAATAGATTTCCACATGGCAGGCTCTGATCAGACCACGTCATTACCGGCCGCTACCGGTCGCTCCGCGAGTATGCACATAGCAAAAATATCGGTCGCTGTAGGTCGCTTGTGCTTCATTCTTAAAAACAAAAACAAAAATTCGATTTTCTTTTGTTACTAACAATCCGTATGGTGCTTGACCATGCATACAGGCCTCAAATTAGAACGAGAATTGTAGCGCAGTGTGAACTTCACTGCCTCAAAGAATGGCCTGGACAAGTTTCCGGGAGGGTTGTCCGCAGAGCAATTTATAGTATAAATCAAAGTTTCAGTGGTGATGTCCTTCTAAAGAGGGTTAATTTCTTGTTAGCCTTAGATTGGAATTGCGCGTGCATGTAACTCAAATTTCTTTCCGCAGAAGACGTCTTTTCTATTATCAGACTGCACGTGCAAAATGGTCTAGTTACCGTTAAATGAAGGTTGTTTCTAAAGGAGGTGGATTTCCCCCATTTAAAAAAAAAAAGTGAGACTGCGCGTGCGTGTGTGACCCAGTATCTTCCTAAAGAGGACGCAGCCCCCACGGGCTCGGCTCCGCGCGCCGGGGGTGGACCCCATGCCTCTCTCTGGCTGGGTGACCAAGTTGCCTATCCCTTTTTCTTCTCTTTTGTCTTGTTTCTGTCTTATTGGTCCTTTCATCTATATTCTCTTCACCCTTAAATTCTCCCAGTATACTATGCAGTTTTAGACTCCCTTTCTTCTGCCTTACCGGACTTTCCCTGTCTTCTTTTTCCCCATCACTCCTTCTTTTTCTACTCTTCGTTTTCTCTGTGGCCTTCTCTTGGCCCCCTGCGTTTGCCGTGCAGGGCAACCCGTGTCGGGGGAGAATGGGATCCTGGAGGTTGAGGTCACTGAGGGACTGCGGTCCCTCACACTAACACACCTCTTTGGCCCGGACTTCTCCTAGACGGGAGGCTGGCGTGGCCCGCGTCAGTCAAGCGGCTGGTCGTGTATTGCCCTAGCTCTGCTAGAAGGCTGCGGCTCATGGGTCAAACTTGAACAAAACCGTAGTGGCAGTGCGGGATTGTCTGGGTGTATATCCCCCCTGTAGCCCTGGTGCGCTCCCTTGCTGGATTTTCCGCTTGGACGCATCCCCTTGTTGGACTCCGTGGTGGGTGGGGAGCAGGGGGGATGAATTCATAAATTAATAACATGGCTTCCACAAATAAACGACGACTGCGTGATGACGGACCGGACTCGGACACGGACAGTGACATGGACACGAGACAGAAAGCTTGTGCATCGGGGGTAGAAGGGGCCTGGCCTCGTTTTTTGGTTGTAGAGGGGGCGGATCCGGCTTTGCCACTAGGCAAGCTGTCTCCGTTCGCAATACAGAAGGGTTTTCAATCCGTTTGCACAATCGGGTTCAAAGATGTGAAAAAACTGAGATCTGGGGCCTACCTGGTGGAGTGCTCAACCAAAAGGGCATCGGATAGTCTTCTAAAGAGGGATTCGACTGTCTTCGTTGATAGACAAATCAAAGTTTCTGTGCATGGACGGTTGAATTCCTCCAAGGGAGTCATCCGATGTCAGGATTTGATCGACATGTCAGAATTGGAAATCCGTGGTGAGCTCTCCAGCCAGGGGGTCACAGCAGTCCAGCGGGTCTTCGTCACCAAGGGATCCCAACGTATCCCCACCAACACACTTTTTGTGACCTTCGCTATGGCCAAATTGCCGGAGTCACTCAAGGTGGGGTACCTTAGGGTGAAGGTGACGCCGTTTGTACCATCACCGTTGCGATGCTACCGGTGCCAAAGATTTGGTCACGGTAGCAAGAACTGTAAAAGCAAGGAAATATGTCGTGATTGTGGTAAAGAGAAACACGAAAACGAATGCAAAAATCCGATTTGCTGTGTGAATTGCGCCGGGAATCATTCGTCCAGCTCCAAAGACTGTCCTCAGTGGCAGTTGGAGCTGGAAATCCAAAAGGTGCGGGCCACTGAGAGTTGCTCCTTTGGCGACGCAAGGAAAAAAGTTCTTGCAAGTAGGCCGGTGCTTAAAGAGAGGTCCTTTGCGGCTGTGGCGGGTTCCACATCTCATGTGGAACCTAGCGCACACCCGACAATGGACACTGCCATGAGTAAAATAACACAGATTTTGGAAACGTTGTGCAAACGGATGGATACTCTCGAAAAGATGCTTGCTTTGTTTGCCCAGAAGGGGGTTTCTCCAGCCCCACCGAATCCACTGGAGAACGTGCCGACGGGCACGTCAAAATCCGTCACTCCAAGCGCGCAGACGGCCGCGCCAATAGCCGTCACTCCTGCCACGAAGGAGGCTAGGCCTCATGCCACCGCACCAGCAACGACCGGTTTTAGCGACCGGGTAGTTGCTGGGGCGACTAAAATCCTAGTTACCCAGCAGAAGAGCGTCAGAGGAGGAGAGGGAAAGATTGGCAGGGGTGAAGGGGAGAGGGAAGATATAAAATCTGGTGCTGGGGAGAAGGGGAGGAAGTCCGCTGGCAGTTCGGGTTCCGGGGCTTTGGCCAAAAATCAAAGGCCCGGACCCCTTTCTTCCAAGCCCCAACAGCCTCTCGAAACGGAGAACCGTTTCGGGGGGTTGATGGAACATGAAGAGATGGACGAGGGTCCAAAAGATAAAGACACGTAATTGTGCTCTCGGAGATGAAAATTTTAGCATTCTTTTACTTAATTTTTATGTCCATTTTACAATGGAACATCCGAGGGATAAGGGCAAATTATGAGGAGCTATGCTGTCTGCTGACAGAGCATCGACCTGAAGTATTGGCCCTTCAGGAAACTCTCCTGTCAGAAAAACATCCTATAGATATTACTGGTTATTCGTCTATTGATTGTCTATCTTCTAGAGGCGTTTCACTTTTTATTCATAGAAACGTCCCATTTAACCCAATTTTACTTAATACAAGTTTACCAGCAGTTGCAGCTAGAGTATCTCTTTTTAAATCCCTCACAGTTTGTTCTCTATATTTGACACCATCAATAAATGTAACTAAAAGTGAACTTGAGAATTTGGTCCAACAGTTACCTCCCCCTTTTTTGTTGTTGGGAGATTTTAATGGACGCTCTCCCCTGTGGGGTAGTGATCGTACCGATTCTCAGGGTAAAATAATTGAAGACATTTTAGACTCGTTAAACCTAGTAACTTTGAACGAGGGTGCTCCAACTTTTTCCTGTTCTAGAACTGCTTCTTTGTCCCACATTGATATATCGATCTGTGATCCCTCCTTACTTTTGGATTTTAAATGGACAGTTTTAGAAGATCTCCATGGCAGCGACCATTTCCCGGTTTTATTAAAACATGATTCAGATAACCTTGAGCAAACTCATGGCAGGTGGAAACTGAAACAAGCTAACTGGAGTCTGTTTTCTAACCTGTCTGAGGCCCAGCTACGTGCTAAGAACCAGGAATTTTCAAATGCCTTAGATCCAATACAGCTTTATACTGACATAGTTATTAACAGTGCCAAGGAGTCCATTCCGCAAACTTCGTCAAACCCTCACACACTTAAAAAACCCTGGTTTGACGATGAATGTAGAAAACTTCAGCAAGCTCGTAAAAAAGCTTTAAGAACTATGTTTTTACACCCAAGCACTGAAAATAAACAAAACCACCAACGTTTGCGAGCGCAATGCCGACAGCTCTTCAAACGAAAGAGAAAGGAATCGTGGAGAGGTTTCTGCTCCACGCTTAATTCAAAAGCGAAACTGTCGAAGGTGTGGAAAGTAGTCCGCAAACTCAAAAATAGAAGTAACAAACAGGTGAGCCCATGCCTTACTGTGCAGGGTGACGTAATCGGAGATAAAAAATTAGTAGCTGATCTTTTGGCTTCTTCTTTTGCTGCAAATTCTTCCTCTGAAAATTATTCTGTCCCTTTTCAAACAGTTAAAACCCGTAAAGAAAAACAACAGTTACATTTTACCTCCGATAATTCTGAAGATTACAACATTCCGTTTTCATTAGTCGAACTTGATGATGCAATTAACAAAAGTGCAGATTCAGCAGTTGGACCGGATGATGTACATTATCAATTTCTCAGACATTTAACAAGGTACTCACGGTCTCAACTGCTGGACATCTTCAATCAGCTCTGGATCACTGGCACCTTTCCTCCCTCCTGGAGAAAGGCCATTATTGTACCCATCCCTAAACCTGGCAAAGACCATACTAACCCGACAAACTATAGACCAATAGCCTTAACGTCTTGCTTATGCAAGACACTGGAAAGAATGGTTTATTCTCGTTTACTGTGGTATCTCGAAACCAATAATATCTTATCCAACACTCAGTGTGGCTTTCGAAGTGGTCGAAGTACTGTTGACCACCTGGTGCGACTGGAAACTTTTATCCGTAACGCGTTCGTCCAGGGTGAACATGTCGTTGCCATCATGTTTGATTTGGAAAAAGCTTATGATACCACATGGAAATATGGCATTCTTTCAGATTTACAAGAAATGGGTTTGAAGGGACATTTACCTCTGTTTATATCCAATTTTCTAACGGACAGACTCTTTCAGGTTAAGGTTGGGGGATCTTTGTCAGATATGAGGGAACAGGAGATGGGAGTGCCTCAGGGTAGCATCTTGTCTCCCTTGCTGTTTAATATTAAAATAAATAACATTGTTCGTTCCGTCAAACGGGGAATTGACAATTCTTTATTTGTCGACGATTTTGCATTGGTAGCCAAAGGTAAAACTTTGGCATCTGCAGAACGTCAGCTACAGTTATGTGTCAAGGCCGTTGAAGACTGGGTTTTACAAAATGGTTTTAAATTTTCTGAAGCAAAAACTGAATGTATTCACTTTTCCCAGCACCGGGGAATTATTCAAGACCCTACTATTCTCCTCAATAAAACTCCAATAAAGGCGGTCAAACAAGTCAAATTTTTGGGTGTTATTTTTGATCAAAAGCTATCTTTCATTCCTCATCTGAAAATTTTGAAAACTAAATGTCAACAGGCCTGCAATTTGCTCAAGGTTATCAGTGGTACAGACTGGGGTGCTGACAAGAAAACTTTATTGCTGTTATATCGTTCTTTAATTAGATCCAAGTTAGACTATGGTTGCATTGTCTATGGTTCTGCTAGAAAATCTTATCTTAAGATGCTAGATCCAGTTGCCCATCAGGCACTACGCATTGCTTTGGGTGCGTTTCGCACTTCCCCTTGTGAAAGCCTTTACGTGGAAGCTAACGAACCCCCGCTGGAGCTGAGACGTACAAAATTGTCAATGAATTACTATTTAAAATTAAAAACTGATCCTATGAACCCTGCTTATGACTGTGTTTTCAACCCAGATTTTGTTCAGAAATTTGAAGCCAAACCTAACGCAATTCCTCCGTTTGGCATCAGAATGCAAGCTCATCTGGAAAAAGCAGGCATTGATGTTGCTTCCATCAACGACGATGAGCTTCGGACTGAAGCTCCCCCATGGAAATTATGTATCCCAAACATTAATTGGCAGTTGTCCGCTTTCCTTAAAAATAATACATCCGAAACCGTATATAACCAACTTTATTTAGAACAGTGTGCTTTATACCCAGGATATGAACAACTTTTTACAGACGGGTCAAAGAAAGGAGATTCAGTTGCTGCTGCGTCTGTCTCCGGGAGACACTTAGACCAGCCTTTGCAACAGCGTTTACCTGATTTTTGTTCTGTTTATACAGCTGAGCTCAAGGCAATTCATTTAGCTCTGAAACAAGTTTATCAATCCAAAAGAACCTCATTTTTAATCATGTCTGATTCATTGTCAGCACTTCAGGCTCTTTCCACGAGAAAGATATCACACCCTTTTCTGGCAGAGATCCATGACCTCCATACACAACTTATTTCTGAGGGTAAAAAGATAGTTTTTATGTGGGTCCCTGGTCACATGGGCATCCGCGGCAATATTGCAGTAGACAGGGCGGCTAAAGATGCTCTGCATCTCGATTTCCATCCAGAGATTTTTCAGTTTGTGCCCTACTCTGACCTACGCTGTATGACTGGTTCTTATTGTAAACAACTGTGGCAGACTGACTGGTCTAACCATGTCAACAACAAATTATTTCAAATTCTTCCCGATTTGTCCACTTCTTTGCCTAACTTTGCATCCACTCGCAAAGAAGAAACAGTGTTATCTCGCCTTCATATTGGGCATACTTATGTCACCCACAGTTTCCTTTTAAAAGGAGAAGAACCACCATGGTGCTTTGCATGTGATCAATCTTTTTCTGTTCGCCATTTTATGTCTGAATGTGCTGATTTGATTGAGGAAAGGGAAACATATTTTGGTTCCATACCTTTCAAAGAGATTTTTAAAGTATGTAATGGTCAACATCTGTTTCAATTTTTACATGATGTTGGTTTGTTCTATCGCATATAAATTGTATCGACATGTTTTGTTTAGTTTGGATTTTATTAGGACTGAATTTAGTGATTTAATTGAAGAAAGAGAATATATTTTTAATACATCAGTTTTAAAGAAGTCTCTTAAAGAGGTGTCATGTGAAAGTTTGTGTATTTAAGAGTAACAGGCTTGTTTTTAAGACTTGAATCATTTTATAATATTTTAAGATAACGTCTCTCTGGTCCTGATTTGGCTCGGAAGAGTCCGCTGGACCTAAAGCAATAGCCTTGTATTGTATTGTATTGTAAAGAGGACGCATTCTTTAATTCTGGACTGCGCACGTGCATCATCTGATCTTTAAGTTACTGTGGGTTGGAAGTTTCACCCCGTTCTGGGTTCCCCCTTTATCACACCTCCTAAAGGTGGTTAGTTTCTACTCTTAGAATGCGAGTGCGTGTAACCCAGTTTCCTTTTCTAAAGACGACGCCTTTTCTATTATGGGACCGCACGTGCATCTGGCCTAGATTGTCTGTGAGGAACAGACTGAGGTCTGGTGTGTGAGGGACAGACTCTTGACCCCCAGCCCACTATTTGATTGGGACGCACCCGCCTGATTGATGACCATCTGATCTACAGCCGGTCTTCCCATTCCTGCACGTAAGAGCAATCGAGGCAGAAATAGTAGTAAAAAAGGGGGTAGTAGAGGTTGTTTCTGTCGTGACAAGCTGTGTTAATGTGAGTGGAAAACTTGTAGGTTTGCGGATGAGTGCAGCCGCAGATGTAGACTGATAAATCAGAGAATGGTAGGGCATTGACGTTTGTGAAGAGCATGACTACGACTGAGAAGCATTTTCGAGGATTTTTTTTCTGCTTGTATGGCGTTGTATCTTGATTTTCTTGAATTTCTTAAATGTATTCACTTAAAGCAACCAGTAAATATGTACATAAATCCTATCATATCCTGTCCCGTAACTCGAAAGCTGTTGGGGCACCCATAGAGGATAGTTTAACCATTTTTCTCTATCCTCAGCAACCCTCATGGCTTCGCTCAGTGTCGGTAAATAAATAAATAAATAAATGGTTTTATTTCATGAATATTCGCGTTGTCAAGCGAATGGAAATGACACAGTGGTGTGACTCTTGAGGCGAACTCTGTGTGCAAACCTTTCTGGAGATGCACAGCACAACTGGGTTTCAAGTCTCTGTTCTTGTACTCATGTTTGCTTGCGGATTTTCGTGGCCAAGTGCACTGAAGCACCTTTTTTGTGGTGGAAAATGTGCTCTATAATGACAATCTATAATTAAATGCGTTGATTGGAGATACAGCATACGATTCTTACTTTTATTTTCGGGATGGGATTAGACGTCTGGGGATGAAAGTGTGAAACGAAGGCTCAGAAATAAGAATACACAAGAGCTTGGCAAGAAATTGGTCTAGACATATAATTATGAGCACCTCGTACTAAAAACCCCAATCCAATTTTCGGTGTAGAATTTGGAAGAAAAGTAGTCTAGACTTTTGATTTGCAGATCATTAAGCCCTTATGTTGAGGGGTGTTGACCATGGAATGCAGGTAATACAATAACTGTTAATGAGAATTTAAGGAAAAGGAGAAGAGGTGTTCCATTCCAGCTTTGTTAAGAACAGTGTGATGTTGACTTTAAAAAAATAAAATAAAACAATCTTGCTTTATCTATTTTTTATTTCTATTTTATTTATTTTATTGTCCCTTTTTCCATAGGGGTCGTTGTCAACATATGTAAAGGCTATCGCGCGCTGTGACCTTGACTGTCTTTTTCAACCTTCTCAGCGTCAGTGAGGTCTTCAGTCTTCCTTCAATTCCTTAACCTCTACACTGTTTAGTATCACACGGAGAATGTTTTCATAACACGAGGTTGAGTACTATGTAAGTGGATTGTCTGTCTATCCATTTCATCGCTGCCAGGGTTCCACTGGCTTTTGTTGGTGTCGTGTCTCAGTTTACAGGGCCATTAGGTCGCATTTTCACGGAGCGAGCGGTCCTTCCGGTTATTTACCACAGGCACACGTATTTGCTATTTATTTTGCCTGAGCAGCTTTGCTGTAGTAGTAATCTGCATTTTAGAAGAGTCGTTGGCCTGTCCGCGAATTGACATGTGGATGTCTCGGATCCATTGACAGAAAAAGTAGGTCGAATTGACAGAAAAATGTGGTCGAAAATTTCCCAGGATCTTGAGTCAGGCCTTTTCCCTTAGTCACAGGAGTGTAAAAAAAATTGCTTGGCATATTTCGTGCAGTGTGAACAAGGGAGAGAGGGGGAGAGGTGAGGATTCTACCCAAACCATTCACGGCGAACCGTTTTTCTTACACAAATATTCGGTATTCTTTTCACGGGGTTTTCCGGTCTCTTCTAATGGCCATAGGTTTGTTGTTGTTGTTGTTGTTGTTGTTGTTGTTGTTGTTGTTGTTGTTGTTTTTCGTCGTATTTTCCATGCAGCATGCGAAGGAGCAGGTTCTGTTGAAAGGCTAAGCCATCTCTGCCTGCGGTGGTGATTGGACATCAGGACTCTTTTGACACTAATAACGTTAGGGCGCATTTGCACGGGACCTGCGCGATTTTCGGTCTCATCTGATAACACACGTGTTAGTTTATTTTGTCGTCGTATCTTTTATACCACATGTGGGGGTTAGTGTTTGAGAGGAGGATGGTGGGTTTTCTGGAGGGCTCTATCCAAATCCATTACTAACGTGTTTGAATATAAACTCCCCGTCTCAGTTGACAGTAAAATTAGGTCGACTTTTCACGGGGCCAGCGCGTCTTCCGGTCTCTTTTCATAGCCACAGAAGTTATCTATTTTCGTCTTCGTATCTTTCTTGCAGTATTTGAAGAAGGGGTCTCTGTCTAAAGCCCTCCACAGGAAGACATTCCTGCCTATAAGGGAACGTCTCGTCTCAGTTTACTGTGTGCCATTAAGTCGAATTTTCACGGGGTCGGCGCGCCTTCCGTTCTCTTCTCCTAGGCACACCGGGACAGTTTCTTTTTATCTTTAGTGCAGCATGCTGAGTGCGCTCTGCCCAAAGCCATCGCTGCAAGACTTGTCTTGCTGTCTCAGTTTACGGTGTGCCATTAGATCGAATTTTCACCGGACATGCGCACCTTCCGGTTTTGTCCTCATAGCCCATTGATTGAAAAACATCTTGTTTTATCGATGTGTTTGTGTGAAGAGAAAGCATGAGCCTGTGTACTTGTGTATTTGGAATATACCTTGTGTGTGTGTGTGCGTGTGTGGGTGTGTGTGTGTGTGTGTGTGCGGTGTGTGTGTGTGTGTGTGTGTGTGTGTGTGTGTGTGTGTGTGTGTGTGTGTGTGTGAGTGAGTGAGTGAGTGAATGAGAGAGAGGGAGAGATGTTTATGTCTTTACCCTTAAAAGAACATTAGGCAGATTGAAAACTACCCTGGATTTATTTTTACATCGGAGAAATTCGAAGAAAAGCGCGTGTTTGAGTATGATGGGAGAGGGCATGCCGCGGTGGGCAGGGGTGGGTGGGCGGGATATGTGAGCGTTAGAACGAGCATGTGGCCTCTCCCCGTCGGCCATTCAGATTGATTGAAATGCATGTTGATCATGGCGCTTTATTGCTGCTGGTTTATGTGTGTGCAAAAGATATGCCAAGAGAATGTGTGTGTGTGTGTGTGTGTGTGTGTGTGTGGAGAGAGAGAGAGAAAGAGAGAGGTGAGAGAGAGAGAGAGAGAGAGAGAGAGAGAGAGAGAGAGAGAGAGAGAGAGAGAGATATCGCGGCAGTTTGGCATTTTTCATTTTGTGATTTATATTTCACCTAGGAGTTTGTGGATGTTCGATTCCTAGATACGGTTTACCAAGGAAAGAGGGTGGTGGATGGAGTGGGGGGGGGAGAGGAGAGAGGGAAACATGATTGTGCAGGGGTCACAGGCGCTTGTAATCTTGACACGCGAGTGCCTATGCCCGTGACGCGTCTCCCTTTGGTTATCTAGGGATGTATAAATGAGAGCTAGAGAGAAATGAGTGGCTTGATTTCGTCAGCTTCTGGTCTTATATGCTTGTGTTGTTTATTTCGATGATTCGTATGCTTTATGACACACAGAAGCCCAAACAATATATTGCAAGGATCTTGCAAGGATCTTGCCTGTCTCTGTGTCTGATCCATCAGCCTCCTTCCAAACCCCTCCTATCCTCTCCTGTCTCCTCCTATAACCTTCTCTGTCTCCTCTTTCTTCCTCTTCTGTCTCCTCCTCCTTCTTCCTATTGTTTGCATCCTCCTCGCTTCTTATGCCATTTGGCTGCCTTTTGCTTGTTTTCTCTTTCTGACGGTTGTGGGATTGTGTGGTATTGATAATCCCTAACGAGACGCCAGAAAAGTTGACCACAGCGCTAGCGTCCATTTCTGCTTATTAAGTCTTCTATTCTTTCTGTTTCGGGTTTTGTTCTGCTTTTTGTGGAATAAACCATCATGATTGGCATAATTATGCTTCGTTTTCCTCGTGGTTTCTGTTACTTAATATCAGAAACCATAACATGTTTTAGACATCGCAAGGAGTGGTGACTGTCAATGGCAATTTTTCTTTGCGTTTCGTTCCATTTAATTCTTTCTTTCATGATCTCCTGTGTTGTGTGTGTAGTGTGTGTGGGTGTGTGTGTGTAGTGTGGGTGTGGTGGGTGGTGGGTGTGTGAGTGTGTTTGAGCTTTAGCATCTTGAAACTGCTGACATTATTTAAACTATGTTTTGTTTTAAAAAAAATTTTTTTTTGATTTATTTCCGAAACCCCCAACGAAGATTTTGCATATATCTCCCGAAAAAGAGATTGTGTGATTGGTGTGTGTGCGTGTGTGTGGTGTGAAACCTTTCATCATAACGCGACACCACCTTCTCACCCACGTGCACAAAACCCCCGTCTTCCCCCTCCCTCTATATCTCGTTTCTATCAGAGTAACCGGAAAGTCTTTGGAGCTTCCTTGATGACAATGTCACCGGTAAAGCCTTTAAAACGTCCCTGGCTCCGAATTTGAATAGAGGGTGGAGGAAGAAGAGATGGAGAGGGTGAATAAGGAATAAAAGGAGAGAGAGAGAGAGAGAGAGAGACAGACAGACAGACAGACAGACAGACATAGAGAGAGACAGAGGGAGACAGAGAGAGAGAGAGAGATGCATTTTGTGTAAGTGCTCAATAGACATATTGAAATGCTTTCTATTCTCGATTGAACATGTCGCTTCTCAAAAACAGTATAGATGTTCCTTGCCTGTGTTCATTTATGCGCAGGGTGTTCTCACTTTGCTTTTCTTTGGAGAGAGAGAAGGAGGGAGGGAGGGAGAGAGAACATCTAGTGGAGAGAGGAGAGCCTGAATGGGGGTTCCTAACTGTGCAGATAGTGTGCGGAAGAACAGGGCACATTTGCCGTTTGCCTGTTGTGAATTTCTTGTCACCGGACACCAGAAGACCTCTGAGGGTGGGAGGCAGAACATCCGCTATTCATTTTCTTGCTTGAAGTTTGTTTAATGGTATGGAAAGTAAAGGTATTGTGGGGGTGGAGAGGGATGGAGAGGTTTGTAAAGTTCTAGAACTTTCTGTCCGTTCCGGAAGTGATATTTCCTGCAACCGGGTCTGGAACACTAGTGAAACACTTTAGGTGGGCGGTGAAACATCCGCTAACGGCGATCTTGCATTGAACCCCAACCTCATTTGTGTAGTTAGGTTTTCAGCTGATTTGACAGTCTGTTAGCTGCTGGTACATCTAGATGACTCGATATTGTGTAGCCTAAATTTTGTGCTGCGAGAAACTCACACCAACGTGGTAGTGTCTCTCGATGCCAGTAGGAATAAAACTGGTACCCTAGAATGTTGTTATGAGGGAAAGGACTTGAAGACGGTAGCGAAAACCTGGCATCGGAGAAAAGTCCCCCAATGGGCCAAGACGTTGACAGGCAAAAGATAATTTTGCTTTGCAGGATAATGATATATATATATCGAATTTTTTAGAGCACGGGATATAATTTTAAGAAATATGAATGTTATACATTATCGTTTGATTATTGTTTGGTAAGCTACCAATACCGATTGCCTGACGATTTGATAGAATTAAAATTGTGATCATGTTTCTTCTGCGAAGCATTTTAAATAAGAACTTGTTGATGCCCATTTGTGTCGAAGTTTTGAAGCCAAAGGGTATAAATCTGAATGGTACGTGAATGTGAATTCTCGTCTGTTACTTTACACATTTGGATATTGTGAAGATTCTTAGAATTTCTAGACAGACTAGGTAACTTGTTAGACACTAGTTAACTAGATAACTTGTTAGACACTAGTTTACTAGATAGCTTATTAGACATTAGTTAACTAGATAACTTGTTAGACATTAATTATGACGAAGTCTTGAAGCCTCGCCGTTCGTTTTCTCTGACGGCTTCTGATATACAGGGTGTTCCAAAAGTCTTGGGCACATTTGACGTCCCCATATCTCAGTTACTATGAATGGTAGTAAGATAAAAGTTGTACCATTTTAAAGCTAATTACATTAAGTTTTTTGTAAAGCTGTTGATTTTTTTAAAATTTCTTTTCAGACCCATTAATAGCGTTCACTCAACCAGAAAATGCGGGACGCGTTTGGCAAGAATTTGACTATCGGCTTGATGTGTGTCGTGTGACCAATGGTGCTCACATTGAACATCTTTGAACATTCCATGTAAAAATTGAGATTACAAGCTTTCTGAATTTACCAGATGCGTTTTTATATCCTTAATAGTTTCGGAAATATTCAATGTCAAAATGTGCCCAAGACTTTTGGAACACCCTGTACTTTAAAAACAACAACAACAAACACTAGAGCACGACACACTTCAGCCCATCCAGCTGTGAATGGGTACCGGAGCTGTGTAGAACCGGGGAAGATAAAGCAGCGAGGGAGAGGAAATAGGCACCGCCCTCATTAAGCTGGCCCAGAGAAAATGGAGGTACCAAAGGCCTTTCTTCAACGACTGTAAGATTACGGGGACAGCTCTACCGTTTACTCTACTCTACCCTTCTCTACTCTTCTATATCGTCCAATCGCCGTAGCTCAGTGGTAGAGCGTTCGCCTGCCACACCGATGAACCCAGTTCGAATCCCGTGGTGTGCAAAAGATAAAAGTGGCCATTTTTCACTGTCCACCTTAGCAGTGTGACTGGTCTGATGGTTCAGTGTTGATTTAGGTCCATACCCCCTCCTCTTAAGGATGGTTATCCCTGTCTGCCATATCGCCAATGGTGGGAGTAGATGTTAAATTTCAATGTTCATTCTTCTATACTATACTATACTAATACTATACTATACTATACTATACTATACTATACTATACTATACTATACTATACTACTATACTATACTATACTATACTATACTATACTATGAACGCATATATTTGCAAAGCGAAACAATCAACACCAAGCGTCTTTTGTTTATTCCCCAATGCCAAACTCCTACCGCTTATCATGGTTTGATTGCATTACGTACACAAGTCGATTAGTCCTAGACAAACTTTCTCTCGAAACATTAGAATCCATTTGAATATTTTCTCATCCCCCCCCCCCCCCCCCCCCCCCCCCCCCCCCCACCCCCCCCCCCCCCCCCCCCCCCCCCCCCCGTATGAAAGACTCGGATCGTGCTCAGTTGTATGAGGGTCAGACGATGAGCCCTAGGGTTGCAAGTGGGCGTCTCGGGCGGTTTGAGTTACGAGCTTTGAGCAGCTCTTGAGCTGGAAAAAACACTATATAAGAACGATTAAGTAACATCATTTGTTCTATCTCATGCATTGTGAATAACAGATAAACTAGAATATATTAATTGGCTTTATTCCGCTAATTTTTCAGTTCGCCAAATCTGGCTAGAACGAAGAGGCACGATGAGTATGGACTGAACATTTCGCAGGCGATTTAACTGCCATGAAGGAGGACCTTACTTGTTGAGAGTGCGTGTTGATGCTTGTTGTTCTTGGACAGTAGCCGCAATAAAACCTGCGGTAGTACCCAGAAAATTCTGGAACGGCAGTGACTGCATGGGCGCTATAAAACCAGCTTGATGGTTGATAGCCGACTTTTTTCATAAAGTGGTGTTTCACCCGTCCCCTATACGCTTAATGTGTCCGGGGACGTAAATTTACTCAAAAAATAGCCGACTTGCCATAATCATGGTAACTCACGACTGACGCGTCATGAAATGTAGTCTCTTGATAATCTGATCAAGACTGATAAATACATTCTCGCTCCTATTACCAAACAGAAAAGAAAAGAACCTAGTATTCCTGGTCTATGTGGTAGTTATTTGTGTACTGTTTTGCTGTATACGGTTCAAGATCAATGCGGTGTTGGTTATAACAGAATGAAGACTTAAGACGCACACTGACTGCATAGCTGAGATTAGCCGTTCGTACATACGTTTGCCTCTCACTAGTAGTGCTGGTGAGAGGTTCTTGGGAGTCTAAGTTACGCTGTGTGCTTACGACAATTTTCTCCACTCCAATCCCGGTCCCAGGCAGGAAAGAACGACTATGCAGCAGAAGCACGGCAATGATACATCTCTCGCACCTGTATAGTTTACTGTCTCCGAAGGTATAGTACCTAATTTGTACTATAATTTACTCTGATACTGGCAACTAAGTAACGCCTACTCCAAGTCTCGGTCATTAAATTAGCATTTCCAGCCCGGCATTTCATAAGACACGCCTCCCCCTGCGTGGGTGTGCGGGGGGTTTCAGTATAAACAGTATCGGTTTCTGTTTTTTATAGTTTTTTTTACAATTCCCACTTGTCGCTGTCTTTCTTCTTTGTTCTTTCTCATTCTTACTCTGTTTTATCAATCTACTATACTATCTACTTCTTCCGCTATACCAGTCACCTACCTTTTTTCTTGAATATTTGTGTGTGAGGTCTGTTGGATCAGCTTGGAAATATTGGATGCTTTCTGCCAGGTGGTCACTGGGGCTTCCTCTGGTGTATTATTTGGCAATGTAGGCATTTTCAATGTATGTGTTTTGTGGTGTAATGATGTTTGTATTCTTTTCTGTTTTTGTAAACGGGGGTTCGATAAATTAGAGTATAGTCTCAGCTTCCCCTGCGTGGGATGTCTTTATTGTAAAGTGACCGGCTGGTGGAGTGCCTTCAGTGTTATCACTAAGGGTTATTTTGGCAGATCTTGTATGCGGATCAGGGGTGAGTCCTCTTTCAGCGAAGTTGTGGTCTTGATTTTGTGGTCCTTATTCGGCTTTTTGCAGTCCGCTGGACCCTGTAAGCAATGTAACTAACTAACTAACTAATTTCATAAGACATAAGAATATTTAGGCGCCATGAATCGGCATGTACCGTGAGATGTGTGCGCTATATAATTTGTTGTATTATTATTTACTATTATTGTTTATTAACCACATTAAAGAATTACAGAATGTTGGTGTGGCGTGGCATGGCGACAGCAAGAAGGATGTATGGACAATTTACAGGTTACAGCTGGAAATTAAATTCAACCTGTGTGAAGCGTGAAGCCAGTGTCTTCTAACCAAGAAACGTAAATCATCAGAATGGAGCCTCACAACCCACCATCAACAGCTCGACCAGTTGTTACTAAATATGTTTATACCGTTCACTAATGGTCCTGCGATCACTTTTCACTAATGGGTACTGATTACTGTTCACTACTGTAGGCAGGATGGTTTTATTTTCACCAGCGATTACTGTTCACTACTAAAGGAATTTTTTTTTAAATTTACGAGTGATTATTGTTCAGTACTGCAGACAGGAGATTTCTATTTACGAGTAATTATTGTTCACTACTGCAGACAGGAGGATTTCTACATACGAGTGATTACTGTTCACTACTGCAGACAGGAGGTTTCTATATACGAGTGAGTACTGTTCACTACTGCAGACATGAGGTTCTTATTTACGAGTGATTACTGTTCACTACTGCAGACTGTATAGGGATAGGAAATGCCCAGAAGTCTTCTGTAGCACCTCATCTCCATGCTTTGTATTCTTCTTTGTTGTAGCTAGGTCTGCTGTGAATCTCCATGTTTTGCAAGCGTATAGAAAGATGGAGATGACAAGAGATCGCAGGAGCCTTACCTTGGAATGTAGACTGATGGTCCTGTCTTTCCAAATGGGCTTCAACCTTGTCAGGGCAGCACATCACCAACAAGGAAGTCCGACAGACCTTCACACAAGCCATTGGACAACACGATGATATGCTCACAGTGGTGAAGAAACGTAAACTCCGATGGTATGGCCACGTCACCAGAGCATCAGGCCTTGCAAAAACCATCCTGCAAGGCACGGTGCGAGTTGAAGAGGGAGACAGAAAAAGAGGTGGGAGGACAACATTCGAGAATGGACCGTTTTGACCCTGAAAGAAGCCATGGGTTGCTGAGAACAAAGAAAGATGGAGTACGCTGGTTAAACGATTATCTGAGGTGCCCCAGCGACCTTTGAGTTATAGGATAGGATAGGATAGGACTGCAGGCAGGAGGTTTTCATTTACGAGTGATTACTGTTTACTACTGCAGACAGGAGGTTTTCATTTACGAGTGAGTAGTGTTCACTACTGCAGACAGGAGGGTTTCATTTACGAGTGAGTAGTGTTCACTACTGCAGACAGGAGTTTTTTTTTATTTACGAGTGATCACAGTTCACTTCTGCAGACAGTTTCCCACCCCCCCGTGTTTTTCACTGGTGGTTCCGAGTCCTTCAGCGTTGGTCCGTACCGTGACTGTAATTACTGTTCATTAAATGCAGCGAGCACCTTGGGTAGTAATGATAGCTCTTAGTCAGGTCCCCGTTACCAGATCGATCTCGTGTAGATGTTCGAGACTAGTAATTTCACAGATGTGTTTCGAAGTGATCTAGTATTGCATTGAAATTTGGGATCTTCTACGACGAAGGTTTAAGGTTCAAGGCTCGGTTCTGCAATCATTTTGAAGACCCGGTTTTAGTTCGATACTGACAATTATTCCTCGTATTAAAACTTTGTTAGAAGTCGTTTGTGACAAACCCAATATTACAGTTATGACAAAAGTTGTTGAACTGCACGCTTTGCAAGTTTCTTTGGATTTATTTCGAAGTGTCAAGAGAAAAAAGTCCTAATGAAAAAGCTGGCTTGCGTGACTGTTTTCAGCAAGGGTTTTCCCCTGGGACACATGCCTGACACTTGTAATCGCATCGAAATCCATGCTCTCAAACATCTTGCAGAAACACTCTCAAATCATGAACTTTTCAAATTTAACGGTTTTTATTGTGTTATTCGAATATGTTATTTTTGTTGTTCCCATTTCATTAAGCGGATATTCTCAATGTTTGATGCTATTCCTATGCAGACTATCAAAGGCCACTTGGTCACAGTTCGCTATTCATGGCAGCAGTTGTTTGTGTGATCCTGGAGAGGTCTTCCTGTCAGGACCCATTGTCTGATACAATGGCTTCTAAATATTTGAAGCTATGCACCATGTTGAGGGATTGGCCTTGGGCTTTAATGTCGGTGTTGATGCTATTGGTGTTGTTGGTCATCATTTTACCCATAAGGTCACAGCAATAAATCTGCTGTGAACTGTTTTTTTTTTTTTTACCATATTCGTCGTCATCAGCGTCGTCGTCATCGTCATCATCATCATCATCATCATCATCATCATCATCATCATCATCATCATCATCATCATCATCATCATCATCATCATCTTTTTCTTCTTCTTCTTCTTCTTCTTCTTCTTCTTCTTCTTCTTCTTCTTCTTCTTCTTCTTCTTCTCATCTGCGATGTGTCACCCCTTTCATCCCTCTCATCCCAGATGACTTGCACTAAAAATGACTGCATCCTGTAGGTCATGGCATCCAGATCGCAGAGACCTGTTCATTTGTGCAACACAGAAACTTCCATTAAAGTAAGCACTTTGTAGCACCCTGGATGCTAACCTGGAATTTTGTATGCACTAGGGAACTGTATTAACAAGACGATGAATGTCAGCTGCATAGGGGTTAATGTCGATTTTCTGTCATGGGTTCTGCCGCAAATCAGATTGAATTCCATTGAGACTGGGCCCAGAGTCTTCAAGAATAGGAATGCGTAGAAAACAGATCCTGACTAAATCCTTCCGCACGCGTATTAGCAATCGGGCGATTGAAAGACTTTCCATGGTTATGAAGTGGGGTTGATGAACGACGTCTTCGACGCTGTGTAAGGGTTTGGGAGTGAAATAGAGCGCTCGCCAATTTGCGGACTGCTTTCACGTTAATGCTGATGTGGAACAGTCTGTCGAGCCTCGTCAAATCGTTGACACATGTTATTCAGCCTCAAAATGACCTAAGAATTTTTATCTGTGCTAGGACGCTTGTGTGTTTCTGATTTAGGATTTGGACTTCGAAAAATGCCAGGCCATTGAGTACACATGTACGAGTTGTTCCTGCCAGTGAAAATCTGGGAATGTGTAGAAAACACCTTTCCGCGCTAGGCTAGTTTGGGCTTAGCATTCATGGCATTCAGTTTTCGCTTGAGAAGGTTTTTAGAGATAGCTCCTCTATTTGATTTTGTATAGGCCAAATGTGTGCTTCACTTCTGCAGTGGAAAAATCCAGCAGGCTAACTAACCTCTTGAGTGAAATGTTTTTATAAGAAAAAAAAATCTCAGTTCTCAAATCAAGCCGGTGAAAGTGCAGGAGGCTTCTGAGTAAGAATACAGCTGCTCTCAGCTCTAGGCTACTTTTAACATCTAGTCATTCAGTTTTCCTCTAGCGAGCTTTGAGTTTGCTTCCACGGATTTTGGAGTAGAAGAAGAAAAAAATAGTAATTCCGCTACGTACACACGAATGTTTTGCTTTTGCAGTGACAGAGCGAAAATAATACAAACCAGTTTTTAATTCTGTATCTTGTCATTCAGTATTCTTCCGAAGAGTTTTCAAGTTTATTCCATGGGTTTTGAAAAACGAGTCACAAGAGGAAATGAACAAACGAAATCCACCAGTTTTTGCGTATTCTTTTGCCCTGAACCCATCAGTTTTGTGGTGTTTGTTTTTTCTTATTTTCTTTTTCATGCGATCCGTTCCGTTTTATTGTGATATAACTTATAAGCTCCCGACTGATAGCAGCACTAGGATGACCTGTGCGTTGACTCTGTCTGAGATTGAATCCAGTTTTATGCTGGCATATAAATTGCGCTCAATTTTCTTCGATCTAAAGTGATCTATGGAAAACATCATGCATTCCTTCTTATTGCTATTGAGAGGAGTTTCATGTCTCTCAGCATTTGTACTAAACTTTCTCCGTCTTTGTCGGTCTGTCTCTGTCTTTGTTTCTCTGTCACTCTCGCTCTGGTGTCTTCCCGCCCCCAAACCTCTTCCCCGCTTCCATACACACACCCACACACACACACACACCACACACTCCCCCTCTCTCTCTTTCGCTCTCTTTCTTTCTTTCTTTATTTCTTTCTCTCAACCCCTCCCCCTCTCTCCTGCAACCTTCGTGCTATCCTTTCTTTTTTTCTCGGCAAGAAGAGAAGACGAATCGGTTCTCTCCTGAACATAATAATAGCCTGATAAAAGAAAGCTTACACGTGTCAAAGTATTTCTCTTTGTTTCCGTTACAGGGAAACCTTTACGTTTCTTTTTACCAACTGTATCTACTGATTCCTCTTTGTTTTTCATTTAATTTCTTTTCTTTTCTTTCCTTCCTTTCTTTCATTCTGTCTCGACAAAAAAAAAAATGCGTAATAGCTTTTGTGAACAACATGGCCTAATCAGCGAAAACCCCATCAGGGTCAGCGGATTTGTGGTAGCAGACGTCAGAGCCAGTCATGGCTTGCATCCTCTGCCGTCTTATTGAAACAGACGGGCAAGGTTCTTTTCCTTTCTCATCCTATTTGGGACCGTCGCGAATGTTTAGCCAATGAGTTTCTTCCAATTCCTTCTTTTTCATTTTTGTCCTGCCTTTCACCCTCTTTACTCAGTTCTGTCTGACTCTGTCTCTGTCGATCTCTGCCTGTCTGCCTCTGTCTCTCTGTCTCTCTCTCTCTCTCTCTCTCTCTCTCTCTCTCTCTCTGGATTTATAGTCTCTCTCTCTCTCTCTCTCTCTCTCTCTCTCTCTCTCTCCTCTCTCTCTCTCTCTCTCTCTCTCTCTCTCTCTCTCTCTCTGTCATATCTCCCTTTTCTCCTGGTTACGTAAGAATTGAGAGTTAAGGAAGTGAAATCTGTAGAAACTGATTCTAGAGGCTGTCTGAGAACCTGTCAAAAACAGAGTTGAATCAACATGGGTAAAGCAATGAATAACTAACTAACTGGACTGAGAAATGAATTAAATTAGTTTCAGTGTTATATATACTTGTTAATTATAGTTAATGCTCTTTTCTACCTGTATTCCTTCTGTCTTTCTGTTGACATTGTACTAGATGACGTTTTCATTTTCGTCATATATATTTACGGAAAGATACTTTAGGCAAAGGAATAAAAGGTTATTTCATGCAAAGAATGATGTGTTCATACGTTCATAATTATGAACATTTTGAAGCACATGCGAGTACGCTGGTTAAACGATCATCGGTGGTTTCCCTAACGACTTTTGAGTTACGGGATTAAGATAGGTTAGGGAAGGATAGGAGTAGAGTTCCAGTGCAAATACTGAATTTCGCTAAGAGATTTTGTGGCTTGATTGTTGACTTTAGAAGTATTTACATTTGCTTGTCATTAGAACATTTTGTGGTAGTACAGCGGAAGGTTTTGTTAAAGTTACAGACGAACGTTTTTGCCGATTTTTGAAAGTCAGCTGCTCTGTGTGTTTGATGTTTTTCGTCGCAGAGCGTAGGAGGCAAAATCTTATTCTCACTTAAGGCTCGCTCTTTACAAGACAGGCTAAGTGCGCGTTTCAATAGAAACAATTGTGTTTAACTTTCACAAACTTCTGGCAAGTTCCGAGTTATGAACCGTTACACTATTAAAACGGTTGCCGGGCATGTTTGAACTCATTTCCAGGACTGAAATTTCAAATTGGACAGTTTTAAAATCTTGTAATAGCGCAGAAATCTGCTTGAGGCCTTTAGCTCAAATAATGGCATAGCTCTCGCGCATGTAGAAGACACACTTGATTTTTCAATAAAAAGAATTTGGTTTAACTTTTACGAACAAGTGGCATGTTCCAACTTAAATTCAGAACTGTCGTTTTAAATTGAAAGTTCTAGCTTCTAGTAATTATTCAAATATCTGCTCAGTGCGCGCTTGGGCTCAAATCTTAGTCTAGCACTTTTCGGTAAGGAAGAATTTGGTTTAATTGTCACCAAACTTCTTGCAATTCCAAATTATATTCAGGATTGATGCTTTAAATGGACGTACAGTTCTAACTTCTCTTACTGGTAACTTTCTCCGTTCAAAGATTTTTCGCAGGGTGCTCAAATAATGACGTACAGTCTCACTCATCTATTAAACGGTCTTGCTCTTTTCATTGGAATGAATTGTGTTTAACTTTCACAAACTTCTAGCAAGTTCCGAGTTAAGACCCCGGTTGCACCATTACAGCGATGGATTCTTGATCCTACACAGAGTTTCAGAGACCCACATCCTGGCCTCCGCGTTCTTCCATGCTAGAAATTTTAAATCCTATCCTATCCTATCCTATCCCATAACCCGAAGGTCGTAGGGGCACCACAGATGATCGTTTAACCAGCATACTCTTACTCTCATAATTTTAAAGGCGTTATTATATTATGTATATTGAAGTCATCAAATGCCTGTATGACAAGGCTACAGTGTAGTCCTACGCAACAGCACCATCGGGAACTGGTTCAGAACAACAATTGGTGTGCGTCAAGGATGCGTACTCTTTCCAACACTCTTCAACATCTTCTTAGAGCGCATCAAGTCAGATGCCCTTGCAGATAACGAAGGCACACTCAGTATAGGGGGTAGAGCAATCTCCAACCTCCGTTTTGCGGATGACATTGATGGATTGGCTGGAGAGGAACAAGAACTTGGACAGCTGGTACAGAGACTTGACACCACTTCCAGAGCCTATGGAATGGAAATAAGTGCTGAGAAAACCAAACTGATGACAAACAACACCAATGGCATCACCATGGACATCAACGTCCAAGGCCAATCCCTCAACACAGTGCATAGCTTCAAATATCATTGTATCAGACAATTGGTCCCGACAGGAAGTCCTCTACAGGATTGCACAAACAACTGCTGCCCTGACAAGGTTGAAGACCATTTGGAAAGACCAGACCATTAGTATACATTCCAAGGTAAAGCTGCTATACTCCCTTGTCATCTCCATTTTTCTACACGCTTGCGAAACTTGGACTTTCACAGCAGATCTACAACGAAGAATACAAAGCAATGGAAATGAGGTGCTACAGAAGACTTCTGGGCATTTCCTATACCCAGCACATCACCAACAACAAATTCCGACAGACCATCACACAAGCCATTGGACAACACTATGACATGTTCACAGTGGTGAAGAAACGGAAACTCCGATGGTATGGCCACGTCACCAGAGCATCAGGCCTTGCAAAGACCATCCTGGAATGCACGATGCAAGCAGGCAGAAGAAGAGGGAACCAGGAAAAGAAGTGGGAGGACAACATTCGAGAATGGACTGGTTTGAAACTGAGCGAAGCCATGAGGATTGCTGAGGACAGAGAAAAGATGGAGTACACTGGTTAAACGATCATCCAACGACCTTCGAGTTACGGGATAGGATTATATTTATATATAAAGAGTTCCTCAAGGCGCTCAAATGATGGCATACACTCTCATCCAGCTAGAAGACATGTTTTGCTGCTTTTCAATAGAAACAGTATGCAGAATTTCTTGTCTTGCAGGCAGGCATCGCAGCAACATTGCGACAGCGTAAGCTTGGTTCGGCTAAAAGTGTTCAGTGGTTGTTTTAATAAAATGTATTTTTCCTCAGAACAAGGACTTGCTCAAGTCAGACTCTTTGTCACGAACGGTCCTTGTGCAGATGATGTCACCACAGGAGCTTTTGTGACATTTCATTTGATTATTCCCTTGACAGAAGCTCTTCCGCTCTTCTACTTTTTAATGTTTTGTAACACTATCAGTGCATGTAGACTCGCGCTGCTACCGAGTTCTGCACATAAACCATAATGGCATGTATTAAATAGGCTGTTTGTTGTTGTTGTTATGTTTGTATTTTTGCTGTTGGAGGGGGTGATGGGAGCGAATTTGTCAAAAAGACGAGTTGAGAACCTGCAACAAATTTCAGCACATTGTCTTTGAATCGACCACTGAGCCGCATTTGTCTGCCAATTTTAGCGACGTGCGCGGCGAAGATAAAGTCATTTCATCCGTTCCTACGCCCATTCTGGTGTGCCCTGCTTCAGCTATCATCCCCCATACCACTCACCCGTCCATCCATTCATCCCGTCTGCAATCGCTTGTCTGTCTGTCTGTCTGTCTCCCTTTGTCTCTCTCTGTCTCTCTCCTCTCCTCTCCTCTCCCTCCTAGAAATCCTGCCTGTCTTTCCCTCTTTCACCTACTTCCATCTCGCATCTTCTTTCTTTTTTTTTTTTGGGGGGGGGGGGGGGGTGGGTGGGAGGGAGAAGATGCAGTCACTCTTCCCCTTCCCCTCCCTCCTTCAAGTACTCGCCATTCTCCAGGACTTCAAATCTTCGCAAACACTGTCTAACTTTTTGTGCAAACAGTCGTAGATAAACGATATTTCTTACGCAGACGGAATTCTCTATTGACTGGGGACAGAACGATCTTGTAGAGCAGTAGAAATCGGGAAATCCTAGTGAGACTTTGTTTTTTTTCAGAGACGAGGCCGTCGTTCAATATAATTAGTAGTTTTGAACCAGCCGCTTTTCTAATGGATTATCCGAATAAGCATGTCACCCGGAACCCTATTAATACAGGATAGCATGCATACGCTTTTTCCCCCTCAAGTCGAGCCCAAAGAGGGGGAAATCTAAAGATCGTACGTCTTTCATCGGATACATTAAGGGATATTCAAGGGTTCGTGAAATCGAATGTTATACCTCAGTTGGTTTTTTTATATTTCGACGAAGCTTTTCAGCGAGATACTTGTAGAGAGAATTTTCCTTTTAATTGGGTGTGTTTTATCTCTGTCATCCTATTTACCGGTACTTGTCTTCCGGATATTTATCAGTTTTCAAAGTTCCCCAGTTGGGGTGCCGGGGGTTTCAGTATAAATAGTATCCCCACTTTCTGCAAATTTAGTGCTTTAAATTCCCACTGTCGCTGTCTTTCTCATTTGCTCTTTCTCATTCCTGCTCTTTTCTATCAATCTGCTATACTATCGTCTTCTTCGCTAGACCAATCTCCTACCTTTTTTCTTGAAAACTCTTCCGGTACAAGACTCCTCGTTTGTGTATGAGGTCTGTTGGATCAGCTTGGGAATATTGGACGCTTTCTGCCAGGTGGTCACTAGGGCTTCCTATGATGTTATTATTTAGCAATGTAGGCATTTTATATGTATGTGTTTTGTTGATAACTTATAATGATGTTTGTATTCTATTTTGTTATTGTAAACGGGGGTTCGATCAGTTGGGGGTGAAGCCTCAGCCGTCCCCTGCGTGGGATGTCTTTATTGTAAAATGACTGGCTGGTGGAGAGCTTTCGGTTTTACCACTAGGGTTGTTTCAGCAGATCTTTTATGCGGATCGGGGGTTGTCCGGTCCTGATTTGGCTCGGAAGAGTCCGCTGGACCTAAAGCAATAATAATGTAATGTAATGTAATCAGTTTTCAAAGAAACATTATATTCTCGCTGAAAAGCTTCGTCGAAATATATATATATATAAACTGAACGACATCACATGCTAAGAGAATTGTACGAAGACAAAAACCAGGTGACAATGAAAAAGGTTAAAAATATAATAAAAATAGAAATAACAACAAATAAGTTAAATAATAATTAAATAAAAACAAAACAAAAAACACGATTACGGCATGAAAAGAAGATACCCTGATAACAGATGGATATTTCAGGGCTTAAACTTGTCATGGAGGGAGCTGTCGTTTGTCTGATAGTAATGAAGTTTTTGTTTTCCAAGCGCTGAGGTGGGATAGAGGAGGAGAGAAAGGATTTTCGCCATAAGAAAAAGAATGAACCGAAATTGCCAGGCTTCTTCTGTTGATTCTGTTCGTTTCTTCCCTGAGGATGAAGAAAAGGTTTCTCATCTCTACATTAACCCTTTGAAAATCTCTGAATTTTACCAGCTGCGAGAATTCCTTTGGAGTGCTGGTCCAGATTTATGGGCAGGAAAAATGTCTGGAATAAGAGTGAACTCTCATGCAAATCACGCACAGCGGGAGTATCAAGAGACTGCGGAGGCCGTAGACTTCTGAGCCATAATATCGTGTGAAGGGCGGGCGTATGCCTCAGCAATCTCAGATACTGAGTGTTGGCAAATCACGTTGCTCTCCTAGTTTTCGCGATGTTACCGACATCCCATTTCCCCAATAGAGCGGATACAAAAGGGATCGTTGACTGCCTTGTAGAATGAGCCCTTGAAGGTTGTAATGTTTGGTAGTCTACTTCCGATACTATGGATTTCATGATGTCAAACAGCGAGTTTACTGGGGTTTACTGATTTCGACATTGTCTGTTTTCACACTGAGCAAGTCTATGGGGGTGACCAGATTTTGTTATGTTGTCACTTGAGGACTATTGAGATTGTCATTGGAATATATACTATATGTCCTATTTTATCCTATACCGTAACTCGAAAGCCGTTGTGGCACTACAGATGCTCGTTTAACCAGCGTACTCCATACTATAAGTGCAGACAACAATACTGTTAGGAAAAAGGCGAAAGGCACATTTCTGGTTCTTATCGGACAATAACGTTATTTTGTATTGTGTTGTTTTGTTTTGTATTGTATTAGGCTGGAATTCTCGACATTTTGAATGACTGACTAAACACACATTTTTTTGAAGCTAACAATTTCGAGTGTGAAAATTACCTGCACCATCAGCCTCATCAGCCATCCCAGCAAGGTCCTCCTGAAAATAATACTCAACAGGTTGAAACCTAAAGCTGAACAAATCATAGCTGAAGAACAAGCAGGATTCAGAGCAGGGCGAAGTACCACTGAACATATTTTCAACCTCAATAATCGGCGAGAAATATGTACAGCACCAACAACATCTATATCATGTGTTTGTAGACTTCAAAAAGGCGTTTGATCGACTCTGACATGCAGCTCTGTGGGCAACCATGAGAGTGTACAACATCAGCCCTAAAATTATTGAAGTCATCAAAAGCCTATGACAAGGCTACCAGTGCAGTCCTCTACAACAGCGCCATCGGAAATTGGTTCTGAACAACAATCGGTGTGCGTGAATGCCTACTCTCTCCTACCCTCTTCAACATCTTCCTACATCATGTCAGATGCCCTTGCAGATCACGAACGCACAGTCATCATAGGGGGTAGAGCAATCTCCAACCTTCGTTTTGCGGATGACATTGATGGATTGGCTGGAGAGGAACAAGAAACTTAAACAGGTGGTACAGAGGCTCTCTCCACACCCTCTTCAGAGCATCTTCCTAGAGCGCATCATGTCAGATGCCCTTGCAGATCACGAAGGCACAGTCAGCATAGGGGGTAGAACAATCTCCAACCTTCGCTTTGCAGATGACAAAAGCTTCAAATATTTAGGAGCCATTGTATCAGACAATGGGTCCCGACCGGAAGTCCTCTCCAGGATCGCACAAACAACTGCTGCCCTGACAAGATTGAAGCCCATTTGGAAAGACAAGACCATAAGTCTACATTCCAAGGTAAGGCTGCGCGCTCCCTTATCATCTCCATCTTCCTATACGCTTGCGAAACATGGACCCTTACAGCAGATCTACAACGAAGAATACAAAACATGGAGATGAGGTGCTACAGAAGACTTCTGGGCATTTCCTATACCCAGCACATCACCAATGACGAAGTCCGACAGACCATCACATAAGCCACTGGACAACACGATAACCTGGTCACAGTAGTGAAGAAACGGAAACTTCGAAGGTATGGCCACGTCACCAGATCATCAGGTCTTGCAAAGACCATCCTGCAAGGCACGGTGCAAGGAGGTAGAAGAAGAGGGAGACCGAAAAAAAGGTGGGAGGACAACAATCGAGAATGGACTGGCTTGACATTAAGCGAAGCCATCAGGGTTGCTGAGGACAGAGAAAGATGGAGTATGCTGGTTAAACAATCATCTGTGGTGCCCCAACGACCTCAGAGTTACGCGATAGGATATGATAGGATAGGAACAGTTTCGAAATATTGTTTTTTATAATTATTGTGGTGTAGACTAATTGTTAACGTTGTTTTCAAGAAGTTGGCTTTAACTTCATTTATAAGAAACTAACGTTTCGAAGGATTTTTTATTGGGATGAGTAGGTCTTTGATGTTTTTCGATAGTCGCTTTTAACGGCAAGGTGTGTACTCGTATAGTTTCCTACGAATAATGTTTTCACCTTTTCAGTAATGCCGCACTGTCCTCTCTGGCCTTTATTTTAAATTCATATACGCGTCTCAGACATCTGCATGCATTTCAATGATTAGTTTCCTCGGCGCCTTTTTACTTTGTGACTCGCATGCATGTAGCAATGTGAGTCTATGCCCTGTCCTATCCCATCCCGTAACTAGAAGGTCGTTGGGGCACCACAGATGATCGTTTAACCAACGTACACCATCTTTCTTTGTCCTCAGGAGGATAGGATAGGAAACTCATTTTTGGCTCGCATGCATTTAGCAATGTGAGTCTGTGTCCTATCCTATCCTATCCTATCCTATCCTATCCCGTAACTCGAAGGTCGTTTGGGCACCACAGATGATCGTTTAACCAGCGTACACCATCTTTCTCTGTCCTCAGCAGAATAGGATAGGAAACTCATTTTTGACTCGCATGCGTGTTCACGCTAAAAAAATAAGGATGTTTCTGTTCTCCAAGTTCTCCAAAGGGCATAATTATGGACTTTTCTCTTCTAGTGTTTTCTTTCTTTTTGTTTTATTCGGTGCAATTTTGTTATTGTTAAAATGTCAATCCTTATTGCGCAATGCAATAATTTACTATTTTATGCTGTTCTTGTTTTCTTGCGTATGTTTGTTTATATCCCTCTACCCCTACTCCCCACATGTTTTATTATATGGACACCGGAGCTAGGAGCTAGGAACCTTATTGAATTTAGTTATTCATTGCTTACAGGGTCCAGCGGACTGCAAAGAGCCGACTCAGGACCACAGCCTTATTGAATATTGGGACACTGTCTTGTATGTAATAAAAAAAAGACAAAGTTCCAAAGATACTGTGTTTCACACACTGTGATAAGAGTGAACATACAGAAAGAGCCTCAATATTTCATAGAGTGCTGTCGTAGACAGTAAAACACTACGTGAAGTTTCAAAGAGTGTTAAATAAAAACTGCATCAGCATGTATCGGAAAATCGCTGCTTCTTTGTAGTAAGTAAGTGGTCTGAGTTCGCAGTTAGCTGAGATGTTTTAAAACCTGTCATGGCGATGTTTGCTTAGTCTGGCAACAAATGTCTTTAGTTTCACGCCATCAATCAGTGGAAAGTGTAACACCATTAATTTAATGTCAAACTTTAGCTAACTTTGGGCTTTATTATGTTATAACTTTTTTTTCCGGCGTGGGAGTAGGGGGAAGGGGCTACTTTCTTCTCTTCTCCCACCTTACCCTCTACCCGTTTGTGTGAGTATGAGGGTGGGGGTGGGGTGATGTAGAAACGCCGTTATTGTTATACATTCTTTATACTCTACCTACGTTCTTTTGACGGCCCCCCAAAACAGTGTTCCGTTTGAGTTAGGGCTGTGTTAGGGTTAGGTTAAGGGTTTGGGTTAGGGCTAGCATCAAAAAATGGACATTTTTTTAAAAAATGTCAATACAACGTATGTTGCGTTTCATTAAAGTCATAACAACGGCGTTTTTACACGTGTGTATGTGTGTGTGTGGTTGTGTGTGTGTGTGTATGTGTGTGTGTTGCTGATATGCATTTTGCTATGGCCTGCGTTTATTGGCACAACCTCGCATAGCAAACTATTGTGTGATTTCTGGATATTACGGGCCAGCGCCTTGAGAAGCTTATTGAGCTATATAAGAGAAATCTATTTCTTTTTTCTTTTCTTTACCTCGCCATCAGACAATCCCGCTCGCAGTAAATCTTATCGTGACTCCAGGCAAATGCAGCATCATGGTTTGGAAGTCAACAATTCAGTCCGGAGCAATAAATTCTTTAGTTCCGAAGTCTCCCTTCAGCATCTTAAAACACGATTCATAACAATTTGCCGAACAGGCAAAAAGTTTGCGAATAAAGGTTTCGCAACCGTAGGCGAAACCGTACTCAAAGGAAACACAGAAGGCGCAAGACTTTGAATCGTCAAACGAGGACAGAGAGCACACAGTTTACACACAGCATGCAGTGTCCAATAACAAGTGAAACTCACCACCCTCAAAGAAAATACGAAATGTTCAAATGTCAATTGTATCAATCGTCAAAGAATGAAAGGAAAAAGCTGCAAGAAAAGTGTCTCCTATGACAAAGCAGATAGAATCACTATATCTACAGAAATCGGAAAGAGCGCAACTTATGTAAAACATTAAATCATCAGAGAATAACGGGGGAAATTATCTCGTAAGTTATGAAGCTTGCTGTCTTAACAGAAAATGAAAGAGAAAAAGTGTAGAACTAAAGGAAAACAACAATCATGAAAAAAACACAACTTATTGTCTGCAAACGAAAAAAGCTACGAAGTGTCTTTTAGCGAAAGTGCAAACTACCCACAAATTTTCCCCCTTGAAATGTAAAGTTATGAATGCGCCATTAGCATGCACTTTTTGTGGACCCAAGGGCTATTCAAATGTCAAAATCATCGCATGAAGAAATTCCCTGGAAAATTCTAAACCACAACACAATCCCACAAAATGCACCACTTCGTCTTACGCATTTTCTTGTCTTCGTAGTGTCACATTGCTTACGATCGGTAGTAGTCAAGGTATAGGAAGAGGTGCTGCAATAACATAGCAACCCACGTACAAGGATGCATCCTGAAAGGCAAAGCTACGAAGAAATTCCTGTCTTCAGAGGGAGGATGGAGGGGGGGGGGAAATGTTTTTGTTTACAAAATTCTTAACATCGATTATAATATAATGCATCACTATTCGTGTTTTGTCTTCCCTTGGATCAAGAATGTCTTTCCTGGATAGAGAATGGACTGCCTGATAATGGCATTGCATATCACAGTGATTTATAGTAGCAGACCGGTTTAAGAAATGCCTTCGTAGAAAGTATACAGTCCACAAGGGAATTCTGAAATGCACCACCATTATTCTTTTCCTCCTTTGTACCGCTTGACACTTAGTCATACTGATCAATAGTAGCTAAGTTACCAAGACGACCTCGTCGTGCCTTCGGTGAAGAAGTAAGTCACCCCCCCCCCATCCCCAAGGCTATATACCCTCAAAAAGCAAAAGATGTCAAGGGAAGACGGGTTAAAAAGTTTGGAAGGAGATAAAACACATAGCATTACAGGATATTCTGTTCATATAATGTCGCTAAAAACGCTGGGTCAGGAGTTTACAAGGCAACGTCCAGCCTCCAAATAATGCACCGCTATTTAAATTTCCTTCACCTGCATAGTCAATAACACAAGGCACACCATTATTTGTTTTGCTTTCCTTCTGAAGTTCCATTGTATTCTGTCTATATACCACCTAACATTAACTAGTATCGGGGAAGGGGATTGTGTGGAATGGGGGAAGGGGAGTTACAAAGGAAATTCACCATCGAAAACAAAGTTCATCTTTCGCGAAAGGACCCTGTGGGTTGCTGCTTTTGCTTCTTTGACCCGTTGCCGTATATCATATCTGTTGAGGAGAAAGGGTTTACCGAGAGTGAGAGAGGCATAGGTTTATACTAGAACTAGAAGAAAGGCTGTCAGAATGAACTAACAAATTTAAAAAAATGAAGCATGTTAAGGAAATTGTACTTTGCTAAGTGGTAGATTGTTTTGATTCATTGTTTTGAATGTTGTCATGGTTATCTATCGGCATGATAGTGACCTACACCAACTCACAAACCAACTTTTCAGGTTATTTATTTTATTAAGGTCTCTAGCGCCGCGAGCATTTTTTTTATATATACGATAATATTACCATCATTGCTTCAAATTTATGGGCTATTCAGAAAGTGATATTTGACAAATTAATTAAGGTAACATAAAATAAAATTATAAAAATTAAAGTAAAATAAATTGTAGCTATGAATTCATTATAACCCATTTCTTATAATGGATTCTAAAAAAATAAACGAAAGACAAGTGGACAATGATGAACTGAGTTCAAATCAGTTTTGCTTTTCATAAAACTATCTCTCTCCCTTTCCCCACTCCCCCCCACCTCACGACCCCTGAGTAACTGATTTACATCTCTCCTTTCTCTTGATTAGGATGTCATCGCCGTCCTTCTTCTTGCTATCATCCTCGTGGGAGAAGACCTACTTGTGTTGGTGTTATTTGATTATCGCTCAGGGGGCAGCTAACGCTGAAACCCAGACCTACTTGCCTGTGTTGAATGACAGATACCGTCTGTGCAATTTTGTCGCAATGACACCTGAAGTGTGATATTGGTGGCATTTGAGAACGTCTTTCTGATGTGGACATTTATAGGTGCTATGCTTTTTTCAAAACGTGTTACTTGTAAGTGTCCATATTAGGTCCATTACGAACGAGATTGTGCTTCTTTAGAAGAACAGTAGTAGTGTTCGTTGTTTTAGGGGAAACCTGTCACTTGCACCAATGTTTGACGCAGGACACTTTAAATTGTTAGATTTAAAAAAAAAAACATGTTTGTGTGTGTGTTCATGGGTGAGAATAACTGGTCTGAAAATCACATTTTATGTATTTAAAGTCTCTTCACGTACACGTTCGTTAACACTAAATAACTAAGATGAAGGAAAATGTGTAATGAAACCGATAGTATTTGCAGAAAAAAATGTATAGTCTGGTTGTGGTAATAGTAGCAAAATACCAGGATGCTTGTTTTGCAAGTCTTTTTACCGCCGAGGACTCAACACTTGATAAGCTTACGCCTACATATATAGCACTAAGCGTCTCTTTGATTGTGAAACCTCCCACACACACCCCACCCCCCACTCCCCCGCCCATAACATTTTCGCCCTTTGACGGCAATATTGAAAAAAAAGTATTGAATTGAATTGATGCAGGAAAGTGCCGCAGAGACTAAAACTTAAATGTGGTCGCACGATTTCAGTTCGCATGATTTATGGTCGCTGCGATGGGAATTTGTACGGTAACTAGATCTATTATTGGTGCGGTGTTATTTGACAGTGGCGCGATTTCATATTACGCCTCTCAGCTTCCTTGCGAGAGGAAGGAAGGGATTTATCGGACGACGAAACGCCTAGGGACTATCGTTTTTCTTTTAGGGAAAGTCTTAGAAGCGTTATCAGCACCTCCGTGACGTGGAATTGGGTGCTATACAAAGAGTCATTGGATTGGATGGGATATCTAATCTCTCTCTCTCTCTCTCTCTCTCTCTCTCTCTCTCTCTCTCTCTCTCTCTCTCTCCTCTCTCTCTCGACTTCAGCTCTGGGTTGTATAATCGAGTTCGCAATATTTTTTTGTTTTGTTTTGTGATTTGTTTATTTTTTTTAAAAATTATTTTTGTTTGTTTATCTTAAAGGGCCATAGTCTGAACGATCGTGTGTGTGTGTGTGTGTGTGTGTGTGTGTGTGTGTGTGTCCCCACGTGCCGGGAGTTTCAATATAAATAGTATCCCTATTTTCTAGAAATTTCGTGCTTTAAATTGCCACTGTCGCTGTCTTTCTCCTTTGTTCTTTCTCATTCCTACTCTGCTCTATCAATCTACTATACTATCTTCTTCTTCGCCAGACCACTCACCTACTGTACCTTTTTTCTTGAAAACTCTTCGGGAACAAAACTCCTCATTTGTATGTGAGGTCTGTTGGATCAGCTTGGACACTTTCTGCCAAATTGTCACTGGGGCTTCCTATGATGTTATTATTTAGCAATGTAGGCATTTTCAATGTATGGGTTTTGTTGATATTTTATAATGATGTTTGTATTCTATTTTGTTTTTGTAAACGGTGGTTCGATAAATTAGAGTATAGCCTCAGCCGTCCCCTGCGTGGGATGTCTTTATTGTAAAGTGACCGGCTGGTGGAGTGCGTTCAGTGTTACCACTAGGGTTGTTTCGGTAGATCTTTTATGCAGATCAGGGGTGAGTTCTCTTTCAGCCAAGTTGTGGTCTTGATTTTCTGGTCCTGATTTGGCTCGGAAGTGTCTGCTGGACCTAAAGCAATAACCATGTAATGTAATATGTGTGTGTGACAATGTGACAAAGTAGAATGGATCTGCGATAGCCAAAAAAAAAAAAAGGTTGATCCGCGATAGCAGTTCTATTTTAAAAAATAAAGAATCAACCTTGATTCTATTAATAGGCACATACACAAATAAATGTATTATCGGTTTATAACTTTTGAAAAAAAAAATTGTTGTGGTGGGGAGTGGGAGTGGAAGGATATCTTGTTTTTTCGGGTTTGCAACACTCACTGTGAATTTGAAAATGATCTGTTATGATGAAATGCGTGATCTTGGGACCCTTTTAACAATGCAAAAGTCATTGTTCTTACGCAATGCAAAGTTTTCTTTTTTCTCAGAGCCTATGGAATGGAAATAAGTGCAGAGAAGACCAAAATGATGACCAACAACAACAATGGCATCAACGTGGACATTAAAGTCCAAAGCCAATCTCTCAACACAGTGCATAGCTTCAAATATTTAGAAGCCATTGTATCAGACAATGGGTGCCGGGGGTTTCAGTATAAATAGTATCCCCACTTTCTGGAAATTTAGTGCTTTAAATTCCCACTGTCGCTGTCTTTCTCATTTGCTCTTTCTCAGTCCTGCTCTGTTCTATCAATCTGCTATACTATCTTCTTCTTCGCTAGACCAGTCACCTACCTTTTTTCTTGAAAACTCTTCCGGGACAAGACTCCTTATTTAGTGTTGGACGCTTTCTGCCAGGTGGTCACTAGGGCTTCCTATGATGTTATTATTTAGCAATGTAGGCATTTTATATGTATATGTTTTGTTGATAATTTATAATGATGTTTGTATTTTATTTTGTTTTTGTAAACGGGGGTTCGATAAATTAGAGTGCAGCCTCAGCGTCCCCTGCATGGGATGTCTTTATTGTAAAGTGACTGGCTGGTGGAGGGCATTCAGTTTTCCCACTAGGGTTGTTTCATCAGATCTTTTATGCGGATTGGGGGTTGTCCGGTTCTGATTTGGCTCGGAAGAGTCCGCTGGACCTAAAGCAACAATTATGTAATGTAATGTAATGTCTTTTTCAATTTTTTTATTTTCTTAAACTGGCGCGTGTGTGCGTGCGTGCGTACGTGTGTGTGTGTGTACGTGTGTGAATGCGTGTGAGCGCTTAGAGCAAACAGGCAGTTGAAATTTTCCGCTTTTTAAAATAAATAATAATAATAATAATAATTGGTAGTAGTAGTAGTAGTAGTAGTAGTAGTAGTAGTAGTAGTAGTAGTAGTAGTATCATTAACATCATCTTCATCATCATCATAATCATCATCATCATCATCATCATCATCATCATCATATTTGTATCCTAATTTTAGATTACAGTGCTTCTTTAGTATCTTTATTTTTAGACGACAGTGCTTTTTTGTATCTTAATTTAACCTGTGATATACTATGTCGTTAACAGACTAGTCGAATCTCTTTGCTATTTAGTAGGTCTGTATCATCTTTATTTCCAGCATTCACAGCGAATATGGCTAATAGTGAGACAGTTGCGCGAGTATCAAGCAGGGAAAGTGAGAAAGAGAGAGAGAGAGGGAGAGAGAGAGACAGACAGACAGACAGACAGAGAGACAGAGAGAGAGACAGAGAGAGAGATGGGCAATCAGATAAAGGGCGTTATACTGGGAAGTAGTTCATCATACAGTCTATCTGAGGCTAAGCGAGGCCTTCTCCCCTATCCCCTCTCCCAGCTTAAAAGGCCCCAACTCGAAGGTTTTGTTTACTTTGAGCAAAAAGGGGTTGACCCTCAAATTCGCATTGTTATGACATTAAGCAATGATGAAGTGGGCTTTCGTTGCTCATACCCTTGCCAACCGCTTAAGAATGTTTTCCTTTCGGTACTGACAGGGAGTGATTTCCTTTCCCCTTCTTTAACGTAGCCGTGTGACCTTTGACCCTGTTTGTGAGTGAACCAGGCGGCTTGAAGAGCGCTTCTTGTAGTGTCTGGGGTCGGGCAGGGTCTGTTTTATCAACCTGAAACGAAAATCCTTACCAAGCAATTTTGTTGACGGGTTCTGTCTCTCACCGTCTTCGGGAGATGCTATTTTGAGCTCAAGAATGTTGGCTAGTCGTTGCTATTGACAGGTACGAAAACTAACGGAATTTATTCATGTAAAAAAATAGTAACTATAATTTCAAAAGTTTTGTTGTTGTTGTTGTTGGTGTTGTTTGTTGGGTTGCTTTTTTTTTGGTAATTTTATTTTGAATCAATGGGGCAACACTCACTGTGAATGTTGTGACGGTGTGTTTTGGGGGTTTAGGTGTGTGCGTGTGTGTAAGAGAGAGTGCCTTTATTTATACAATTCCTTGTAATCACTTCCGTCACTTGTCCCTGTGCAGTAGGTGCTAATTTGTGCAATGACAGCTGTTATGTAGGTTCGTAAAATATAAGTTCTCCCCTGTTTGCTTGTGTAGTTATCTCTGGGATTAGAATTGGTTTGTATGATCTTATATACATTTAAAATTACAACATGAATGTTCTTTTACTTTAATGTAATTAACTTTTTTACCTGTTATCTGTATATTTATATAAGCGAGAAGGAGAATAATATATAGATGTATAGATGTCCAGTAAGAATGTGAAGTGCCAACTGTGTAGGGCACAGGTGTTATGTTTTCTTTTTATTGATTGATGATTTCCTTTAACTGCCTGCAAAACATGTCCTAATTTCTCAGAGTGAGATAATAAAGTTTTCTTGTATCTTGTAAAAGGATGTGAGGAAGGGGCGTGGTCAAAATGGGTCCTTTTAACAAAGGGAAAAGGTCTTGCCTATGCTGTATGGGAGGATCAAGGGTAGGAGGATATAGGGGGATGGTTAGGGCAGGTTTGAGACGATTTGACACACTCCGCTGCTTGCTCAGAGTTAAGCGAGTCTCCTGGGCCTGTCACCCCTGATCATGCCGCCAGACACTGTAGCGTATAATTGAAATACATGTACAGTTTTGTACTGTACTGGGAATATAATGGAGAAGTATTACTGTTGAGTAGTATTACATGTTTTGTTGTTGTTTTTTTATCGTCTGTCTTTCTGTCTGTCTTACATGTCTGTCTGTCTCTCTTCTTCTTCTTCTTCTTCTTCTTCTCACAGTATTTGACGAATACCGTTACCTTGGTACCACAGTAGACAGCAAGCTGACTTTCTAAAATAAAATAAAAATGCAGAGGTAATCTTCAAAACATGCAAGCAAATGATGTATATTGTGCACCAGCTAAGGTCCTTGATGGTCTCTAATAGAATAATTGAACAATGTTATCACGCCTAAGTAGAATCAATTTTGACTTTTTGATGTATTTGTTGGTACAGGACGCTAATTGTGAAGGGCAGAAAATTTCATGTCAGGCATCGTGAACGTGTGCAGCAAGATATTTGGCAAGATGCAGATGCCTCTGGAACGAGTGTTCAACAATAGAGCCGTCAGCAAGGCAGTCAGTATTCAAATTGACCCTACCCATCCTTTTTGCTGTGTGTTTGAACTCCTCCCTTCCAAACGAAGATGCTGTTGCACTCATTCGAGGACATAAAGATATAAAAACACTTTCATCCCTTCCGCCATATCTCTGCTTAAATGAAAACTCAGTCAGAACGTCTTTTCTGTGGTGCTGCCTTGGTGCTTATGCCTCCAACTGTCTTGCCGTGCCTTTGATATATCCAATCTTACCATTTATGTGTGTGTGTGTGCGCGTGGGTGTGTGTGTGTGTGTGTGTGTGTGTGTGTGTGTGTGTACAAACAGTTTGCAGTCTTATATATATGACTGGTACCTATGATTCAGTTGATTACTATTTACTTGTGTTAGTGTTATTATCATTGTTATTGTTATCATTATTGTTATTGGTAATGGTGGTGGTAGTGGTAGTATTGCGATAACTCCTTCACAGAGCGCGTCTGATTTTCTTACTGCTAACTTAATATGTAAACATAAACTACTTTTATGCGAACCGTCCTGTTGTGATAACAAATTGCCTATACATATATATAGTGGATTAGTCGCCGGTTTCCTATGCCGAAGGTCGCGGGTTCGATTCCCGCAAGGGGCGAACGGATGTGACTTAAGTACGAGACTATTGAAGTCACCGAGGGTTTTCTCCGGGCACTCCGGTTTCTTCCCTCCCTTTAATAATGGTACTGGACTCAGTCAATATACAAATTTAAAAAAAATCGATTTTCTTTCCAAATAGCGATCTCTATGCCTTTACACCACCTGTTTGAGTGATGGATGTGTATTTGTTGTGTGTGTGTGAGGGTGGATGAGACAGGTGAGCGTGTATGTTGGTACAGATCGCCGCGCTTTGAGCCTGATTAATTTGGGGAAAGGCGCGTATTATATATCTGTGTGTGTGACATACAACGAACAATCACAGTTAATAAATAAATGTTTTGTAAAGGCTGAATAATTAAAGGTTGAAATTTCAAATCGCTTTATACATCATTCGAGCCAAACACTACAGAATATAATTACAGCATAGTTGCTTGCTTGTGAATGTATAAAACGGTACTTTAAAAGGCATTTGGTGAAGTAAGCTGGTATATGAAAAATGTAGATAAAACGTGGCTTTTGGTGAAAGCGCCTTCAACGGACTACGGTACTGACAAATAAAATATTGGTATGCCAGTAAAGGCAATCAAGGAAATGGGAGCTTGGGAAACAGGTGCATGAACACAGCTAAAAAAAATTCACCGCACTTATTAAGCTGGCCCAGAGAAAGTGGAGGTCAGTACTCTCTCTCCCTCTCTCCCAACGACCGAATGGTTTGAACACAGCTAAAAAAAATGTACCGCATTCATTAAGCTGGCCCACAGAAAATGGAGGTCAGTACTCTCTCTCCCTCTCTCCCAACGACCGAATGGTTACGGGACTACCTTTAGCCGAAGCGTTGCTAGTGTTTTACCATAGGACCAATTCTGTTATCTTGGTGTAGTTGCGTCTGTACGGAGTCTGGAAGGTCATCCTCGTTCTTGTATACGCATATAGATCTATTGACGACGAGATATTCTTTCAAAGCACGACCAGCGTCCCAGACTTCTTTGACATATCCATACCCGGACGTGTGTGTGTGCGCACGCGCGTGCGTGCGTATTTGTGTGTAGGCCTAGGGGCGGGGAGGGGGGGGTTAAGGGGGTATGGGGGTTAAGAGTCGTAGACGTCAGTTCTCAGACATTTCCCGTCACAGGAAAGTCCTTCTCGGCGTTTCTCAGGCCTTTTTTCTTCGGATAAAGATCCCTGTGCGTGGAAGATCTGGTAAGTTTGAAGAATACAGTCTGACCTTAGGGACCCTTTTTTCGCCGGCTGAGTATGCCCTTTACTCTTTTTTTCATGTTTTCGGCGTTCCATGATATATCGTCAACCACTTTGGCGATAAACTGAACGATGATAATTAGTCATTGACTAAAAGTATGACACTGTTACCATTGGCCATTTGCCAAATAGGCGAACTTTCGATCGACATTGAAATGGTGAAATTGCCCAAGTGAACTTAACACGTCTATAGGATAATTATATATGAACAACTGGTATATTTTGTCGCCCGTTTGATCCCATACTTAGCTTAAAGCTTTCTTAGATAGCTACAATTACAATATTTGGTATGTAAAAATAGAATAAGTGTTCACTGAAATGCTCAGCCTAAAGGATAGGCTATCTATATTGTTCTTTTTGAGTTCTGAAAGCCGTATCGTATATGCATTGTAGTTGTTTTGTGATTGTGGCGTTGGAAGCTCATTTTCACGACTCAAAGAAATGTTTAACCCTCTCCATGTACGAATGACTAGTATTGATTTACAACGATGCGAAGACCGCGAAATATTCTTCTTTCACTTCTTCGTCGTCGTTTTCTTCTTCTTCCTCTTCCTCCTCTTCTTCTTTCTGATCCTCCTCTTACCCTTTCTTCTTCTCCTCGTCCTCATCTTCCTTCTATTTCTACGGCTTTTCTTCCTCTTCTCATCCTCGTTATTCTGAAAATTATATATTTTGACGGTGGCAAGTTTGGTTTGTTGGAAGAACATAGGTAGATATATTTGATTCACTATTATGAAAACGCATTATTGTGCCTTGTCCCTTTAAATGCGCCCACTTCTACCACTTTCCTAAGCTGCTGCTAACACCGACATTTTACTGCTTGGCGCTGCGCTGGGGCTGCCTCGCTTTCGCGGTGAAAGCGATTCGAATTTCACATGCGAGGGTGACCAGTGTGTTGTTCAGAAAATTCGCTTCGGGAAAGATCTAGTACTCTGCCTAATACGTCATATTGTTAGTGGAGAGATTTCCCCGGCGGTGTTGCATGACAGAAGTCAATATATTTCTCTTGACAAACCATTTCTCAGTTGTGTCAGTCTTGTTAGTAGATGTGATTAAACGGTTTCTCGTCCAAGGTCACAACAAGATCACGAAAAGCAGGAAGACGATGAAGTGGGTGTGTAAGGGAAGTGGCGAAGTCTTTGTAAAAAGGTGGTCCCATAGCCTTGTGGCCATAGGGGAGCGTGATGTTGGAGATCACACTTATCTTGGGCCAGCGTAATGAGGGTGATGGCCATCTATCTCCCTCGCTGCTTTACCTTCCCCACCCTTAAGAGAATAGGTACTCAGTCACAGTTGAGTCAACTGGGGACGTTGTTATTTGTCGCTTCACGTTTTGCGGTCACCCATCCAAGTGCTAACCGCACTGGACGGTGCTTAACTTGGGACACAGTTGACATACACTTGAAACTCTACGTACTTTCTTTTGACGGCCCCGTTATTTTGACGTCAAAACAGTGTTTCGTTAGGAGTAGGGCTTTGTTAGGCTTAGGGTTAGGTTAAGAGTTAGGGTTTGGGTTAGGGTTAGGTATAGCTTCAAAAAATGAAAAAAATGTCAAAATAATGTTAAAAGTGTCAAAATATGTATGTAGAGTTTCATGACAGTCACCACAACGGCGTTTCTACACGGTTGTGTGTGCGTGTGTGCGTGCGTGTTTATTATTAAAAGGCGTTTACTTGGGGAGGAGAGGGGTGTTTTTTTTTTTGTTGACAATTTTACAAAAATCTACCATGTTTCTTTGACGGATCTCATTATGTCGACGTCAAAAGCGTGTTCCGTTGGGGTGAGGGTTAGGGTTAGAGTTAGCGTTAGAAGACTTAAAAGTACTTAAAAAAAGAGGGGGTGGGGGGTGGGTGGGAGGAACAACATATATCACTAAATGTCAAAAGAACGTATGTGGCGTTTTATAAAAGTCATAACAACGGGGTCTTCGCAAGTATATATATGTGTGTGTACATGAAGGTATGTGTGTGTACATGAAGGTATGTGTGTGAGTGCATGTATTTGACTCTTGTGTTGATGTTTTACAAATTAAGAATTTTAACAAGTGTTGAGTTCTTAATACAGAATTTATTCAGCCGATTGACAACATACGTATGTATGTATGTATGTATGTATATATATATATATATATATATATATATATATATATATATCTATATCTATATATATATATCTATATATATATATCTATATATATATATATATATATATATATATATATATATATATATATAATATATATATATATATATATATATATATATATATATATATATATATATATATATATGTACAAATCAGTACTTCAGGCGACCTTTGGGCACCCAAAAAGTGCTTTTTACTGTATTTGGGTCTTTGGGTGACCGAAAATCGGTCGCCCAAAAGTTTTTTCCTCTGCCGCGAGAATGAAACACGTGACAGACTGTATTTCGGTGCTGAAAGGTTCTGTTTTGATTGGGCAACACAATTTCAAAGAGCGAATGGTTTGTGGTCATGAATATTCTTATTAGGGGGTAGTTTGTGTTGTGGTATTTGGGGTGACCACATAACATTTAGGACATCAGGTGACCATGAAAAAAGTTGGAAAATATTGTTCATTTCGTAAATATATCTTTTAAAATCATGTACAATTATTGAAGAAACACCAAATAATCGATCAAAATCAACGATTTTATTTACAAGGAAGAAACATGTTCAGAGCCAAAAACCCATGTCTCCCTTTCTCTTTGTGAAAAATATACGCCTTGTCAAAGGGACGTTACTCGCAACTGGACTATGGCGATCACGTACGCATAGACTGACAATGTTTTCGAAATGGAGTAAATTGGTAAGTTTGCAATTTTTAATCTAATCAATAATGTGATTTTATGTTAGCATTGATTCTGTTTGCCTATTGATGAATTATTAGACGCTTGGTTATCTTAAAAATGTATGAAGTGATCAGTAAAGATCGAATCGAAGCGTTTCGTTCAAAGTTGGTCACAGTGCAGACAAAGGCATGATTTACTTTAGTTTACTGTTTAGTGATAATTCATAGTTTTTTGACTCGCGCATCGGGAAAGCTTGAAAAAGCTTTTGTAAGGACCCATTTTCAACTCAATTAGCAGTTGTGAATGTTGATATGAATTATGATGTTTTACACTTACAAACCAGAATGGATCAAATCGGTAAAGGAAAACCGACATTACGACAAGTCAGATGGGTCTTCTTCGACATGTGGATGGTATCTCTCAACTTCCTTATCACTTCCTTCAAAACTGACTTACAAAAAAGTATTATATACCATTGGATTCCTAATTTTTGCTCTTTCCAATGATCAATTTCCCTCTTTCCAAACAAAAGTCTATGAACGTCCCAATCAGCCAATGTCCTTGACTTTCACTTCCAGTTTCACTGTTTCGATCAGTCAGTGTAAATAAGCTCTTTGGTAAGACTGAGACCGCACAACACAATAGCTTTCAATTTATCACAACCCAAATCAATACCGCCAAACACGCTTTTCAGAATAAAATGACGAAATGGATAAACAGGATTGTAGAATACAGTAGTACTGCATGTGTACTGTACTGCATACTGTACAAATTTATGTATTCTAAATAATGTATGTAAAATACTGTACACTCAAATTAATGAAAAACAGCTCCTGTATTCCTGGCCAAACATCAGTCTAACTTGTGTCAATGTTTTCCTCAAGCTTTCCGCTATTGCTGAAGTTAATTTTTGGTTTGTTGCTTGAAGATAGTCTCACAACATGAGAACATAAGTAGTGTGTAAGTCTTGTTACTGTTGCCGACTATCAACAATTTACCCCGACACCTCAATTAGGTGTGAATGTGATGTCAGTCTGACCAAAAGAGTAACTTCAGAAATGTGCTGTAAATTGACAAAGTAAATGTGTTCTTTGCCATGGCATGGTATTGTATCATTGGTATAGATCTATAAAAAAAAAAAAAAAGATGACGGTCGAGAGTTCAAATACTCTCTGGTTCTTTTCAGTACAAAATGGTATAATGCTATAAAATGCTTAAAATGATATTACTGATGCATTTTAAATATTTTGGAGTTTCCTATTCTTTTTTATGCTCATTTAGTATTTTCTTAGAAAAAAATAAAATGAGAAAGATAAAATACATAAAAAGGAGCCAAGAAAAAAAAAAGAACCCTGAGCAGATTTGAACCACTTCCCTTACATAACACCACATCTTGCAAAATCCACTCTCCAAAGCACTTAACCACTGGACCAGTACGGATAATCACTGTTTAATCTCAAGTTACAGGGGATCTTCAAGAGAAAACAGGAAGTTACTAACAGCAACACAGCGATCATAACTTAAATTGCTATCCTACAACTTCAAACGCGGAGATTACCAAATTAAAATTGCCCTCCCCAACCCCTCCACCCTCAATATTTATAAAACTTTTAAAGACGCAGGATATGATGTGTTGCTTACTGACTACTGTCTGAAAAAAACAACACTATTGCTCACATTAACCAGTCAGCCATATTTGGGGAAAAATAAATGAATAAATGAATGAAAATTTAAGAACTCATAAAAAAGCATGATCACAACGCTGGGTTTAATAGAAATAAGTAAATAAATATAATAATAATAATAATAATAATAATAATAATAATAATGCCCTGTGAATAGAATCTGAGGACAGAGAAAGATGGAGTATGCTGGTTAAACTATCATCTGTGGTGCCCCTACGACCTCCGAGTTACGGGACAGGATATGATAGGAATAGAATCTGAGGCTATTCGTAGGGAGCCCCATGAACAGCCTCTGTCTTTCTAAATTGTGCAATGTGTCAGTCACCATTTTGGGCTCATGGCACAAAAAATAAAAGAGAGCAGACAAAACTGAAACTTGTGAGTCTTCAAATTGCAAATGAAGAATTGTAAAACCTCTTGTTTGCTTCAAAATTGCAAGTGAAAGACATTAATTTGAAAAGAGTTGTGTTTTGAACTTTTGTTTTGCTTTCAGGACAGCAATTATACAAGCCATTTGATTATTACAGACGAAATAGAATGGTGCAGGTGGCTTTGGAAAAACAAAGAAATTCAATGGCAGGTAAGACATGTTGCATTTCCACATCACAATTTACACAATTTATTTGTTGCCATACCCTTGTCTTTTAATCTGAGTCTTCTGCTTTCTCCATGAATTGCAGCACACCAGTTTATCATTACGCTACTCTGAGAGTGTTTTGTGTACTATTCTAGTAGAAATTCTGATCGGCAAGTAAAACTTTAACTTTAGTAGTGATTAGGTTGGGTTTGGTGTAGGCAAAAGAACTGTTGATCAGGAAATCAATAGGTAATTTCCAATAATATCTGACCGTCAGAAAATCGTCATTGCTTTGCGGCCAATGGTTAAATTTAAAAAAAAATTAAGTTTGCGAAAGTGAACATAAATGCAATGCACTGATCTGATCTTTACCCTCCCTCCCTTTCCCTCAACCACCCCTTCTCCCCAATCCCCACCCCACACACACACACCTTTTTTTTAATATTTTTTTTTTTTAGAAAGAAGTGATTATGTGTGAGCGAGGGCGATTAACACAACTTGTTTCTCTCTGTGTGTCTGACAGAAACTCCAGACACCACTGTCCTCCCCAACACCAACGACAACAGCAGCCTTGCAGAGGGCAGATTCTCCTTGAGCAAAAACAACACCTTCAACCTTTGGATGGACAAAGACAAGCCGGGTCAGTACACTGGCAGCGTCAATCGGGATTCACCGGCCGCTATAGGTGGGCTGAAAGTGAACAACAGTTTGATCAAGGTGAACCGAGAGAACATCGCATCGCAGGCACACTCAGTGTTGATCGGGAAAAGCAAGGCGGGCGGTTAAAGGATGGAGATACCGGACCTCGACAGGGCGATGGATGACAGGAGTCCCAGAAGGACCCTCCACACACTGCTAGATCAAGTCATCCAGAGGGGAAGGTGAGTGTTGAGTACAGGGAAGGAGAAATGGAGGGAGGGCTAATCAAGGGGTTGATCATTGTGTCAGTACACTGACTACTGTTGCTCAAATGTAAAGCCTGTGCTGAAACTTAGGTCTTATGTGTGTCAAACTCAAAGCAGCATCACCCTGACTTGATCCTTAGCGACTGTCTTGTCATACATCTTTAACAAATAAATCTTATTAAAGCAAAATGTGATTCAGTCACTATCAGTTTTGGTCTGGTGCGGACATGATAACAAGAAGACTGAAAAGGCTGTGACGCATTGGCATTCATGAAATGCTCGGGGCGAGACTGTTTTACGTCCCAAAACACTGTTAGTGCCATATCTGATTTTTAAAAATGGTAACAAGTAATGGTAAATCTGTTTAATATTTGTTTACGTGGTCAGGTTTTATATTGTTTTCAGCGCATCCACTTCCAGGAAATCTAATCGGCGCATTTGATTATCTTGAGGCATTAGAATGGATAGTGGTCTTATTGGATCTGTTCAGTCGAAGGTAAACGGTCTGAATAACCAGGGTTTAAGTTTTTTTTCTTTTTGGCCTGGCCCCAGCAACACAAAAGCTGTGGCAGCAAAAAGTTATTACTATTGTGCATTCAATCGCACATCATGTCATAATCTTCTGACTCCCCCTTTCAATATTTGCAGGCCTACAGTACTGTAGTCTTTAGAGCAAAAATAGCCAAGTGTTGAATAATGCTAGTGTGCACTTTTTTTTATTACTAATACTGACCTGAAACCATAGAATACATGCTGTCCATGACTGTTACAATCTGATGCAAAATCTAGTTTGTAACCGCTCACAACCACTTGAGGAACCAAAATAAAGTGGAGTTAAGGAAAGCAGTGCCGTGTCAGTAAACAATCTTTTTATGAATCTTGAAAGTTTGGCATTTTATTTTATTTATTTGTGTGTGTATGTTTGAATGAACTGGGCTGAAATGTTTTGGGGACCGAAATATCCGCCACCCCTTTGTAGAATCCGGCCAACATTATATACATTGTAACGTTACTATGGAATTTTAACTCGGGTGTCAGCAATCATTTCGGCAAGTTGTAGTCATGACTGTAAACCCAACAAGTATATGTGGCATACTTGGCTAAATTTTTAGTTAGGGTTTGTCCCATTTATTATGGCTTTTTTGTTGTTGGGGGAGGAGGGGTGGCAAGCAGCTGGCCCAGATAAAGATATTGTTGACAAAGTTCATAAAACTAATGTTTTTTTGTTTGTTTTTTTTAAATGTGTTTCAGAAAATCTGCCAACTGAAGAAAGACCCAACAATCTGCTGACTGGAAAGAAGCCAGACATTCTGCAGAAAGGAAAGAAACCAAAGCGACCATGTCTCTATTGGTGAGAAATGCAGTCACGACTTCCAAGGCATGTCAAAAGAAAGCACAGTGATGAAGATGCCGTGTTTGCAGCTTATACACTTCCCAAAACATAAAAATAAAGCAAACCTGAACTTTTGATTGCTGACAAGTTTCGGCACAGTGCCTCGACACTGTTCTCCCTTCAAGACTTGGACTCAGCGACCCGAGAGGCATTGTACCGGCATATGGGACGCTCTGAGTTGATCAATAAGACTGTCTATCAGTGTCCCTTAGCCATAAGTGAACTCACCTCTGTGGAAGGATTCCTTCAAGGTCTGGATTCAAACATGGCAAGACAAATGTCACTGAATTGATTTCAGGTTCTGCATATAACGATGTCAATATTTAGTGAACAAAAACGTGAATTCAAGAACACTTTTCCGTTACCTCATAATAATTTGTGCATAAACTCCAATTTTTATTAGTGAAAAGTAGTTTTTAAAAGATAAGTTTGTTTGAATCGTCTTCATGTTCCACATATAATTGTGGTGACACCAAGATCTGTCTCACTGTTGGACCATTACAGTTTGTCACATTAATCAGTTTAATAATGTAATCAGATTGCCATACAAATGCAAGATGTGTACAGTTTCATATTTATTTTGGAGATAAAAGGTATATAGAGTGGCTTGTGGATTTCAGTTTTGAAGTTTATGAGATGAAAATAAATTTCGATGATTAAAAAAGCAGAACCAAAAGTTCACCTTATTCCTATCCTATCCTATCTTGTCCCGTAACTCGGAGATTGTAGGGGCACCACAGATGATCGTTTAACCAGCATACTCCATCTTTCTCTGTCCTCAGCAACCCTGATGGCGTCGCTCAGTGTCAAACCAGTCCATTCTCGAATGTTGTCATCCCACCTCTTTTTCAGTCTCCCTCTTCTTCTACCTCCTTGCACTGTGCCTTGCAGAATGGTCTTTGCAAGGCCTGATGATCTGGTCAGGCCATACCATCGGAGTTTCCGTTTCTTCACCACTGTGAGCAGGTCATCGTGTTGTCCAATGGCTTGTGTGATGGTCTGTCGGACTTCGTCATTGGTGATGTGTTGGGTATAGGAAATGCTCAGAAGTCTTCTGTAGCACCTCAGCTCCATGCTTTGTATTCTTCGTTATAGATCTGCTGTGAGGGGCCATGCTTCGCAAGCATATAGGAAGATGGAGATGACAAGGGAGCGCAGCAGTCTAACTTTGGAATGTAGACTGATGGTCCTGTCTTTCCAAATTCTTAAACCTTATTCCTATTGCGATAAAATTACCCGAAGTCACTTCAGTTACATGGTAATCCTTAGGGCGACCAGCAAAATTATGTATATCTTTACAATATAAAATTAAAGAATGCATACTGCATTATATTACAGCATTTAATGTCCAGATTATGTTAAGCATTCAGTTGAATCTGGACATGTGTTATATGCAGATTTATGTGAGGTCACCCTAAGGCATCATTCCACTGCGGTCACCCTAACAGTGAATTTGTACATAGTTTTTGCAAGTCTGAAGTTTTCAATTGATGCACTCTCCAACCCATTGTCGCCTTTATGTCCTGTGAAAGGGATTGATGTACAGTTTTTTGTTGTTGTCGACAATTTATGCCCATTTCTATTCAAACTTAAACATATTGTAATTAATTATGCAGGGACTATATCCATATCGGACACCCGATTCAGTCCAGTATCTATAGCCATTGTCCTGTAACCTATTTTGTCAAGCAGCACAATGTCCTGTCCTTTTAAAAAAATGTCTAGTTCATTTCTGAGATTCAGACATATGTCCTGAAAATTACCTCGTGACCAGGACATGACCTGTACCACCTTACCTCTGAGGGATGTAAGCGCATACATTATATACATGTATGTGTTGAGTCTATATCATGGCTACTAGATGAGTAACATGTGGTAGTAAACTAATATTTGCGCACTTTCGCTATAAATATAATTATGCATGATGTTTTACACTTAACAAAATAAGATACACCATTATATGCAGAACTTGATCAAATGTTGTTTTGTTCTTGCCGAAGTCTCTGGTGGATCAAAAAAGAAAATTCCAAGACCCGTGCTGACACAAATTCTAAATAAAAATATTGACTCACCAGAAAATGGATAAACTGTGTCACTGAATTGATTTCAGATTCTGCATATACCAGTGTCAATATTTAGTGAACAAAAACGTGAATGTCTGTTTTGAAGTTTATGAAATAAAAATGAATTTCGACGATTAAAAAAGCAGACATGATATATGCAGAACCAAACGTTCACCTTATTCCTATTGTGATAGAATACAAATGAACTTTCAGAAGTGGATATATATATTTTTTGGTTTTCATTGCATATAGATTATACGAGATATGTCTCTTTAAACCTCCTTTGTGTCAAAAGAAAAATTGACTAAGCTTGTGTACATGACCAGCATTGGAAAATATGAAAATGTGTAAGCTGTGTAATATAATACGGTAAAGAGTGAAATCTGTATACAAGTTAACTGCACAGAGTACCCATGATCTAGACTCGCACATCAAAATATAAAATCTGTACTTAAGGCGACCGTTGGGCACCCTAAAAGGGATTATCACTGTATTTAGTACTTTGGGTGAACACATGTTTTATGTCATGTTATGTTCCCTCTCTCTCACCTGTCTGTCCCAACCTCTATAAGAAAAAGGCAGTGACAGTAGTTTGTATGTATGTCTCAATTACTGGTAAATGGGAGGTAATTTTTACTTTTCAATACTTGTACATTAAATTAAGTATTCAGTTAACATTCCAAGAAACTTTTTATTTATTCATTTGTTGTTGTTGTTTTAATTTTTAGTACAGTGCTTAAAGTTTAATTTACAAGATTACCAAATTCCAAGGTTAATTTGTGGCTACAAATTTGTACAAAGTGTTTAAGAAGCATTTCTGTCTTTGTTTTGCCATCTAAAAACAGACATGATAAATTTAGTGGCATGATGAAAATGATTTAAAAAGCAAGTCATCATTAATTTTAAAAACAATTCATTTGCCTTAATATGGTGTTTTATTTGAACAATTGTGAATGTGATAGGTGTTATTTTATACGCGCAAATCAAGTGGTTATACAGACTCCTCTAATTTTGTGCCTATAACCTAATAGGGGCTTGCCATAAGCACTTGAATTTGTTTGTGCATGTTTGTGGGGAGTGATGACCATTACTTCATAATTTCCAACGTTGTTGGAAGTAATTAAAAAAAACACATTACTTTATAATTTCTTATGAAGTAATGGCTATACTGTAGCTCCCCACAAACACCCCCAAGTTCATGTGCCTGCAGGGCTACTACCATTTGCCAATACAGTGCCATGCTGGTGATTGAAAAGCATTGTGCTAAAGAGAATGTATAGATATGTTAATTCAGCATTCACCGAAGGTGTGGGTAAATCGGGCGTCCAGTTTACTTTTTTTTCTTCTTTATCAGCGCACAGTTTATTTTTCTTATTTTTTTTTTTATCAAGCCTCAAAGTTTGGCTATGATCAAGCACATTAGGTGTCTTATGTGCACAAAGTTTCATCTAACAACACTTTTTACACACGCTTTCACTGTTGACACGTATGACCTATAAAGATTATGTGGGTCCTGGTGTACCTATACCTTCCAAAAGAGAACAGTATTTTATTTTGAAGGTATGGGATTGATTTAAAAGTTGTCTGATGGCAAGCTACTCGATCGGATGTCTGATTCACCAAGTGTTTACAGAATAATTCGTATTAGCTATGGATATATGACCGGGTGAATGTTAAGTTGTAGTCCAGGCATAAAACGCAAATAAACACAGACAAATCCTGCTAACTTTGGGTGTGGGCGACTGAGGCACCTATTCCTTTGTTGCCTTATTGTACATTTCAATCAGCTGATTTTATTCTATTCTATGAATGCCTTGGGCCTAATTCGTTGGATGAAATGTTTGTATTATATTTTCCCTTCTATTTATGTTAATTATTTCATCCGATTGAGACGTAGGGGTATCACTATGATCCAGGCCAAAGAGAAAATCTTCATAGAGAAAGGCCCTCAATTATAGGTTTAAATGTCGCGTTTTTGAAAGTGATGCAACTGAAGACATATTTTGTGTTTAATAATAATGAAGCCAAAACATTATGAATTTGTAAAATAAACAGAAAAAAATGCTGACGTTCCCAATGGAATAATACACTTCTTTCTTTTTTTTTCTTGTGTTATTTTTAAATTGTATTTATTATTATTATACCACCCTGTTGCGCTGATACCTGAAATGTTGTGTGTGTGTGTGTGTGAATGTGTGGGTGAATGCGTGTGTACGTGGATGCATGTGCGTATGCGTGTACTTGTCTTAAAATTGTTTTGCTTTTTTAAATGACATTTGATCCCTCTTAACTTGTTTTCACTGTAAATGAAATTAGAAACTGCTATTATTATTATTATTATTATTATTATTATTATTATTATTATTATTATTATTATTATTATTATTATTATTTATTATTATTGTTAATGGTGTTGTTACTATTATTATGTGAATCACAAATATGCTCTCTTTTTAAACCAGATTAATGCCATTACACAAGCTTTTATTCTCTTCATCTGGCCTGTCATACGTTGTAACGATGTTTAGTTTTTCAACGATTATTCTACTTTTAAAACTGCTGTATTTCACCACCATTTACACTTTACATCTTAGATGAGGCATTGTTGATCTGCCTCTTTTGGTATTAACGTCCCTCTCTTAAATTTTTTCTGTGAAATTATTCATTTATTTTATATAAGTTTATTGATTGATTGACTGATTTTATACTTTTATTTGTTGGTTTGTTACCTTTACTAGGTTTACATGTTGTCTTGTTTTTAAATGCAGAACAGATTTATTATGCGTGTGTATCTGTGTGTGGCTGCGTGTGATCAAGCGCTTTGTGAAGCATTTTATGTTTGAATTGCGCTATACAAAATAAATTATTATTATACAAAATAAATAAATTATTATTATTATTATTATTATTAGGTACTCCAAGTTGCGCCATTACTGTGTCCGCCCTATGGGCCAAAAGGGCCACTTTCACTGCAATTGTTCTCTTGATTGTTTTGCCTGATGTTGAATAAAAACATACCAAATAAATGCCTGAGCCTTTTATCTTTTATGCGTGTGTTTCTTTGAGTGAAAGATATCCAAGTTTCAAAGTACGAAACGTGTTTTGCGATGCACTGCCTCGGTTGTGGCAGACGCCATCTTCACAGGGCGCTCTCAACCCCACCTCCATACAAAATGAAATCTCAGTTAGGGAATTAGTCTCCAACCAAAAAATCGACAAATGAAAGAATCTGTACTATTTTGGCTTTCTTCTGGTGCAATTTTTTTTAAAATTCATTTTGTGATCTGTTGTTTTTTTTAGATAGCTTCTACTAGCATAGCATAGCATAGTTAGCATAGCATAGTTCGGCGTGCAGGCTAAAAGCCTTTGGTCCTCATAATTAATCTTAATGAGGGTCCCAAGACCCACCCCCCTGGCATCAGTGCCTACCAATTTAGAATTTTTTAACCTCCAACTTGGTGGAGTAGATGCTATCCTTAAACAATTTGTCCAGACTATTTTTGAACGCATTAAGTGATCCAGCATCCACAGCCTCGGCAGTCAGGTCATTCCAAGGGGTTACCACTCTATTAGTAAAATACTTATTAAATTTACGAGTATTATTAAAAGTTTTAGTAAGTTTAAATTTGTGACCTCGTGTTAAACCAACATCATTAAATTTAAAAGAGAACAAGTGGTTAAAGGATCATACAATTTGTGCACAATTTTAAAAATTTCGATTAAATCACCCCGCTGTCTCCTATATTCTAAACTGGGTAACCTCAGTGACTTCAGTCTCTCCTCGTAGGAGAGCCCTGACATTCCACAGATCTTCCTGGTGAATCTGCGCTGGACACCCTCGATCAAGTCAACATGCCTCCTTAAATATGGGCACCAGACAGGGTTAGCGTACTCCAAGATGGGACGTATAAGGGCCTTAAAGAGGGGGACCATTATGTCCTTGGATTTGTTACTTATAGTTCTTATAAGCAGGGCTGATATTTTGTTGGCTTTCTTAACAATACTCTCAATGTGATTCTCAAAGCTGAGCTCTCTGCACCAGTTGTCTCAATCTTACACCTTTCTTTACCATCATTCATAAAGTACTCATGCTGGGGATTATTTTTGCCCAAATGTAACACCTTACATTTTTCACTGTTAAATTTAAGTAGCCATGTCTCCGTCCATTCAACCAATTTGTCAATGCATTGCTGCATTCTCTCCTTAGACTCCTCACTTTCATCAACCTCTGCATATGCCTTTGTTTTATCAGCAAATATCTTTATGTCACACTCTACATTCTCTGGCATGTCGTTTATGAAATATATAAATAATGTCGGCCCCAACACGCTCCCCTGAGGGACACCGCTTGTAACACTTATTTTGTCAGAGCTGTTACCGTTACCAGTCACGTACTGGGTCCTGTCAGTCAAGAAACTCCTTATCCATGCAAGTGTGCTGCCACTTATGCCATAACCTTTTAGTTTCTGTAAAAGTCTGCGATGTGGTACAGTATCGAATGCCTTCCTAAGGTCAAGATATACAGCGTCTACTGAATTGATCTGTTTAAAAAGTAGCTCGTTGGAAAGGCAAATCTTTTTTCTACAATAATATGTAATCAGTTTAGGATTTTTGAGTTCACACTAGCTGAGATTATTTAGAAATGGAGAGTAATGTTGAGCGCGACAGCTACCAATGTGCGTCGGTAATGACGGAGTACGATGTAAATGAGCCGACTGAACCGCTTCAGTCGATCGTCAGTGTATCTTCTTGCACGTCGTCACAAGTCAATCTAAAGGCACTTGTTGGTAAGTTTAGCCTTTAAATACTTGTTAATAACGTTTGTATTGTCAATAAATATATTTTTTCTAATGATAGGCCAATTGTTTAGCAATTATTTGAAGACCGGAAGTTGACAATCGAGAATCGATGTAGGTTGAATGGTATGGTCAAAAATATGTGAAATGAATTAAGACACACCTTTTCCACCAGATTTAACTCTTAACAAACTGTATCTGCATATATTAAAGATTCTTAGCATATATTCCATTGGGGTAAAATATGCACAGAGACTTTAGAAAAAAACGATCTTGCTAAGTCACGTGACTTCAGCACTGTTTACTTTCGTTTTCATTTACAGCTAGTGAGCTAGAAACTTGCGGCATGCAGTGGTTAAGCCTATATGTTTTCGGGCAATTTGTGTTGAAGCTATTTTTGTTATTGATTTTTTATTTGAGCTGTTCTGCAAGCATCCAAATCTCTCCCAATTACTTCAAGACCCAATGTTTTTAAACATAAATTAAATTGCAGCCAAATATAATTTTAACTTTTAGTACTTTTACTTAGGCAAGATTGATCGATATTTTTTTGTGTACATTAATTTTACTGATATATGCGATAATAATTTTAAAAAAAGCAATAGTGATTACATTTTACTTTGGTTTTATCTTTACTTTTATGCCATTGTTGTTCATTTGTATGTTATTTAAGTTTAACAGTTGTTTGATATGAAAAACTATGTTGTATAGTTTTAATGTTTATGGTTGCCATTGTAAAGATTTATTATTATTATTATTATTATTATTATTATTATTATTATTATTATTATTATTATTATTATATTGATGATCTATAGTTTTTGTCATAATATTTTGATTTGCCCTTTCCTCTATTCACTCACCACCCCACTGCTTTTTTTTCTTGAACTTTTCTTTTTCTTTCTTTTTGTTTTGTTTTATTTTTTGCCTCCTGTGTCATATTAATGCAATGCTGTCCTATTTTTTCTTTTTTTTTTCTTTTTTTTTGTAGCTGATGAAACATACAACAAACTGAAACTGAGTTTCCTAGCTGCCAACCAAGCGAGGTGCTCCACCACGCCCCCCATCAGACTTGTTGTGTACGAATCGACTACTCCTCCATGCAGCTGGTCGCTCTCTCAGAAGAAGACTTGTTTCGTTGGCCAAAAAAAGAAGACATAGATTTTGATGTCAGCTCCCATTTTGTGTTTAGATGGGATTTTGAGTGCCTGCCAGTGACAAATGACTTAGACTATGGCGTGTTCTGATGTGGATGACATTAGTGCAGCGTACATGCAATTGTTAAAAAAGTAAAGTGAATTTAAAATGTTTTCTATGCTAAGCTAGAGCATTTACATGGTAAAATCTTGTTTTATTTTATGCTGATGATGGCCATTCAACCCATAAAAATTTGCACATCTGCTATTCTCATTGTAAAAAAAGAAGCAATTGGCCAGCACTATGAGCAGATCTTCAAACTGTAGCTGCACTATATAATACTAATTCATTTCATTTAAAACACAGACCCACATTTCAGTATGCATGTCAATGAAAAGGGATTCCTACTTCTTTTTTTTCCCACATCGTTACGTAATATTATTTCTATTGTGGCATCTTGATGCAGGAACTACATTTTACAAAAATAAAAATAAAAAAAACCCGTACATTCATTTGAAAAAAAAAAAGGTGATTTAATAATAATAATATTAATAATAACACTAATAATAACAATCATAGTCATAAGAGTAATTATAAAAATAATAATATTAATAACAATACAGCTACTAAAAATAATACAACAGCAGCAACACAAAAAGACTAATAATATATGGTAACAATGATAACAATAATAATAACAGTACTACTACAACAAATAATAATAACAAGAGGGATACAAAACCAAGCTTCATATGATGATCTAGGGGAACAAAATTAGTGAGGATAGTGATAACACGAACAGCAATACAACCGAATTAACTAATAGGATGCAAACACAAGGCATTTTGTACACCACTAATAAACATATATATTATCAGTGGTCACCCAAGGTATGTGTTTTACACGGTCACTCAAAGTAGCATTTTTACAGTGGTCACCCGAAGTCACCTCAATTACATGGTAATCCTTAGGGCGACCAGCAAAATTATGTATATCTTTAAAATATAAAATTAAAGAATGCATACTGCATTATATTACAGCATTTAATGTGTAGGTTATGTTAAGCATTCAGTTGAATCTGGACATGTGTTACATGCAGATTTATGTGAGGTCACCCTAAGGCATCATTCCACTGCGGTCGCCCTAACAGTGAATTTGTACTTATATATATATATATATATATATATATATATATATATATATATATATATATATATATATATATATATATATATATATATATGTTGTTCTGATGTGGGGCATTTTGCCTATTTTTGAGTTTATTGTTTGTTGGGCATTGAAAAATTGTGGGGCATATAAAATGCCCCACAATTTTCACCTGTTTACAATATTGCCGCGGGGTTCCTGATTACTGTCCTGTACAAATCTCACAACAACGTTATATATAAAATTGTGGCCAAAAAAATAATTGGATTGCCTCCCTTGCTTCAAAACTTTTCAATCTGTCCGCCATGGTGATTTTGCCATGGTGATTTTAATCTTCGATGTGAAAGGAGAGTTACCGTTCTTAATTGCAACGAGAATGGCCTGACGAAGATTCAGCGAGCCTGTGCTTAGACCGGTGAGTGGAAATTTGTTATACTAGTACAACACTAAGTTTGAACAAAATTGGTCGATGTAGTTGTTTATCTTTCAAATCAAATTGTGTTTTTAACATGTCGGCGAAGATAGATTATCATATTATTGCAACAAAAATAAAATAATACCAACGAATCAGGCTGGTTTTAAAAAAAGGCAGGTCAACAGTAGATCACTTGGTTAAATTAACCACACCAGTTAAGAAGCAATTTTCTCGAAAGAAAAATATATTGGCTACTTTCTTTGATGTGAAAAAAGCGTATGATCGAGTATGGCACGCTCGACTTTTATACAAGCTAAAAAATATAGGCCTTTCTGGCAATATTTTTAAATATATTAAAGATTTCCTAAATGGGAGAAAAATAATAACAAAGGTAGGCAACTCTTACTCCTCAGCTTATAATATTAATATGGGCATACCACAAGGGTCAATAATATCACCTTTATTATTTAATATATTGTTATATGACTTGCCTCAACATGTAGGTAAACAAATAACTTTAGTTCAATATGCAGATGATATTGCAATGTGGATAAATGTCTTTTTAAAAAGAAAAACATCTTTATTTGAAATAAAACATATTAAGAATGTGTATCAGAATGAATTAAATAATATTCACTTATACATAAAAGTAAATGGACTTGAATTGTCAAAAGAAAAAACAAATGTATATGTTATTATTTAATAAAGGAACTGGTCCAAAACTGTTACCGAAATTTTATATTGGTAATGAAGAATTGCAATATGTAATTGAAGTTAAATTTCTTGGCGTTTATTTTACAGCAAATTTAGATTGGAAGAAACATATACATTATTTGTTGCAAAAGGCTATTAAAAGTTTAAATTTAATAAAGATTGTAAGTTATCAAAAATGGGGACAAGATACACAAAATTTGATTCACCTGGTGTGCATGCTTGTTCGATCTAAATTAACATCTGGCCAAGAGGTATACTTCTCTGCTCCAAAATACTTATTAAACTTACTTCAAAGTATGGATAGCAAAGCAATTAAAATGGCTATGGGTGTTCCAATACACACAAAAACTTCTGATGCTTATAACGCTGCAGGTGTATTACCATTACATGAATGGAGAAAATTATCATGTGCTAAATATATAGTGAGGGCATCTGCAGTTGAAAATTTCACAGATTCAGAATTAGAAATACGCTCTGATTTACATTTTCCCAAAAGAGCACAGAGTATTAATTATTTACAGACTATTTAACGTATACAAATGATCTCATGAACGAATCTAATTTAAATTGTAAATTCGATTCAAACATAATTTCCCAAATACCTATACCTAATTGGGAACTTCAACGAGCAAATTTTGACATGGACTATTCTGAATTAAGAAAACAGGAAAACACCATTTTATTAGCAGCAGAAGCAAAGGAACGTATCTATGAAAAATTTTATTCTTACCTACACATTTATACTGATGGTTCTGTTTTAGAATCAGGTGAAACAGGAGCAGGTTATGTTATACCTGCTTTAGAAGTTAACGAGGCTTACTTTTTAGGGAAAGGGCATTCAATATTTACTGCAGAACTTATTGCTATACTTATGGCATTGAATAAAATCATTAGTTTACACACTGACTTTCTCAATATATTATTTTGTGTTGATTCTAAATCAGTTTTACAAACTTTGAATTCTAATAAAGAAGGCTGTTATATTATAGATGAAATTAAATATCTTATTAATAGTTTAATCATAAATGGAACAAATGTTCAATTTTGCTGGATACCATCTCATAGCGGATTAAATCATAATGAATGGGCTGATAGAATTGCAAAAAAAGGGGCAAAAAATGGAAGTACTGTTCTTCAGCTCGATATTCCATTCTCAAAAAAATGAAGTATATCGTATAATTGAGAAAACTATAAAAAATAAAATTCCTTGCATTAAATTATATAATGGAATGTTACATTCCTCGCGGACTGTTATCAGTTTAGCATATCGTCTTGCTTTGAACTCGTGGAGGACAAAATACTGTAAGGAAGTTGCTTGCATTTGCAAACAAGCAATTTCTATTAATCATCTCTATAATGAATGCAGTGCAATTGCGCAATATATTCCACAACATATTCGAAATATTCAGGACAAAAATATAATACCAAATTAACCCGTTAAAAAATTCGTCTGCAAACGAGGTATACTAGCTTTGCTTCACAAACAATAGCCTCAGTATCGAATCGGGCATTGCATTTTCATTAAATCTGTTACGTTGAAACGAACGAAAGTGTGTCTAAAGCGCGCACGATAGATCTAATCGTTTCGATTTGCAAAGTATTCAATAATAGAGTTTATTTACCTTTGATTTGAGTTTGCATTGTTGTTAGGAGTGGTTTTGTATAACGTTGATAATTTCCGTTAGTCGGTATTGTTGTAGAATCTTCTGGATCGGCATGTTTATCATCGATCGAAGATTCGGGATAATTGTAGAAATTTGAAGGAACGATCCGGAAGGAGAAGAAATGTGTAATGACGTAAGTCAGTGATGACGATCTTTAGTTCGATTGGTGGCAGTACGTCATTTCTACCGTATTCGAAATCTTTCCGGAAAAGAGAGAGGTTATTTAATCGTGTGCCGAGATTGTTGTTGAGACAGTGAAGTTGTTGATAGTGAAACTGAGAGTTGCTGTGAAAGTTGTTGAGTTGAATTGAGAATTGTATGCAGTTGTTGATGTGTGCTGAATAAAAGCGGAAAACTTCATACGTGGACTTTGTGACTTGTATGCTGTTTGGACGGGCTGTGTGAATAAACGAATCTGAGTTACACAACTATCAGGAATTCAAGCATCGGGGCTGAATCAGACACTGATAGAAAACACCAACATCAAACAGAGTGTAACAAAATCCGACTACACAATCACCCAGAACAGCTTTCACTTTGTATCTAAATCAATTATCTTATATAATATACTTGAAAAATAGTATTGTTATTTTTTTTAATCCGTTGTACTTTCTACGCGGCAACAAATTTCTGCCATAGCCAATGTCTTTCAAAGATGGCAGGTGTTTTTGGGCTCTTTAAGTTGTTTGTAGCCTTGTATGTAGCATGGACCCTCACAGCAGATCTACAGCGAAGAATACAAAGCACGGAATTGAGGTGCTACAGAAGACTTCTGGGCATTTCCTATACCCAACACATCACCAACGACGAACTAAGTCCGACAGACCATCACACAAGCCATTGGACAACACGATGACCTGCTCACAGTGGTGAAGAAACGGAAACTCCGATGGTATGGCCACGTCACCAGATCATCAGGCCTTGCGAAGACTATTCTGCAAGGCACAGTGCAAGGAGGTAGAAGAAGAGGGAGACCGAAAAAGAGGTGGGAGGACAACATTCGAGAATGGACTGGTTTGACACTGAGCAAAGCCATCAGGGCTGCTGAGGACAGAGAAAGATGGAGTATGCTGGTTAAAGGATCAACTGTGGTGCCCCTACGACCTTCGGGTTACGGGACAGGATAGGATAGGATAGGATAGCCTTGTATACTCTCTAAAATTTCTACCCCTGGTGTCTTTAGCCATCTTCAGTTGTCTTTAGTTGTCTTTAGTAGTCTTTAGCTGTCTTTAGTTGTCTTTTCGCCCTTGTCTTTAGCCGTCTTTAGTTGTCTTTAGCCGTCTTTAGTTGTCTTTAGTAGTCTTTAGCTGTCTTTAGTTGTCTTTAGTTGTCTTTTCGACCTTTATAGGTACCCCGTTTTTGCTCCTACAGTACTAGACTACACCAAAAGCCGAGGCACTTTTTCGGTATATCTCTAAAACTCTAGCAAGGTCTACGCCACAGTTCATACTTAAACGCCATTTAGATTATGTCAACTGCATTTCATTTTAACTCAAAAGGGCACAGTCGCTTAAGGCTCGTACATGTTTTGTAGGCCTACTTTTTTGCTTGTCAATCGTGGCAGCCATTTTCGATGGTCAACTTTCAAACAATCATTTACACTCAATTTTCCACAGAAAATGTTTATTAGGGAATCCGATGACAGATGAATTATTCATTTCTGCATTTATGCGGGTATCGTTTGGAATATTACTACATTTAATGTAAATCAAGCTGTTTTTCACTACCCTACCTAACAGGAAAATCGGCACACCGATTGGCTGAATGGCTTTTCCTAGCAGAAGTCTTGTTTGCGCTTTTTCACTATCGTACGCTTTATGATTAATCACAGAATTCTAAGTTTTTCTTTCAAAAGTTGATAATTGAATGGTGTTTAAAGATAAACTAGGCGTACAGTTTGTTAAATCTACAGAAATAAACCAAAAAGCTGTATCAGAACAGTAGATCTAGTGATATTTATTAAAAATTCCTTTTAATATAGGCCTACTCCCTACTGTACTGCGTTGCTAACATTGTTGTGTAAATACACTATTAAAAAAAGTTTTTCTTTGCCTTTGGTTTTATTGGTTTATTACAATGCTGTGACAAAAGGCTTTTTTAACTTACTACTTTGGATTATTTTTATTTGATTAGGCTAATTATTTCATTTATTTATGTATTTTTTTATTTCATTTTATTTATTTTTTTTTTGGGGGGGGAGGTAGGCGGAGGGGCTGTTGAACTTGTATAATTTTTTTTCAGAAATCTAATAACTATATTAAATCAAAAAGTGAAAGAAGAAATAGTTTCCAATGGTAAAAAGCCGAAGTTGCAGTGCATAATTTATTCTCGTTTGTCACTACCCTACGGTAAAAAAATGTATGTACTCTCCTCCCTCCCCCCTCCCTCCCGTCGCAAATTTGGAATTTCCCCCCCTCCTCCCCCCCCCCCCCTCCTTCTGAAGGCCTTGATCCGGCCCTGGCTCATCAGAGAGAGAGAGAGAGAGAGAGAGAGAGAGAGAGAGAGAGGAGAAAGAGAGAGAGAGAGAGAGAGAGAGAGAGAGAGAAAGAGAGAGAGAGAGAAAAAGGATAGAGGGCCTAGTATAATGCAAAACGAACCACATCCTTGAGAGTAGATAATGATGTAGGCTTTGGGGACAGAGGAGATAGCACGCAAGAAGTAAAAATGTTAGTCCCCTGTACTTCTTACTAAAAGGGTAACACTGTATATATATAATATAGGCCTAAATATAAAATTTCTTTTTTTTTACTTTGTTTACACAGTGGATCGTACATGCAAAGTTCAGCAGTGGTTGAAGGGCAATCCAGCACAGACCTGTGATGAAACATCTATGGAATCGTTGGTAAGAAACATGTTGTCTAGGCTACTGTTGTCTGTTAAGTTACTTTCTTCTTCTTCTTCTTCTTCTTCTTCTTCTTCTTCTTCTTCTTCTTCTTCTTCTTCTTCTTCTTCTGCTTCTTCTTCTTCTTCTTCTTCTTCTTCGTCGTTGTCTTCTTCTTCTTCTTCTATCACCATCGTCAGCAGCAGAAGCAGCACCAGCAGCTTTATCTTCCTCCTCCTCCTTTTTCTCCTCTCCTTATCATCATCATCATCATCATCATCATCATCATCATCATCATCATCATCATCATCATCATCATCATCATCATCATCATCAACAACATTATAATCATCATCTTTTTCTTCTTCTTCTTCTATCATCATCGCCAGCAGCAGGAGCTTTCTCTTCCCCCTCCTCCTCCTCCTCCTCCTCCTCCTCCACCTCCCCATCATCATAATCATCACCATCTTCTTCTTCTTCTTCTTCTTCTTCTTCTTCTTCTTCTTCTTCTTCTTCTTCTTCTTCTTCTTCTTCTATCTCCTCCTCCTTCTACTTTTCCACCTCCTCCTTTTCCTCTTTCTTCAAATTTTTTGTATTCTTTCTTGATTTTTTTCATTCACTTTTCTTATTTCTTTAATCTTCATTTCTTTGACATTTCTTTTTTTCTTGTGTTTTATTTTTTTCCTCCCTAGTCTTTCTTTTTTTTTCTTTTTCAGATTCTTTATCTTCTTTGGCTCATTTCTGTCCTTTTTCTTTCTTTCTTTTCTTCTTTCTTTCTTTCTTTTTTTTGCGCTTTCTTTGTTTCCTTTCTTCCTTTATCTTGTTTTCGTTCTTCCTTTTCTCATTTTATTTTTTCCTTCCATTCAATTTTCTTCCTTCTATTTTTTCTATGCTGTATATATAATAAATCAGAGATTTAAATTGTTAAGAAAGAGGAAACAAATGTATTCCTGTTGTTTCATTCAGTATCTGCTAAAGTACTTATTTATTATTTTTAACATTTATTTACTTTATTGGTGTTTTTTTACCCACGAAGTGCGGGAAGGGTTTATCCCTCTTTACACTATATGGGTGACTGTCCACCCACAAAGTTCAGGGCGTCAGGATTTGCTACTGCTGCAATATTATAAGCATGGGTGGAAAATCACTCTGTTGGGATTTAGATATTGTGCATTTTTGTTGTCCACAACTGCATTTATGCACACAAATGTAAGAAAATTTGGCATGAGATTCGGCAATTCATAACTTACAAAGTCATAAAATTTAAAAAATCTAGAACAACAATTGTCGAAGTTATGATGATTTAACTGACTTTATGGGTGTTATTCCACCCAGGTGTGGCAGCAAAGGTTAACTGTGTGACTTCAACATTTCCACTTAAATTGGGTGAAATGTTGTAGCTTTGCTCAGATTACAAGCTGCATTCCTGTCTTGATCTACTGGGATCATGATAGTTGCAGATACATGTATCGAGATGCAGTGTTTTTTATATGTCATCAACCATGATAGCGAGTTGCAGTTCTTTGTTGAATATATAAAGCTCACTCCAATTCTGCCGTGAACTGACAAAACCGAGCAAGTCCACAAAACCTACTTTCGAGAAAAATCGACGTTTTGTGTTGCGCTATATTACGCGATCGTTTTTGGAAGTTTAAGGGCATATTATAATGCAATTCCTCGATTTAAGAGTGCATACCTTGAATGTTAAAGAAATGTTTGATAGATTTGATGTTTTAAGACTATTTGTGGACTTGCTTTGTTTTGTCAGATTATTCTTGAGATAGATTTTTGTTGAGAACATGACAAAACCAAGCAAGTCACCTGCTTGGTTTTGTCAGTTTATTATTGAATTAAATCCTTGTTAAAAAATTCACAAAACCAAGTAAGTCAAATCCGCTTGGTTTTGTCAGTTTATTATTAAGTAAATCCTTGTTTTCAAAATTCACCAAACCAAGTAAGTCCCATAGGCCGTTTCGTTTCTTTGTTAAAAAGTCTGACGAGATGAGTCACATAAGTTGGGTTTTGTAAGATGTGGGTGCGGCAGTTACAGTGAGTGTATGTGTGTAGCTGTTTATTGTTTTTAGCCATTCTTCACTTAATATTCCTGGGTTGGTATGCAGGAGTCATGGTTTTTTTTTGCTCTACCTTCAAAATAATATTAGATGCAGCCAATTTAATTTTACAAAATACAAAACTATTTTCCTTTCAGTTTCCTATTGTAGCGATCTTCCTGCCTTTACACCACGTGTATGTCTTGTATTTTGTTGCCCTTGTTGTGTGTCTGTAATATATTTGTTGCTGTTTGTTTGTGGGTTCGGGCACTGAATAGAATAGGCCCAACGTTTCCCGGCGTGTCGTAAGAGGCGACTAACAGGGGTAATGTTAGCACGGCATCACTGGGCTAAAGTCTTCTACACAGAAGTCACCGGCCAGGGCGAGGAACCTCACGTTGCTACAGGTTCAACGACCACGTGCTCGGGGCCAAGGCGAGCCACACTGTATTCGTGGATTTCGGTTGTGCCCAACAGCCTGGAGAGGATTGGGCACCGCCATGTCTATTTTTGCCCAAGACACACTATATGCATGATGATACTATCCACTAATTCCATACCGGATAGGTCGTCGCCCGGCTCAAGGACCCTTTGCCACCAGGACGGAGGTGTTAAGTATGCTACTGATGGACAATTTAGCAAGATCCGCACGAGAAACAACATCGTCATAGGAACCTGGAATGTCAGGACCCTGACTGCGGAAGGAAAATTAGAAGAACTTGGCCACGAGTTGGACCGCTATCGATGGAACGTTCTAGGCATTAGCGAACTGCGCTGGAAAGGCCTAGGTGAAACAACGACAGACAAAGGCCACAAGCTCTATTTCAGCGGTAGAGATGACAGGAACGAACACGGCGTTGGATTCTTGGTCCACAAGAACATTTTAGCCGCTGTCATGGGTTGCCGCCCAGTCTCCAGTAGACTCATTACCATCCGCCTGAGAGCAGCCCCTTTCAACATCACCATCATCCAGATCTATGCCCCAGCATCAGACTATGACGACAGCGAAGTGGAGGATTTTTATGAAAATCTACAGGCGGTCCTTGACCAAGTGCCGAAGAAGGACATAGTCATAGTGCAAGGCGACTGGAATGCCAAGTTTGGCCAAAATGCGCACCACAACTGGGGAGACACATGTGGACCCCACTGCAAAAACGAGACAAATGACAGATTCTTGGAGTTTGCCAGATACAACAATCTGGTACTGGCAAACACGCTTGGTCTCCACAAAAACTACAGACGATGGACATGGCACAGTCCCGGGGGGAGCATCACAACCAAATAGACTACATCATGGTCAAGAAACGCTTCAGATCAAGCATCAACATTGGCAGGACACGCACTTTTCCAGGAGCAGACATCGGAAGTGACCACGATCTCTTGATGATGTCTTTCCGGCTCCACTTGAAGAGAGTAAATACTGCACTAGACTGAAGTTCGACCTGGACAAACTGCAAGCCCCGGAGGTGGCAGAAATATTTCAGGCCACAATTGAAGGGAAATTTGCACCACTGCTCATTTTGGGGGCTGGTGAAGTAGATGTCAACACCATGACCACCACCTTCAACTCAGCTGTGACAGATGCCGCCACTGAGATCCTTGGCAAGCACCGACCAAAGAAGAAGCCGTGGATCACACCTGAACTTTTGGATCTGTGTGATAAACGAAGAGAGATTTAAAAAAAAGAAAAAAAAAGAACACTTCACAGGGAGCTGATGTCTACCGAAAAATCAACAATGACATCCGAAAAGGCATGCGCACAGCAAAGGAGAACTGGATAGAAGATCAATGCCAGGAAATAGAGAACAGTCTGAACAAGAACAACAGCAAGAAGGCCTACCAGACTGTAAAGCGGCTGACAAGTTTCAAACAGCCCAAAGTCTCCACGATCCAAAGCAAGTCTGGCATATGCCTTACAGAAGAACAAGAAGTCTTGAACAGATGTACAGAGTACTGCTCTTGCCTTTACAACCATACACCAAATGGAGACCCATCAGTTCTAGCATGTCCCGAGAACAGAGAAGAAGAAATCCTCCCAATTCTCCGGGAAGAAGTTGAGGCAGCAGTGCAATCGCTAAAGAAAGGGAAGTCAGCGGGAGTGGACAACATACCCGCGGAACTGCTACAAGCAGGAGGAAAAGCGATGATTGATGCCCTCACCATTATCTGTAACAAGTTCTGGCAGAGTGGAGAGTGGCCTATACCATGGGCCCAGTCGCTTGTCATCACTCTTCCCAAAAAAGGTAACCTTCAGGAGTGTGAAAATTACCGCACCGTCAGCCTCATCATCCATCCCAGCAAGGTCCTCCTGAAAATATTACTCAACAGGTTGAAACCCCAAGCTGAACAAATCATAGCTGAAGAACAAGCAGGATTCAGGGCAGGGCGAAGTACCACTGAACAGATTTTCAACCTCAGAATAATCTGTGAGAAATACATACAGCACCAGCAACATCTATATAATGTGTTCATAGACTTCAAGAAAACGTTTGACCGAGTCTGGCATGCAGCTCTATGGGCAACAATGAAAGCGTACAACATCAGACCTAAAATTATTGAAGTCATCAAAAACCTGTATGACAAGGCTACCAGTGCAGTCCTCCACCACAGCGCCATCGGGAACTGGTTAAGAACAACAATCGGTGTGCGTCAAGGATGCTTACTCTCTCCAACACCCTTCAACATCTTCCTAGAGCGCATCATGTCAGATGCTCTTGCAGATCACGAAGGCACAGTCAGCATAGGGGGTAGAGCTCTCTCCAATCTTCGTTTTGCGGATGACATTGATGAATTGGCTGGAGAGGAACAAGAACTTGAACAGCTGGTACAGAGGCTTGACACCACCTCCAAAGCTTGTGGAATTGAAATAAGTGCAGAGAAGACCGAAATGATGACCAACAACACCAATGGCATCAACACGAACATCAAAGTCCAAGGCCAATCCCTCAACACAGTGCATAGCTTCAAATATTTAGGAGACATTGTATCAGACAATGGGTCCCGACAGGAAGTCCTCTCTAGGATCGCACAAACAACTGCTGCCCTGACAAGGTTGAAGCCCATTTGGAAAGACAGGACCATCAGTCTACATTCCAAAGTAAGACTGCTGCGCTCCCTTGTCATCTCCATCTTCCTATATGCTTGCGAAGCATGGACTCTCACAGCAGATCTACAACGAAGAATACAAAGCATGGAGATGAGGTGCTACAGAAGACTTCTGGGCATTTCCTATACCCAACACATCACCAACGACGAAGTCCGACAGACCATCACACAAGCCATTGGACAACACGATGACCTGCTCACAGTGGTGAAGAAACGGAAACTCCGATGGTATGACCACGTTACCAGATCATCAGGCCTTGCAAAGACTATTCTGCAAGGCACAGTGCAAGGAGGTAGAAGAAGAGGGAGACCGAAAAAGAGGTGGGAGGACAACATTCGAGAATGGACTGGTTTGACACTGAGCGAAGCCATCAGGGCTGCTGAGGACAGAGAGAGATGGAGTATGCTGGTTAAACGATCATCTGTGGTGCCCCTACGACTTCAGAGTTACGGGACAGGATAGGATAGGATAGGATAGGATAGGATAGTTTGTTTGTTTGTTTCCACACCTCGTGGAAGTGCCGCGTAGGCGGAAGATCTACAGGATCCTTCATGGTGGGCAGGAAAGTACATGAAGAAAACTCTTTTACAAAAAGCTGAACTCGTCCTTTGCTGACCGAAATTTCGTCATCATTTTCACAGGAAAATAATATTTCACAGCAGCAATAACATGGATTCTCACTGGTCCACTTCATCTTAAGGCGCTTTCTCATTGGTCGGGAGGACTTACTTTTCTTTGTCAGTTTATTGTAGAAAATGACGTCATCATGCCAACTCGAGCATCAGCCAGAGGATCGCCGAAACAAAATCGCAGAGGACTTGCTTGGTTTTATCAGTTTATTCCCCCACTTAATTTTTTTTTAACAAGGACTTACTCTATGATATCTCCAAATCTAAACATAGTTCGGCTTTGATTTTTACAGGTAAGATGCGTCATTCTCTTGCAAGTTTGATGGCGCAAAAAACTCATTTTCGACCTTAGGTGGACTTACTCGGTTTTGTCAAATCATGGCAGAATTGCTTAAGCACCTTTAACTTCACCACTTTTCAAGGACTTTGCTTGCAAGATATCACACTGTTTACTTTAAATCAAATAGCTGTGTCACCCTATGGTGTGGGACATTTTATTTGTGATTAAACAAAGATAGCTTTAAGTTTTAGCCCCTTTTCTTCACCAAAACTGTTATGTTTTGTACTAAGTAAATAGAACAAGAAAGCAATAATCTGCAAGCGATTCATTTATTTTCCCAGGGACATTACTGAAACACTGTCTAACATAAAAAAAAATATAACATACTGTTTATGAAAGTGCTGTTTCACATCTTGTTATGGGCCATGTGAGATTGTGAGGATTTTGTAACTTTGTTGTGTTGTTCTGTGAATCAGAAACTTTCAGATAACCATTGTTTACTAATCTATCATTAGGGATACATTGTCCTTGCTAAGAAAGCAATTACCAGCAAATCGATGCATGTATCTCCAAGAAAGAAAAAAAAATGTTCACGGCAATGACATTTAAATTTACATTGGCTTACTCTTGTGAAGGAAAACTACATGCTACACCATGTACATGCCAAATTTTCTCCTGTTTTAACGCCCAGCAGACAAAAATTAGAGCTACTCTTTATTGTCTAACTTTAATGTGCATGTCAGGGCTTCTGAAAGACTTTTTTTTCAACTAGCCCGCCGGGCTAGTTACTTAGAAAAGTTACTAGCCTGCAAGAATTTTGACTAGCCCTGCTGAAATGGCGAAGCATCAAATAAGCTGTAAAATCTATCCTTTTCGATTTTTTTCTGATGCGATTGTTTTGCTTTTTTAGCCGGTGTATCAGATTCGGCAGAAGTTGAACCAATTCTTTTTACAAATCGATTCATACTACCATAGCTAAACCGAAAGCGCTAACAAACTAAGCTGAGCGATCATGTAAAGCCTTCTCTGATTGGTTCATATCGATCAATATTACGCGCTACGAGCCAATCATACAGAGTATTTTTTCAAGTAATTCAGGAAATGAGGCACAGTAAGGGATATTTTTCTCCTCTTTTCCTGATGCGCTTATTATCGAATGATATGAAATGAATCATCACCCATACGGTCCCTCTTCACTGATCGTTCTTGGCGAAACGCACACGTGTAGAGCTGTGCAGTTTAAAGGGTTCGTAATCAAGCCGATGTTTTTATTTTCATCGGGGATTGACAAACTGAAGAGAGAAAATCAACTAGCCCGCCGGGCTAGTAGACTTTGAACTTTAACTAGCCCGTAGCAATTTTAACTAGCCATTGGCGAGCGGGCTAGTGCATTTCAGAAGCCCTTGCATGTTTATACTTTATTTTAATTTTATTATTATTATTATTATTATTATTATTATTATTATTATTATTATTATTATTATTATTATTATTATTATTATTTTAATTCAGCCTCCTGATTGCTCAGACGATGAAAGGCTTGACTTTGAGTTCGACCCAGAATCAGAGTCGGAGGTGGAGTCGGTGATGGAGTTGGTGATGGCACTTGACGGTAATTTTGTTAATATTCCTGAGAAATAATATTTTGGTAATTTTCCTGAAAGACCGTAAACAGTGGAATCTGCTGGACACACTTTAAGGGTTTTGTGTTTATTCAGTTGTGGTTTGTCTGGTTTGTTTCCACTAGATCATTAAGGCCATAGAAGTAAACTGGTCTAACATGACTTTTTCTTGTTCAGAAAAACTACCTCCAAAGGTTTTGGAAAACGTATGTCGGGACACATTTTACATCATTTACTTCACTTACTTTAAAATGTGTCTGTGTGTGAATTGTAGACACTGACATGTATTTGGATAAATTATGATGTCATGCTATTGTTTTTCATATGTATGCTTCAGTTCATCGGTGTGGTTATATTCCAAAAACTTGTACTATTAGTATTACCTTGGGTTGTTTTTTTTAATGTGAATGCTTCAGTTCCTCTGTATGTTTATGTCCTGAAAACTTTTCGTGTACTGTAAATTGTTCATTTATCCCTTTATAAATGGGGCAAGGGCTAGATGTAAAGAAGCACCCCTGCTTACTCTTCACCCTGCGAATAAAAAGATTTTCTCTCTCTCTCTCTCTCTCTCTCTCTCTCTCTCTCTCTCTCTCTCTCTCTCTCTCTCTCTCTCTTCTATTTTCTTTCCATTTTTCCTTCCTAAATTTGGGTGGTTTGCATCCAAGTGCAATACTAATTTTCTTATTTTTAAATTTTGAGTGTGTGTGTTTACAGGTGCTGCGGATTGGACGAGGAGAACTAACAGTGGTCAGGCGCCCAAGTTCTGTAGAAGATGCTAAACGTGAAAACTATCTTCCTTGTGTTCAATGTAAAGGGTGGATTTTAGAAAACAATTTATCGCTACATTCAATCAATCATTTTATTGTCCGGTTTACCCTATAACCAATGTTTTATCTCATCTTATTCAATAATCTGTAGATATGTAGCAATCGTTACATATATATTGTAGCAAAAGTAATATTTCATCGAGTGCATGTATTTATATGTTATGACTATGTAAAGCGTGGTGAGTCTGGTCATAGGCTGGAGTACCCGCTATATAAAAATCCGTTATTATTATTATATATATATATATATATATATATACGTGTTGGGTCCCTTTATACTAATATATATATATATATATATATATATATATATATATATATATATATATATATATATATATATATATATATATATATATATATATATATATATATATATATATATATATATATATATATATATTTGAACCCTTTGTAGTTTGTCGACGATGTGTTTTGAGGAGCCAGCGAGGAGAGTTGCAATAGTCAAGACGAGAAAGGACGAGAGCGCAGACTAGGGTTTTGGTGGCAGTGACTGTAAGATAGTGGCGAAAGGAGCTGATTTGGCGTATGGCCGAGTATGAAGAGCGACAGACGTTGGATAATGTGGTTGTTGAGGGACAGGTCATCGGAGAGAATGTAGCCGAGATTTCTTGCTGAGGATGAGAACTGAATGTTTGTTGTCCCTACTGTAAGTGATGTTGGGAGAGGCGAGAGTGAGGAGGAGGTGTTGTGCTTGTGAATGAGGAGGGCTTCGGTTTTATCGTCATTAAGCTTAAGCTTGTTGAGTGTCATCCATGACTTAAGGTCTGTGATGCAGTTCTCCAAAGTCTGAACAGTGGAATAATAGAGAGAAGGGGCGGTGGATTTATAAAGTTGTGTGTCGTCTGCAAATGACTGACTCTCAACAGCATGCTTTCTAAGCAGGAGAAGCAGTGGCTTGGTGTACAGAGTGAATAACACCGGCCCTAAAACGGAACCCTGAGGCACGCCGCACACCAAGTCTGCTGTGCTGGAGAAACAGCCATCGACAGTGACTGCTTGTGATTTGTCAGAAATATATGAGTGGAACCAAGCCAGGACCGAGCCAGAGATTCCAAAGTAGTGTTGAAGAGTGTTAAAGAGAATGTGATGGTCGACTGTGTCAAAGGCAGCTGACAGGTCTAATAGGGTGAGAACGGAGACGTTACCATTGTCTAAGGCAAGCAAAAGATCATTGGTTACCTTTAGGAGGGCTGTCTCAGTGCTGTGGAAGGGTCGGTAGGCAGACTGGTTGGGGCAAAGTAAAACGTATTATAGGTAGGCAAACAGTTGTTTGAGAACAATTTTTTCTATGACTTTGGACAGGAAGGAGAGGTTTGAAACAGGTCTATAGTTCTTTAGATTATTTGTGTCTAAACTTGGCTTTTTAAGGAGGGGTTTGATGACAGCCGCTTTGAGCACAGACGCAACAACAACATAGGACAGAGGTACGTGTAGGTAAAAGGGGGCTACGAGTAGGTTTAAAGGGGTATGGGTAGGCATAACGGGGATACGGGTATAGATAAGGGGGTACGGTGATGGTCGATTCCTTTCATCCATACCTGCGAAACGATCAACGGGGAAGTATCACGGAGGGTACAGGTAGGTTACAAGAGGGGTACGGAAGGTATTAAGGTGGTATGGAAAGGTGTAACATGGGTTTTATTGGTTGCTGGGCTCTGCACAATGGAATGCTGTAAGCCTAATTCTAGTACTTGGGCTCGAAGGGTTGGTGGTAGTACTAGTTGGGTGTGATCTCCATCTTCTTGTCGATGTAGAACTCCATCTTCCATGTAGAAGTCTCCTTTGTGCGGGGGTGTGTGCGCCTTGGTAGCTTCTGGAAGCACTTCGATATCGAGGCGTCCGCTTTCTGTGCTGTTTTGAGCTCTTCGAGCCCTGGATTCGGGGCTAACTCGGGCTGGGGTGGTTGGGTTTTAGCTTGGGCCCTGGAAGCACTTCGATATCGAGGCGTCCGCTTTCTGTGCTGTTTTGAGCTCTTCGAGTCCTGGATTCGGGGCTAACTCGGGCTGGGGTGGTTGGGTTTTAGCTTGGGCCCTGGTTTGCACTGCAGCTATCTCTACAGTGTTGGTAAGCGTGCCTAAGAACACATACCTACATCCTAGCACTAGATCATACAGGGGTTTGTGTAAAACAGCTGCTTGGATTCGTCTTGTGACGTATCTACTCTCTACTTCTATCCGTGCTATTGGGCAAGTAGTCGTCGGTTTCGTCAAGTCTGCTCCTTGTAGTTCGACTGTCTTGTCCGTCAAGTCCGCGCGCGATACAAGAGATTCGCTAACTATCGCGTCGTATGATAGACCTGTGTCATACAGACAGTTCGCTTCGTTTCCGTTGACCTTGACCGTGTCTGTCACCGATGGGTGATCTCCGATAGTGGGTGGCTTGTTACCGCTGCTTTGAGTTAGAACTCTGTGCGCTGGCCCGCTTTCGCGCTCTTCCCTACGTTGTGCGGCCAACTTGAAACATTCTGCGGTGGAGTGATTATTTCTGTTGCAGAACGAGCAATACCGTTTCTGTTCTGCGGGACCTCTTTTCCCGAATTCCGTGTTGGGTCCCTTATTTTGCCCAGGTCTGGGGTGATTTGGCCTATTCGCGGTGCGCTCTTTCCGGTGAGGGCTTCGTTTCTGTGCCTCTTTCCCGTTAGGTTTTAGGTCTCGCCTGAAGCTCTTGGCTTCTCCATGGGCGGCCACGTACCTATCTGCAACCTTGACCAGATCTTCCAATCTTTCCGCGCCCTGCTCTACTGAGAATGTTCTCAGCTCGGGGGTCATGGTTTCCCGTAGCTGTTCCCATACTAACAGTTCTGTCAGTCCATCATATGTCTTAGCCGTGGCTGACTGGCTAACCCACTTATCTAGCATTGTGGACAACCGATCCGCGAACTGCGCATAGCTCTCTCCTTTCACTCTCCGATTGGTGCGGAATTTTTGCCGGTAGCATTCTCCTGTTAGTTCGAATCCCGTTAGGAGTGCCTCTTTTACTTTGTGATAGTCAGTCACTCTGTCAGTCGGTAGCTTACTGTAGATGTCATAAGCCTTTCCTCTAAGCCCTTGACTAAGCTTAAAAGACCAATGGGTGGGATCTAGTTTATACTCAGTTGCTAGGCGCTCAAACCTGGTAAGATAGAGATCTAGACCTTCTTCTCTTTCGTTGAATGTCCCCAGTAGAAACGACAATCCTTGTACGGGGTTGGGGGCTACATGATAATATAATAATAACGGATTTTTATATAGCGGGTACTACAGCCTATGACCAGACTCACCACGCATAACATAGTCATTACATATAAATACATGCACTCGATGAAACATCACTTTTGCTACAATACACCAAAAGACGGGACAGTAAAGGTACAGACTATTTACAACTATGTACATAAATTACAAAAAAGACAAAAACAGACTATTTACAACTATGTACACAAATGACAAAAAAGACAGAAAATAGAACAGCAAAAAACCTATTCACAGCTATTTATATGCCGGGTTAGGCCCAGGAAGGAAAACAGTATAAATATTTACAGCCGTGTATACACTTACGGATCAGACATAGACAAAAGAAGAGAGAATGGCAGCGGGATACCAATCAATCTGATTAATGCAGTTTGAAGAGGTGGGTTTTGAGGGCCTTTTTGAATGGTTGTGTTGATTGTATGTTGCGGATATGGGAGGGAAGGGAGTAAGCGAATGCACATTGGCCGTATGTCTGTACATGCCGTACATCTAGTTGATCTGAGTGGGGAGGGGTTGAGGAAGAACTTGAGGATCCTGATCCTAGTCTTCTCAATTCTAACTCATGCTGTCTGTCTTTTTCCTTTTCTGCCCTTTCGTACTCCCATCTCCTAACTTCCGCCTCTCTCTCTGCTGCTACCTTCTTCTGTTCTCTTTCTACCTATAGCTCTAGTTTCTTCTGTTCTGCTTCTAGTTCCAGTTTCTTCTGGTCTGCTTCTAATTTCTTCTCCTCTCTCTCTGCCTCTAATTCTGCTTTTCTCTGTTCTGCTTCGAGTTTCTTCTGTTCTCTCTCTGCTGCCCTCTCTGCCGCTTCGAGTTTCTTCTGTTCTTTCTCTGCTGCCCTCTCTGCCTTAGCTTCCTGCTTCTCTACCTCTTCATTGATATACGCAATTAGGTCTCCCCCTGCTAAGTGTAAAGCTTCTCCTAATTCATTGAAACGCAATCTCAAGGCCACTGGGTCTGACATTGTCAAAAGTGTCTATGACCAACCTCTGAATCACGTGGAATACAAAAACACTAGCAATATTGCAATTCAATAAAAACAATGCAAAGACCATAAAATTCGTAATCAATAATAGAATAAAACAAGAGTCAAATGGCATACAACAGTTATTTAAGCAAAACCTGCAAAAGAACAATGCAACATACAGGCACAAAAAGAATTGAAGCAAAAAAGTTTTTTTTAAATAAAGAGTAGTGCACCAAAACTGAGTCCTTGTCCTACACTTACAACTATTCTAAGTTATTCTACTACTACTACTGTTATCTTATTCTATTGTACCTAGATCCGGTTATACCCAATTCCTATTATACACAGATCCTGACTAGGCTCGCCAATTAAAGTGTAACGTGGGTTTTATTGGTTGCTGGGCTCTGCACAATGGAATGCTGTAACCCTCACGTTTATTCTGTGGGAACCGCTAGTGAGTCACCCGGTGAATTACTTTAATACATTTATTTATTTAGCTCGGTCTGTGTTAAGGCTGGGGTACAGAGATAGATAGAAAAATGGTAAAAGATTACTGTCACACTAGCTTTTACACGGCTATGAATCATATGTAGTCCAACCACTTGATAACAATAAAGATCACACATTTATTTCTTCTACTCTATACAAGATCTTCGATGTACTGATCTACCTTACAAGTTTACAGTCACTGTGAATGATTCGATCGCTGATAGTCTATGCAGCTAATTTCTCATACTAGGGCACTGGATACTAAAGTTCATGACGAGTGGACTACTGTGGTCCTGTTGCTCTCAGTTTTTGTGCACTGACGGCTATTTAGTTAACTTAGAGTCCAACGTGCTGTGTTGTGGTCTATCTCCTGACAAGCTGTGTTGTCTTCTTCCTGTTTCTTCCCTGTGGTTAGACTGGTGGGCTATCGTCGCTCAATGCTGGCGATGCCTCGGCAGCCAACGTACGCGTCGACGTGGTTTCGTCTGTTGCTGTGTTGGGCTCACTACATAACGCCTGATCGTCTGTAACATATGAGACGAAATTCTGCACACCCCTGAATAATAGGTGTGTGCAGAGCGTCTCACTGAATGTCGTAATAGCCCTCAGTGATTAGCTCCACATCTACATATATAAGCCACGAACATTCTTCTAAGTCCGTGGTCCACGGGAATCTCCACTCTAATTTCCTATACATACATAAATATAAATCATGGCTAACTATACACATACAGAATTAATAATATTATACACATTCGCTTGTACAGCCACTGGTCTGCAAGCATACAAGTAAGTTAAACAACAGTGGGTCCGTACATAATTCAAGATGGCGTCGGCCGGTCGTCTTTTGCCTCGTGGTCAGCTTCTCCACGTGTTCAGGCAAATTCGGCCTAACAATTCAATTCTATGCATAGCAAATTCCACAAACATAATTGAACAATAATATAATACATCACGATGAAACAAAAGTATGTTCATTTACCTTCTTCACAATGTCAGGCAGTGGCTACTTGAGTGAATTCGGATTTTTCCAAGTACTGCGTCCTAGTCTTTTACCGGAGAGATCTTACTGCTAGCTGTGTAGCTGTTTACTGCTCCTTGGTTCAAACATGACTACCGTTCTGTGTCTCTATTTGAATCAGCCAGACCTGGTTGAATCCATTCTAAGCTGTGATCCCATTGGCGGATAATCGACTAGCCTAACGCAGCTACGATGATGTCATTGCCTGAGCTCCTACCGTCAGCTACCTCTGTGTGTACAAGGCAGTATAACAGTGCTACACTTGATTACTGCCATCGTCTGCTGCAGCCTAACATTAACATTCTAATTAAGATTACGATGACTAAACAAGCTAAATATTAAAGTAAGCAGGGTAAACTGGTCCGTTCGTCACAAAAGGTATCAAGTGGGTTCGGGGAGGTATCAAGGGGGTATGGTGAGGCATCATGGGGGGACGGGGAGATATCGGGGGGGGGGGATATGGTGAGGTATCAAGGGGGCTAGAAAACACTTTGAACACGTTAGGTCTTGGATATGTTTGGCTACAACAAGGTGTAGGTAATGAAAATGCCTTTATTTCTGTGCTTAAACAAAGAATGAAAGATATTTATATTCAAGAATGGGACAGTTCTGTTTTAGTAAAAGACACATATCAAAGATACAGAATGTTCAAAAACGTGTTTGAGACGGAAGCGTATTTTGAGAGTATGCATGTAAAATGTTTTAGAGACTGTCTTACAAAGCTACGGCTTGGTGTTTTGCCGGTAAGAGCATCCCATTTTAGATTGATGTTTGATGCCACTGGAGATATTCTGTGCAAATGTTGTAATGTACCAGAAGATGAGGACCATTTTCTAACTAAATGTACATTATACAATAAATTGAGAGTTAAATATATAACTTTTCCTTTTCATTCCTGTGTAAATTTGCTACAATATGGATCCCAATTTCACATATGGAGAATATGTTTGTCTACTTTTCACGCTTTAAAAATAAGAACAGAATATTATGAGCATGTTGCTTTTACGTAATCCCAGGAATAATTTTGCTGTTATCTGTAAATTGTCAGACTGTAATAAGTGAATCACGTGACCAACTATACCTATATCTATGGACTGGTGGCCCGAAGATTGTGCTAATTTGTTGTATGTTATGCTTTTGAGAATTAAACGGACGATGTCCAAATGTCAAATGTCTCTCTCTCTCTCTTTCTCTCTTTCTTTCTTTCTCTCTTTCTTTCTTTCTCTCTTTCTCTCTCTCTATCTCTCTCTCATGAGTGTGAGTTTTATAATTTCCAAGTTAAAGTTAAAGGTTCTTTAATATACTACTCAAAATAATTGAAGGGCCACTCTCATATTTCATTTAGTTTAATTATTTTTGCTACTATCAATAATATCGCTTATATTGCTTATTTCAAAACTTATCCTGTACAGTAACAATCAAGACAATCTTATTCTGACAAGTAATCACATGTGTGAGTTTTGAACTTTCTGCACTGAGTTGAAAAACAAACCCATTTTTTATAAAAACATGATCCTAATTTACTGTTGTCTTGCTAAAAAAGCAAAATTTCAACATTAAAAAGTGATTTGCACGCGAAAGGCTTGCATTTTCTGAGTTCAGTTCAACAATCGGCGCTTTTTTTCTGGGTATAAATGTCAGCGCTTTTCCTGCTTTTCTAACCATGCCCCCAAGGCGATGATTGACTGATGCGGATAAAGGCAGAGCTATTGCATGGCTTCAGGAAGGGGTGGGGGTGAGAGAAGTTGGCAGGCGGCTGGGAGTGTCCCACTCCGTTGTCCAAAGGCTGTGGGAGCGAGAGATTGTCAAAATGGGATTTAAGCCCCCTTGTTTTTCTGACCCCATTTTATTGCAATATAGGGCTGTTTTATGGGCTTTTCAAAAAAAATCCGGCATTTGCTAAATATAATATATATTCGTATATCTTGCGTCTTTGGTTAAAACAAAAAAAAATTACAACCCTTCTTCAATTATTTGAGGCATATCAGACTCAAACACTTAAAAAAAAAGCATTCATTCCCTGCACAACACCAAGCACGCACAAGCCCACATTAAGCTGGGTTTGTTGTAAATAAAATACCGTATGAGTTTACTATTTTCTCACGCACTAAGCTAGCCTTGACACACAAACTATAGGACAGAATTGTGAGCATGTGCACAAGCCCACATTAAGCTGGGTTTGTAGTAAATAAAATACTGTATGCTTTTACTATTTTCTCACGCACTAAGCTAGCCTTGACACACAAAGTATTTAACAGAATTGTGAGCATGAGCACTGCTGTTGCACTATAAATAATCACGGGTTTTCTACAGTATTCACCCAGACACATAAACACATATTTCCTCATGCACCCAGGTAACCTTGAAATGCATTCTTGGTGATGCACTCTCCTGTAGCACTATAAATAATCTGTTTTTCTTTTTATTATCTATACATTATTCACCTGAACACACAAACACAACACACTCGCAACAAATACACATCCATCACTCAAACAGGCAGAGGAAGATCATGATTCGAAGATGGAAAGAAAACAGAATTTTTATTTTTTTTAAGTTTTATATTTGCTGCTCCAGTACCATGGTATAAATAATCCAGTTTTTTTTTACTATTTACGCACAAACACATACAAACACACATTCAAGTAAATTAATTTTACAAAAAAAAAATAAAAGAAATAATGGCTCAATACAGAATCGAACCCACACCTCCCCAATCACAAGTCCGCTGTCCTACCTCTCAGCCATTAACGCTTGATGTGTCTAATGCAAAAATTAATCTATATAATCCCAAACAACTGTACCACACCACTTATGCTGCATGCCGCAGGTGGTTGGAATGTAAATATAATATATTCTTTTTTAAACAACGAAAAAATTACAACCCTCTTTAATCATTTTAGGCAAAATCACAGTACTCAAACAAGCACAAGCTTGTTGCAATCCTGCCTGACGTCACGATTGTGCAGCCATGTTTACATGGATCGGGCGAAGACCGTGACAGTATTATGTTGTAAAATTTCTTATTTTTCGTGCGACTAATACAAATGACGCGAGTATTGAAATATTAAAAGACTATGTTGATTTGACATTATTAGATGATGAAATGTTGGCAGCGCAAACAGTGATTATGTTAAACCAGTACTTGAAGCGACTGTTGAATGTGTGAAAGTTTGAGAAATAAACAGTACGTTGCACTGCACCAACAGTGTTTGATAATTTACGTCGACAGCGCAAAGGTTAGTGTGACATTGCAGCGATGTGATGAAGCTCCGGAGTGTATTTATGAAATGTCTTATTCTCGCGTGATTGAAAACGTTGACGCAAGCATTAAAATAGTACAAGACTTTGTTGATTTGGCATTATCAGACGACGAAAGCATAGACAGCTCCAACAGTGGTTATGTTAAACGAGAAGTTGACAGCGCAGTCATTTTTGTATGTCCCAACGGTTTATTGATTGGAAGGCCACGTTAATGTTTACACAGTGGTAGAGCGAGTTTTTTTTAGATTTGTGTTGTGCCGGCAATGCAGCGATGCATAACAGAGTTTGATATATAATAAAAATTACTACCACGCATTCATATGTAAAGTTGCGGTTGCTGCCCTTTGACTGTATTTGTCTGAGCGAATGTAATTTTAAGCTTAAAGGTCAGTTTTTTAAATAATAATTTTTGTATTTAAAGTTTTGTTATCAGTATAAAAATGACGGACACAAAAAGTCTTTCGCAATCTCCTTTGTTTAAAGACATCTTTGAAACATTACAACTTCCAATTTTTGACAGTCAAAATGTTATTAAATCTGTCTATAATAACTACCCATTTGTACTTAACAATTTTACTTTCAAATCCCCTGTTAAAATACGCATCCATGCTCAGGTAACTTTTATTAAACCCAGCAGTATTGATGAAACGATGACTGTGTGGATTTCTTCAAGTCAAATTGAAGTGTTAAAATCTTCAGACCTAGACAATGCAGACCTAAACAACATCTTAATCAATCATTTGCAAAATAGTATAGAGCGCGCAACTATGAAAGGGTCCGGGTGGGCAGAAGGAACTTTAGAAACATTAGAATTGAACAGTACAAAGTATAATCCAATCAAAGGAAAATCTTTCATCCCTCTCCCCAAAGAAATTCTTGACAAGAAGGCTGTATTGAATATTAAGAACACTGATGACAAATGTTTTATGTGGTGTGTTCTGGCTAAATTATATCCTATTCAGTCGAAAGAACATCCCGAAAGGGTGGCACTGTACAAAGATAAAGTAACGAACTTAAATCTTAAAGACATTAATTTCCCTGTTAGCCTTGATGTCATTGACAAATTTGAATCCCAGAACTCTCCTATAAAAGTCAATGTATATGTTTGGGACCCTGAATCAAAACTTATGCCTTTAAGAATCTCTCCTAATGCCCCATCGTTTTCAGACCACAATCACCACGTCGATCTTTTACTAATAACAGACACGCAAAATCCTAGCATGCAACATTATACTCTGATACGAAACATTTCTAGATTATTAGGACACACTTCAAAACATCATGGCAAACAATATTTGTGCAGACGCTGTTTAATCAGAGTATCTAATCTCCAAGCTGCTGACAAGCATAGTAAGATATGCAAAAGCATGACAGACACCCAAACCCGCCTTGTGTTACCAAAGCCGGGTTCTCAAGTATATTTTAAAAACATCAACAAACAATTCAAACAACCTTATATAGTTTATGCCGACTTCGAATCATTGATTTTAAAATATCAAGGCCCGCAAGGATTTAGTAGGCCTAACTCATTCCTCACACACCTTCATGAAGTCTGCAGTTTCGGGTATGTAGTTGTTAGAGCCGACGGACAACATACAGAGCCGGTAATTTACAGAGGGCCTGACGCAGCTCAGAAGTTCTTAGATGAGATGAACAAAATATACAAATTGTGTTTACTGCAGCTAGATAATCCAGCGCCCATGATATTTACTGAATCTGACTCCCATAATTTTAAAGCAGCTACACATTGCCACATTTGTAATAATGAGTTTGACCTGAAGGACCTGAAGGACACAAAGGCCCAAAGGGTGAGAGATCATTGTCATATAACCGGGGCATTTAGAGGTGCAGCTCATCAGAAATGCAACTTAGACTATGGAATCAAACATTTCTCTCTCCCTATTTTCATTCACAATCTTCGAAATTACGATTCCCATTTAATCATGCAGGCAGTGACGAAAGCATACAGAGTGTCATGTATTGCCGAGACAGAAGAAAAATAGAAAACTTTCACTCTGAATAAATTAAAGTTTTACGACAGCTTTCAACATTTGTCTTCCAGTTTAGAAACGCTAGCTAAGAACTTACCCAGCTATCCTATCACTAATAAATATTTTCCAGACGTTACACTTATTCGGAAAGGCGTGTATCCTTATGGATTCTCTATGGATTCTTGGGAAGTGTTTAAAGAACTGGAACTACCCCCTAAAGAAAATTTATATTCTTCACTCAATAAAACGTTCATAACTGATACCGATTACCAGCACGCGCAGAATGTCTGGAATGCACTCGGCTGTAAAAACCTCGGTGACTACCACGACATATATTTAAAAGCTGACGTCTGTTTGTTGGCCGATGTGTTTGAAAAATACAGAGAAACAGTTTACATCATTACTTTCTCGACCCTTCACATTATATTTCTTCACCAGGAATGAGTTGGGATGCTTTCTTAAAACTTAGTGGTTTTAAAATTGATCTCATAACTGACCAGGTAATGATGACAATGATTGAGTCGGGCATTCGTGGAGGAATAAGTGTGGCAGCTCATAATTATTGCAAAGCCAACAATAAATACCTGAAGCACTATGACGCCTTGCAGAAATCTAATTATATGATGTACTTAGATGCCAACAATTTATACGGTTGGGCAATGAGTGAGCTTTTGCTGGTTTCAGATTTCAAATTACATGTTAATCCAAACCCCGCAAACTAGACTTGGTTAAACTGTATTTTAAATCACCCTAAAGATCATACTATAGGGTTTATTGTCGAAGTTGACCTAGAGTATCCCAATGCCTTACACAACCTACATAACGATTACCCATTAGCACCAGAAAGAATGCATGGTACAGACAAGCAACTTAAACTTATTCCCAACCTCTATAATAAACCAAATTACGTCTGCCACTACAGAAACCTGCAGTTCTACATCAGACACGGCATGAAGTGCACAGCGATTCACAAGCTTTTATACTTTAAACAAACGAGCGTCTTGGCCGGGTACATCAATTAAAACACAGAGCTCAGAAAACAAGCGCAATCTACGTTTGAAAAAGATTTCTTTAAGCTGCTGAATAACAGCTGTTTTGGTAAAACTATGGAGAACCCATACAAGCGAAAAGACGTCAGGCTAATTACCTCACCCAATAAAAGAAATCAAATTAACATCTAAGCCTCAATACCTTGGTTACAAAGAGTTTCATGACTCCCTGTATGCCGTTACCATGAAAACCACGCAAGTTAATCTAGACAAACCAGTGTTTATGGGGATGACTATTCTCGACCTTTCTAAATTACTAATGTTCAAATTTTACTACGATTACTTTAAACCTAAATACCCGGAGGCCAGAGTTTTATACACAGACACAGACTCCCGTATACTAGACATCCCTACTGAAGACATTTATAAAGACTTAAAATCGGAACTACAACATTACGATACTAGTGACTATCCTGATACCCACCCTTTGTACAGCAAAGCAAACCAAAAGAAAATAGGTTTGATGAAAGATGAAATGAACGGGAAACTAATAGAAGAATACGCAGGACTGCGATCTAAGCAGTACAGTATTAAACACGAATTGGGAGAATCTTCAAAAGCAAAAGGCACCCAAAAAGCTGCAATAAAAAACAGAGATATCAGGCATGAAAACTACCTGGAAGCCTTAGATGGGAAAGAAGTTAAATCATACCCTAACACAACTATACAGTCTAAAAATCATGTTGTGTCCACTGCAGTGACGACCAAAAAAAATTCTGCGCTAATGACACAAAGAGAATAAGAGTAACTAAGGAGTTCGCATACGCTCTAGGCCACTATAAATTACAGGTAGAAACTACGACTGCGACTACGACTATGAATATGAGTAAGGAGGAAGGCCGGCAGGACCTGGAAAGTCTGGAAGACCCGTAAGGCCTGGAAGGCTTGAGTAAATGTTAACTGTATTTATTCTGAAGCACCAAGCTTTTTCTTCAAAGCATCTAGTTGCTCCTTCCGCCCCAGTAGTCTCCCTTCCTCTATTAATTTTTTTAACATTTCTTCAACATTAACAGGTGCAGACCTAGATTTAGATTGGATGTCGTGCTTCAACTTTTTATATTCTTCAAAATCTGCTGGATAATTACAAACTCTTGGTCTGTAATCTGAGTGTCTTCTAGAGCTTTTGAAATTATTAAGTTCATGCTAGTAAGTTTAGCTATCGCCAGGCTAGAAATGAGGTCGTGTTTTTCTAGTTTCTTAGATACTTTAGTATTAATTACACCAAGTAGAACTGACATCACTGAAGATAATCCGGCAGCAACCCCTAATCCAATACTAATTGGTATACCAATTCCAGTCACCAATAATCCCACGCTGGCAGCAGCTTCCGCTGCATTAATAACATTTAGACCAGTAGACACGTAATTTATTCCGCTATAAGCGCCGGAATACCTTCGTCTGCATCTAGAGTACTTTTAAATATATGATTCAATTTGAGTCCTAACTTTTCTTATTTCTTCCAGCCTGAACGTTTGAACGGCACTTAAGTTACTTAAGTCTAACGTTGGAGCACTGGGCTGCATTGGTTGTTCATCCACTAGGCCTACTGCTTCCACTATAGCAGGATACAATTTTGTCGCCATATTTTTAGTATGAAAAAAAGGCTTTTTATTAATTAACAATAATTAACTTGATTTTAGTTTATTAGCAAAATATTCTATTTGACTATCAGAAAATATCTGATCGCTGAAATAAAATGCTAACAGATCTACGTTGTCTAGGTTAATTTGCACTATTCTATCAATAGGATTTGGAACAGGGACAAAAGTTATCTTGGGCGAGGAAGTAAATACAGAGTACTGATTTTCATTTTCTCTTTTCTTCATAAATACTGTAATTCGTCTGGGATCCTCATCTAAATCAGCCCAACTTAGAGACACTTGCGGAATTACATTAACAACATTTCTCTGCGTAGGCTTGTGAGCAATTATGTCCAGTACTATCATAGCTGCACTACCTAGCTGTAAAGGAGGCTGCAGAACAACTCTGACATTTTTCCCGGCTGCATCACGCTTATGTAAAACATAGTTGCTTTTTTTGTAGGCTTTGATTTCTACGTTTTCTCGATTAGTTTCATCTGGCACTAGACTAACTAACATAGGTCCGGCATTGATAATTTTCTTAAATTTATTGTCTGGTCCCATAAAAGTGTAAGGGCTTTGACACTTGAATTTAATAAGCCAATCTAATTCCGTGTCTACAGGTGTTAAAGACCAGATATTTTCTCGTTTAGTAATAGCATACTTAAAATCGGGATCTACTTTACCGGCATTAAAATCCTTTAGCTGATCGATGGATGGTTTTTCTGGCAGTACTGACGGCGGCACTGGCGGCACTTCAGGTACTGCCGGCACTAGCGCTCGTTTATAATATCCATTTTGTGTAAATTCGAAACCGTAAATAGACCCAACATTAGCACTAGCATCAAAGTCGATTGTGTCTGCTAAGTCTTTCAGTTCAATGGTAGGACAGGTTACTGGAATTTGGGGGCCGATTGACATTGTATTTTAAAATATATTAAAATTAAACTTTATTTTATCTCAAGAATAATTGTAAGATCTTCAAAGTCTACAATTTCGTTGTTTTGGTTAGTTATTTTGAAGCAGAAACTAGTATGATAGTCTTGACTTAAGTGGCGTTTTTGAGGCAGAAATTTTAATGAAACTGGATCGCAGTAAGATTCTCTCTGAGTTGAGATTATCCTTAGCAATGTACTAGGAGTTCCGTTTACTAAGTTTTCCGATGTCTTCAGTTGATGAAGGTACACAAACAATCTATTATTAATTAACAAATTCATAGGTTTTGATCCAAAAAATTTCAAAGTACTGCGGGAGCTAGTGCTGCCAGATAAAGATAATTCATTGCCGTGGAAACCTAATATTTCTGCCAGCTTTGGCGCACGTGTAACGCTGGTAATGTCTTTATGCTGGGTTTTATGGAAAGTGAAAGCTACTATCAAGTTTGCAGGGTTCATTTTTGCTTCAATCGAATGAGGTTTAAACAATTCTTCAGTAAGTCTGCAGAAGTCATAATAGCCGGCATGATTAAAGTGCCTTTCTTTATTAATCATTATCTAGTTGTTGTTTAGATCATGACTAATATTTAACCATTTAACCGTGTAGAATATTTCGTGAAGGATTACGTTAAGGTCGCTGTTTGCGTTGTCAATAGGATGCCGAAGTTCAATGGGCACGCCTGATTTTACAGATTCGAAAGTTACAAACATATTTTTTAATATAATAAAAATGTATGCGCCTTATAAATATAATAAAGCTGCAAAGTATACTACAGGGCCTTATTATTATGAAAAAGCAGTCGACCTAACCAAGCTGACAATAGCTGTGGCAGCCAACGTCCATTTTGATACTAGCCCCCATAATATTTTTGATCATTACCTCAACCCAAACCTAACGAGCGACTTTTTAGCTAACCAATGGCTATGTGGGGGTATGCAGTTCTTTCAGAATCAAATTAATTTTGCAGTGTCATGCGCTACAACTGGTTGAGGAGTTTCTTACGTTCATCACCTTAATCACCCAGATCCTATGTTGAAGTCTATTTATCTGTTCCATTTGTATTGTCAAGTGAGACGGGTGTTGTCTGAACTTCAGGTTCAGTTACCTACTGACAAAAACTTTAATCCCTTTAACAACGGCTTTGACAAGAAAGCGTATCAAAGGTTGTGCAATGAATTCGGAATTGATACTAAAACAGACTTCAGACAAAAACTAGACCTCAATCATGGGATGGGAACTTTATTTAGATATGCTGTAGGTAATTTATACACGGGGCCTTACGTACCTGGATTCACATCATTTAACCACAACAGCCAGGTTCCTTTACTGTATATCAGACAAAAACAAAGTGCAGCATACAGCACTTTTATATTGGACACATCAAACGGATTTACCCAAATTGGGGTGGAAAGGTTGAATGAATCTATTCGTACGTACGCATGGTGCATTTTGGGGTCTCAAGCAGAAACACGAAGCAATATCATTGGGAGGGAACTAGCTTCGATGCACAAAAGCAGTTTCTAGCCAACATTGAAGATTCTATTAATTCGGCAGTAGATTTACCCGCGAGTATTAAAAGATATCAGGACACTTTAAAGTATGCTAGATCGAAAGTAGATTACGTAATAGGTTTAGGACTGTATATGTTGCCTTCAGATCTTCAGCTTAGGATAGGAACTATATCAAACTACAACAACAATATAGTGATTGCCGACCCCCAATTTCATATAGGCTACAATCCTACAATAAACACTTTGAATACAACGAACACAACGAATACAGTGAACACAGTGAATACAGTGAATACAGTGAATACGGCGATACGGTATTTACTGCTAATAATGAACCTTTAAGTTCCCCACCATTATCTCCACCGCTTCCGAGTTTGCCAAGTCTACCGGGTCCGGTGGTTATTGATCAAGGGATTTCACGTCTAGCGCTTACAGGTGGTTTACTGTTTGCTGGGTTAATTGGGATTTACTATTTTAAGTAGCCAGAGTAATATTATTATAAACAAAGACCACAGATGCTCAGACGCTCAGACAACAACTTTAGAAGCAGTATTAAATATCCATGAAAATACAGAACCTAATATTCCTGGAAGTGCGTCTACAAGTTTGTCACCTAAGCGTTTCAATAAGTTAGCTATGCTTTGTAACGTCTTTTTAATCCAGTCTTTAACCGGACTACCGCCGGATCCGCCAGGTCCACCAGGTCCGCCACCAATGCCTACGGTTCTAGTCAGTGCTAAGACTAGTGTGCTTATTGTCATCCCAACAGCTGTAAGAATGCTAAATATTGTAACGCCTTACTCTCTGAACAGTGTTTGAATTCTTTCTGCAAGTGTAGTGTCTTCATGCAAAATTGTATGCACCGTTTCTTTTATTCTGGCGAAATTAGTTATTATTTTTTCTCTGTTTATGGATAAGGCTTCTAGCCTTGCTGCACGTTCTGTGTAAAGGTCTGCGAGCCTCTTTTGGATCATCTGTTTTACCTCAATGCTTAAGTTCGCGTCATCAGCTTCTGCTAGTTTATTTTTTGTTTTTCTATATGTTTGTCGAGCTCACCGAGCTTGGCTAAATTCATCATTGTCTCCCCTCTCACAGATTGTAAAGCTTTATCTAAGCCTTGAAGTTCACGCAGTGGCAATAATAGTGGGTCATTGATAGTTTCCATAACCTGATCAATATTGGTGTCCTCATTTGTTTGTAAGGTTTTTAAGGTTGTTAAGGTTGTTAACTCTGTATTTATTTCTAATGCGGAGCCAGTTAAGTCATTTAAGTCTTGTAGTTCTATTTCTGAATTTGGTAACGATGCATCTATTCGTTGAAGTGAAGCTACTGCTTGGCGAAATTGCAATGCTTTGTTATCGGAAAGCCCCAATGATCGTATTACAGTCACTGGGAGTTTAGTTTTCAAAGTAGACCACGCATAAAATTTATCAGGATTCTTTGACATAGTTAACTGTACTCTCACTTTTTTACCGGATACAATAGTGTTTATAAACAAGTGATTATTTTTGTCTAGTTCGAAGTCGCTGGAACTAACATAGTCCGGTAACTCGCGCCCGATGTAATTGTAAAATTTATTGATTTTTCTGGCTTTTTGGGTTTCAGTTCCTTGACGTAATTCTTCTCCTATACTTGGTCTCGTTTGGCTCATGTCATCTCCTACCATTGAAAGCAGTGTAACGTCGTGGTCTTCATTAGGTTCATTAGGTTCATCAGGATTAAACACTTCATCCGGAGCTTCACCGCCTTCTGCCATTTTAAATATTTTTTTTTTCACATTAAAAATGCAAAGCTACGGAAACTTGTTAGACCCTACACGTCGATTGAGGACGCCTTTAGGCATCAAAGGTGAGAAAAGCACAATAATTATTACAAACAATCCAAGCAGCATAGAGCCTAATCAGCTACTAACCATAAGATTTCCAAATTTAGGCCCTGATGATGTAATAGTTCCGGGTAGTCCTAAATTAGGATTTAAAATTAGTCTGGATTCTGACGACGATCCTAACAGAACCATAGTCAACAATCTAGGTAGAGCTATAATTAAAAGAATGGTTATTAAACTTGATGGGCGAGAAATCCAAAGAATCAATGACGCTGGTGTTTTGTTTTGTTACACGGATCTGTGGCTGAGTAAATATGAAAGGGAAGATTTGGTTGGTCAGGGGATTCAAGCCGCCAATGTGGCAAAACTTCGAATCAAAGCTGGCGATGCTATCACTTCTAACAAAGGTGACAATGCACTAGCTGCTGTATACAAAAACAGGTTTTATTTTCCACTCGATTTTGAACTGCTACACAGTCATCTGCCATTTCATCAAGGTTCATTTAACGATAGGCTGTCTTACGAAATTATTTTTAATGATTATTCTCAAGTAGTAATTAGCTCTGACAATGATGCTAGCTATACAATTACAGACATCGCGCTTGAATATGAAGTGGTCACTCACGCTGAACTCAATAGGATGATCAGGGGCCAATATGACAAACTAGCAATTTATTATGATAGGATCGTTCGCTACAGACAGTTTAATAAAGATTTATTAGATGCACTCTGGACCATCAACATAAATTCACCTGCTCAAAGTTTTAAAGGTGTACTGTTGTTGTTTGTGAAAGAATCTAATTATAATCGTGACAGCAAGAATTTTATCAATCCTAATATTTCAAGTGTCTGTTGTGATTGAAGGTAAGCCTAATCAATTATTCGCTAATGGAATGATGGGGTTTCAACAGTTTGATGAGATTAGGAAAATCTTGGGTGGAGGTAGATTATGGACTGACACTGTGGATTTGATTTCTAAAGATCTTCATTTGCATGACACTCGACTGCAAGATTATCTTGTGAATAAGTTTGCGTTGTGGTTAGACTTTCGAACCATACCCACCAACGAACTTCATGGATCTGGAAGAAGAATTGAAAACGGAACATATAGTATAACAATTGAATTGCATAGGGAAGCAAGTGCTAGGTCAGAAGCAGTTACAGTATACATGTATATTATTATGGATGCTCAGCTAAACATTGAAAATGGAAGATTAAAAGATTTAGTATTAAAAATGACGTCCTTGTTACCTGGTGATCCTCATTGTGGAATGATCGTTGGCATGACGTCATGCGGAAAGACTGTCTTTGTTCTGGATTTGTTGGAAAAATATTACGCAGGCCACTTTGATTATATAGTTATCTTTTGTCCCACTGTTCAATATAATAAAACGTACTTAGAAAGGTCATTTATCTGGACAGATGAAAAAAATCTTTGTTGTTAATCCCAATGGCAAGCTCAACGAGTATTTAACCTATTTTTATAACCTATTTGAAAATGAAGGCAATATCCTTTTTGTAATCGATGATTGCAGTGCAGAAAAAGATATTGTATTAAAACGGAACATATTGAGCAAGCTGGCTTTCAGTGGGCGTCATGTGGGAATAAATGTGTGGCTAATCACGCAGAAGTATAACTCGATTTTAAAGGATTTTAGAGAACAAGTGAAATTTGTTTGCCTGTTTTATTGTAAAGACCGTGACAGCTTTGATAACTGTTAAAAAGAAAATGACGTAATTGAATCATAAGAGGAAAGAATTAAATTAAAAGAGCAACTAAAAAAAGGCAGACATTTTAAACTATTATTAAAAACTGACCAACCAACTGGCTATAAAATACTTACGTAAGTAAGTAAGTTCTTTAATAATTTAATTATTGTAAGTTATAAGTTCTTTTAAAAGTCCACTTAATTAAGTTAGATGTAAGTGCTAGTTTCCATGTACATGTAATGTAATGTAATGAAGTAAAAAAAAAAAGGTTGAAGGGAAGTTCTTTTATAATTCAGTTAAAGTTCTTTTATAATTCACTTAAAGTTGAACCTTGCGGATCTTACAAATAAAATTTCCCCACAATCTTTCGAAGTAAAATGTATATGGTAGTAAAAGGGTTTTATTATAATTTCCACACTCAACAATTCTATTAAAATGTTTTTCAAATTCTATTTCGCATGCAAATTTGAATTCCTTATTAATTTGGTGTTGTTTAGTATAGTTATTATACATAAATATGTATTTTGTAGGTAAGCCGGTGAAAAAGGTGGTCCAATATTCAAAATTCAATATTGCAAACATTGGTGAAAGGTCCTCTAATATACTTGGCAAGCTCCTTACTGTGTCCATCATTTTTAGACATTTTTATTTTCTTAATTAGAAAATCTTAATGGCTCTGTGTCTGGTGGAACTATCTGAAGTTCTTCTTTTACAAAATTTCTTTGCAGTGTTCTACGATCACTTCTTGGTCTTAAATAATATACAGGCGGATCAGTAGATAATGCTCTGTCAACTTCATAAACGCTTAATCACCAAATTGGGTCTGTAGCTCGTCTTCTAGTGTCATTAGCAACTTCTCCAGGCTGATAAAGGTATCTAACAGTTTTGTTCATCAAAGTTAGATCCGGCTGACCAGGCTTTGAAACGGTAACAATGGTCTGTTTCTTTTTAATAGCCTCAAATGGTTTTAATCCTGTAACTCTGGTTGGTTCTGAGTTCATTTCCCGTAAAACTCGAGGTAGCCTAATAACCCATTCTGTATTAGGGGTTTCAGTAAACAACTCTTTTGAATACTGATAAGTGAATAATCTTTCTGCCAGTTGCCGATTAAAGTTTTCTACAATACCCTGTGATCTGTGCAATCCAACAACTCCTCTTCTAACAGTTACATTATGTTTTAACAAAAGCTGGTTAACAGCTCCTTTGAATTCAGACCCTTCATCGCATTGAATAAGTCTAGGTAACCTTAGAGGCCCTCTTGAATAAATCACATTTAAGGCTTGAGCGACCTCAGCAGAATTTTTAGTCCTAAGAGCATGAGCGTCTTTAAACCTGGTAGCTATATCAATAACAGTAAGGGCATACCTGTATTTCTTTCTGTGTATTTTGTCATGGGGAAGATATAACAAATCTATTTGGTGTGTGTCATTTGGTCTGGAGTTTTCAAATTTTGGTCTTATTATTTTCTTCGGGGGTGGAAGATAGATTTGCCATACAGCTTGCTTCGATAACCATTGTTTAACTACGTTTGCTGACAAGCCAGTCTTTTCTACTAGTTTATTAACTGCCATCATCCCTTTCCAATATCCAGATTGAGAATAATATAATCTAGACAAACGTGAAGTCATTTTTATTTAGATTTATATTTTTGTTTAACGAGGTAATAAACTACTGTTATTCCAAACACAATTAAAATTAATTCTCCAGTTTCTGACATTGTAGGTGCAATGATAGGTGTGTAGTAATCAGATAACACTGGCTGTTTTAATGCAGGTAGTGTCGTGCCTGTAAATAAATAATATTGTTGCAAAGCTTCATCAACGTCTTCGAATGTTTTATCAGCATGACCTTCTTCTTTCAATCTTTTATTAAGAAAATCAAGCTGCATTAGTCTGTTTTTCTCGTATTCCGCCTGATCTTGTTGTAATTTTTCCATTGCTAAGTTATGCCGTTTTGATTCTTCTTTACTGTCCAGTTTCGAAAACAAATAATTTGATCCTGAAAAGGCTAAGGCATTCACAGCAGCAGAACCAAGGACCATTGCAGCACCGGCCATTTTTTTATTTAGTTTTGTAATTTGTATTTGGGCATGAGGGCTGCTGAGGACAGAGAAAGATGGAGTATGCTGGTTAAGCGATCATCTGTGGTGCCCCTACGACCTTCGGGTTATGGGACAGGATAGGATAGGATAGGAATTTGTATTTGTATTTAAAATGAATTGTGATGACTTGTTAATGCAAGAAGTTATTAATATTACTGCTACAGGTGTTGACAACGAGAAAAAAGACAGGCTGGTTGCAATAGTAGCTTCCGGGAAGTCAAAGTATTACCTCGGTGTTGACTTAACACCTGAACAAGTACAAAGACTGAGGCCGGAAGAGATCATTATATTACATAATAAATATGATAAAGTCCTCGGAGCTTTAATGGTTAAAAGTTTAGGGCATTCGATTGTGAAGCTATATACCAAAGCAGTGTCGACCTTTGTTACTTTAGATTGTGAGAATGATTTATTTGATGATTTGATTCAAGATCCAGTTATTGTTAATGGGATTAGTGAGGTATCAAGAAATTTGTATTATAAGTTTGGAAGCTTGTTGGCACCATTTTCAGCCGGGCTAATTACTTTTCAACACATAAATGTCTCTGCTATTAAAAATGGACTCTTCCAATCCGGAGATGGAGAAGGAGACGGAGGTGAAGAATTCGGAGAATCAACAGAACCCAGTGACAGTCACTAAACAAAAGAGCCTAGGAAGAATTGCAGCTGGAAAGAAGTTAGCAGAATTTAACAAGTTACATAGATGGAACAGACAAACAAAAGCAAAGATATTAAGAAAAAAGGAATCAGCGCTGCCAAAAGAAGAAACAATAATGCAACAAACATTAACAACAAACAAAGAATACGAATACGAATACGAATACGAATACGAATACGATCACTTTATTATCTCAATCAAAGAGAAATTCACACGTGGTGCCAGATATAAATGTTACAAGACGATAAAGGACAGTATAACAACAATAAACAGTAAACAGTAAAACAGGATACAAGTATATTAAGACATTACTAAATTAACCATTTTAAAACTGTAATCATAAGAATCATAAGAAGTTACATGGGGAATAGCAGATACCTATCACATGATTTACGTTCAGTGTCATAATCATGATATAAGGTATTGCAACATAACAATCACTGTTGGCAAGCAATATACAACAACGTAAGACTTTTAAATAAAGATGTTCATAAAAAAAATATAAAAATCGCTAAGCACATAGACCTACACTAAACAGAAATGTAAGATCACAGGGGCACATATTCACTATCTCATGCGGATTGGGCATTAATTGTATAAGTCATGCCACGCACACTGTCATAATAGAAGCATCATACGTTCAAATTCTCAATCATTTAATAAAGAGATTGCGGTGGGTATAAAACTATTTTTAGTGCGTACAGTTTTGAACTTTGGTGTCCTGTAGCGCCTACCCGAGGGCAGGAGATTGAAGTGGTGCGCGAGCACGTGACTGCTGTCTTGAAGTATGCGACGGGCTTTTCTCACCACTCGCCTTTCATACATCGCTTTCATACTCACTTGTTGCACTCCCACAACCTTCCCACAAACTCTCACCACTCTGTCCAACACATTCCTACTGTCCAAAGACAACCTTCCATACCAACATACAAATGAGAAAGTGAGAATGGAAGAGATGAACGAATCATAAAAGGTTTGGAGGATACGGTTTTGAACATGCAAGCGTCGGAGTTTCTGGAGGCAATAAATTCTAGATTGGCATTTTTTGTGAATACCATTGACGTTAGAAGAGAAGTTCAGCTTCTCGTCAATGATGGTGCCAAGGTACTTGTATTCTGTGACCCTCTCTACTGTAGCACCGCCAATGACGAGAGCGGGGATGGGGGCGGGGTTGCGGCGAAAATCAACGATTAGCTCTTTTGTTTTTTTTACGTTTAAGTCGAGGTAGTTTTCCTTGCACCAGGTGCTGAAAACTTCGACAGATGAGAAATACTGAGAATTTGAGTTTGACATGTCCACCAGGGCTGAGTCGTCCGAGTACTTAATGACCGGACAGGTGTCAGAGCCACGGCAGTCGTCGGTATACAACGTAAAAAGTACCGGCGAAATTACAGTGCCCTGGGGCGCACCGACAGAGGTTTGCTTGACAGAGGAAAGAGCAGAGTGAAAGCGGACAGCCTGGGACCTATTGACAAGAAATTGAACTATCCAAAGGACGAGTTTGGAGGGTACAGAGTAAGAAAGGAGCTTCTGGGCCATGAGATGAGGTTGGATAGTATTGAAAGCAGAACTGAAATCGATGAAGAGGACGCGGACGAAGGAGCTGGGGGTCTCTAGGTGAGTGTAGGCATTGTGAAGGAGGGTAAGAGTTGCGTCTTCAGTGCTGCGATTGGGTTTGTAGGCAAACTGTAGGGGGTCAGAGAATGGCTGAGTGTGAAAGAGTAGACGAGAGAGAACAATTTTTTCAAAACATTTCATGGCTATGGATGTTAGGGCTACGGGGCGATAGTCATTTAACTGCTTGGGTCGTGCGATCTTGGGGATGGGTGAGATAACAGAGTGCTTCCACACACTGGGCACGACACAGTCACGCAGGGACCAGGAAAACAGCTGGCTAAACACTACGCACAGCTGTGCCGCGCACCACCTCAAGGTCCGCCCTCCTATGCCATCGGGGCCTGCAGCCTTCTTTACATTCAATTTTTGAAACACTGATCTTACTGTGTCGCCATCGATATCAAAGTCTCTGTCATCAGCATCGGTATCTTCTTTCAAGCGCGTTATGATCTCTTCGACGTTATTTTTCGTATCATCGCGTTCAAAACGGCAATAAAAAGTGTTAAGATTTTCAGACATTTCTTGCTGTTCATTTAGAGGGAGGTCACTGCGTGCAGACTTATGTTTTTCCATGCCTGACAGAGTTTAAACCCTTGCCAGGCATCAGCCATGCTACCGCGTTCGAATTGCGCCTCAACCTTTTCTTTGTACTGCCTTCTCGCGTCTAACATTTCTTTCCGCAGCTTCGTTTGCACGCGCTTTCGCTCGGCTCGATCACCCGATTGGAATGCGGCTTTCTTTTCATTTAGCGTGGCTTTCAGCGACTTTGATATCCAAGGCTTGTTATTGGGAAATAATTTTATGGTCTTCGTTGGAATAACCAAATCTTCACAAAATTTTACATAATCAGAGACAACATCAGCAGCTTCATTCACACTCTCACTCGACTCAACAAACATATTCCAATCAGTACATTCGAAACAACCTTGCAACTGCTCAATGCTATCAGGAGACCACAGTTTGACTGTTTTCTTCACAACAGGTTGACATTTGATTTTAGGCAGATAAGCAGGGACAAGATGGACACAATCATGATCAGATTTACCAAGGGCGGGGAGAACAAAAGATTTAAAAGCATTGGGTATATTGCCATAGACACAATCAAGAGTGTTAGAAACAGTTTTACCTATGCGGGTTGGAATGGAAACATATTGATGAAATGAAGGAAGATGTTTATGTAAATCACTTTTGTTAAAATCTCCAGTGACAAAGTTAGGAGCGTCCGGCGAGACAGTTTGTAGGTCACGCACGACCTCAGCGACCTGTGCGGCTGCACGTGCCTTGTCGGCCCACGTAGGAATGTATACAACTGTGACGTAGATCTGACCGAATTCACGGGGCAAGTACCAAGGTCGCAGCGACACGGACAACAACTCAACATCCCGCGTATTCAATTGCTTACGCACAGTAACACTATTCCTACTACACCACCGTTCATTCACGTACAGGCACACGCCTCCGCCTGATTTCTTTTTACTAACTTCTACATCTCTATCAGTCCTGAAGGGCTCGCCAAAGCCGTTGAGTGCAATGCTACCATCATCAATCTTATCACAGAGCCAAGTCTCTGAAATACAAATCAAGCATGCATCCCTAAAATCAGACAAGTAGCTTGTATAGGCCTGTAACTCCTCAAAGTTCAGATTTTCCGATGTAGGCCTGATGGATCTTGCATTAGTCACAATCATAGATGGTAGCGATGGGCAATGTCTATATCTTCGTAGTCTTCTTCTCACACCTCCACGTCTTCCTCTCTTCTTTGTCTTCTTCTTCTTCATGTCTCGATCTTTCATCTTGTTCAGTCATCATCTCAGTCGGAAAGTCAGCAAATTGATGGGCTTTATTGTCAGCCACAGAACAAAAACTCAAAAGTACCTCTCTGCTGTATTGAAGTGTGGGCTGGGTGCCTGTACCCTGGCCATGGTGGCCGCCATGTTGTTCCGTCCCACTCACAACGACGACGGATTTGCACAAGGAAGACACGGTCACAGAAACCACCAACAGTCTCAAAACTTGCAGATTCCACATCTTGCATCACTTGTAAACAACTTTTACACGAAATGCACGTCAATAAACAACGTAAAACACATAAAAATATCGATAAACGGGACAGCACAGGCACCACAGGTTACGCCCGACTGAGAAGCGCGACCGGGGGGAAGAACCAATACAACTAGTACAACCAGTGCAATCTTCAAATAACATATATTATTTATGTATAGCCGGTGTAGTGGGTGCAAGTGGGTACATAATATATAAATACCGCCAAGGAAAAAATAAACAGAAACCCCCAAAACCACTTGTAGAAAAAGAAATTGAATCATCTCCATCATTGAAGCCATCATTAGATTTGTTTTCAATGCAGTAATAATGTATTATTATTTTTTTATTATATATAAAAATGACTGTACAATATGAACAAACAATTGTTAATCTTGGATACCATAGTGTCTTAGTGGGCTTAAATACAGCTTATGCTATGATTGCAAATCAAAAAGGAGGCACTGTGGTCTAATGGTAGTGCTTCGGCTTGCGGATCGGAAGGTCCCGGGTTCGAGCCCTGGCCGGGCCATTGTGTTGTGTCCCTGGGAAAGACACTTTACTCCTGTTTTCCTACTCCTTCGGATGAGAGTATAAACCGAGGTCTAGTCTGTGTCGCATACATTCCATCATAACGGACTTTAAAGATCCTGACGCTCATGTCCTAGACGGGTGAGTGCCGGTGACAAGAAAACACCCAGCATGCACCTAGGTCCTTCTCCCCCATCCCTGGCTGCCCAGGATTGTGCTCAGTTGTCCGTGCGTCAGACCATGCGCCCAAAGGCTGCGGGTGGGCGTCTCGGGCGGCTTGAGTTAGATCCTGTATCGGCCAGCGCCTTGAGCAGCTCTTGAGCTGGAAAAGCGCTATATAAGAACGATTAACTAACTAACTAACTAACTAAATCTCTTTTAAAAATGAAACCTATTGAATTAGGAAAAATGGATCTTTTAGATGCTGGTAAACTGGTTGGTATCTTTTCATTATCGTTATTTACTCGGGACTATCTTGTTAAACAAAAGATCATTCCAGCACATAGTAATGTGTAATGTTATACAACCATAATGAAGAAGGGTTGTAAATTTTTTTGTTTTAACCAAAGACGCAAGATATACGAATATATATTATATTTAGCAAATGCCGGATTTTTTTTTAAAAGCCCATAAAACAGCCCTATATTGCAATAAAATGGGGTCAGAAAAACAAGAGGGGCTTAAAGCCCATTTTGACAATCTCTGAGCGCTTTAACAACACTGGAAGCGTCCAAGAACCAAGAAGGTCCGGACGCCCTCGCGTTACCACTGCAAGACAAGACCATTTCATCACCTTGTCAGCTCTGAGGATGAGGTCTGCTACAGCAAACACCATCAGAAGACAGCTTCACGCAGCCAGCAATGCTAACGTCAGCGACCAGACAATGCGCAACCGTCTATACGAGGCAAACCTGCGATCAAGACGACCAGCAGTACGGCCTTTGCTCACCCCAGCTCACTGTGCAGCGCGTTTGGTCTGAGCTTGGTGTCATTTGGTGTGGACTAGGCAACATTGGTCAAGGGTGCTCTTTACAGACGAGTCTCGGTTCTCCTTGTCTTTCAACGACCGTCGAGTGAATGTTTGGAGGCGTCCACGGGAGCGTATTGCTGATGCGACGGTGCATGAGCATGACCGCTTTGGTGGTGGATCTGTCATGATGTGGGGTGGCTTCGCATTAAACTTCAGAACACCCCTGTTCCAAATTCATGGCAACTTAAATGGTACTGGCTACAGGGATAACGTCCTACAACCTAGGGTTCTCCCAGCTCTTCGGGCCATTGGGGAAGGTGCCATACTACAGGACGATAATGCCAGACCCCACCGAGCGCGTATCGTCAATGACTTCCTGCAACAACAGCACGTCATAAGGATGGATTGGCCGGCTCGATCATCCGATTTGAACCCCATAGAACATCTGTGGGATGTCTTGGGTCGACAGACACGGGCAAACCTCCCTCCAGGCGCTAACCTTGAAGTTCTGACCCAAGTTCCCCAGCAAGAGTGGTTGGCCATCCCAGGAAACATCCTCCATAACCTGATACGGTCCATGAGACAATGATGCCAAGACTGCATTGATGCAAACGGTTGCCACACCCGATACTGACTCTATAGATTTTTGGTTTCTACAGTTTTGATTTTGTAAATGAGGGGTATGTCCAGTTAAATTGAAGTTACTCGAAATTTAAGTGACTGATGTCTAAAATCTTTTTTGTTATTGATGCAGAAATGATTGCAATAAAATATGATGAACTAATATTTTGAATTTGTGTTTCTGATGTAAAGAGAGACCCATATGTCCAAGTGGGCAAACTTGTTTTTCCAACCTAGTTCCAGTCATTCGCCCAAAAAGGCAATCACCGAAGTCTAACGAAGCTCTCCGGTGTGTTACGAAATGATGCTTGCCTGACTACGACTAGTTGACATTAAAAATGATCGCTGTTGCTTCTAATTCTGTTCGATTTACACAGATTTAGCATTTCGCAACGGTATACTTTGTTAATATGAGCATAATTATTATCGACCATATTTAATAGTTGCGTTCCTTGATTTGCATTTTGTTAGTTCTTAGCAGTAGGCTAATAATAGCAGTGCCCATTTCCTGCCTAGAACCAGATAGAAGCTGTCTGCTAGAACCAAGTAGACACTGTTATACAGTATACATAGGTTTAATCTACAATATTATAAGTCAGTCTCAGCGCAGCGAAGAAGCTCACTAGCTGAATATAATTATTAGACCTGTATTGTTTGTTTTATACGTAAATAAATGTATAAACTATATCTATTCTAATTAATAATATTTAGGCCTATACTTTATAATATTGTAATCTTGAAATTTCCGGAGAAGGACGAGTAGGGCTAAGCGAATTTTTTTAATAACTCGAGATCAGAGTTACATTAATAGTTACTTATTGAGTTAAATTAAAAGCTAATTAGTTATTCATTGCTTACAGAGTCCAGCGGACTGCAAAGAGCCGAATCAGGACCACAAAATCGAGACCACAACTTCGCAAGTAGTAGTAGTAATGTAATTGCCGCCACTTAGATAAGAGAATTTCCATTCGCTCGTCAAACGCCTGTATTAATTTAGGGCCTGGTCAAGTAATGACGCACACGAAACACAGAAGTAGCATAGAGTTCATTTATTCGTAGTTAAAGAACGTTCACGAACAATGTCAACGTCTCATATAATAATACATATGTGTGTGTACATATCAGAATGGGGACAACTAATTTCTGTATATGACTATAAACTACTTCTTGTGCCAGACGATGTGTGGTAAAATACTGCGAAAAGAAAGAAACATAAACACAAGAAACATTAGCAAGTGTACCAAAACAATGTCTCAAAAACCCTTATTCAACAAGATACAATCAAAGCAATGAGACGGAAAGAATACACATACTGGAGGACAACTTATAGACAAATACTTTAGTTGATTTCAAAAAAGGACAATTTAGCTAAGGTTACGTGGAACCAAGCCAGAACAAACGAAGAAACAAACGCTTTATGTTCCTTTAACTTGCACGACGATTAGGCTACGTTTATTCTTTCAAGCCTCAAAACAATTGGCGCAAGACAATTTGACTATGCTCATCTAAACATTAGTCAATTCATTAATATAAACAATTCGGCTACGTTCACCCAACGAGCCTCGGTACGATGCCTAAACTAGGAAATACTCGTCGATGTCCTAGCTCAGTAAAACATTTATAAATGAATTAACATACGTAAACATTTAACAACATATTCTAGGAAATACACCTGAAGTCCCAAAACGTCGCTAACTACCTTTGCAGAGACCAAAACAGCAAAGCTTTAAGGAAAAACTGTATAAATACCCAAGTGGGTTAACATTTCGAATAAGGCCGATAATTCGACAAAAAACGTTATCTTCATTAAAGACCAAAACAGTTATCTTATTCGTCAAAACTTAGTCCGACAAATTGTGACGACAATTAGCTTTAATCAAGCCAAGACGTTCAGCATAATCAGCGCGTTATGACTGACCACAAGCTAAAAACAAATAAACTTGACTTTTCCTTATTTACAAATCCTGAACAAAGTGTTCACCTTAATAATTCTTCTGACAAAGCAGACCGGGTTCCAAGCAAAATGAATTCTAGAAAATCAAAAGCTTACAGAATATCCGAATCAAATCAATTTGCAGAAAAGGCATGAAATCAGTCACTAAAACGAGAAAATCATAAAGGTCATAATCATTTGCACAAATCAACAAAAATATATGCAAAACGCAAAATAACTATAAGTACCTTATGACCGCTGTAAGACGTTTGGAAACCACACAGATCCAAAAGGCGACAACAACGTCTGGTACCAAAGGCAGGTAAAATACAACTTTCCACAAAACACTCTACAACTCTACAAAGGGTGAACACCACATTTAAATTCTATCTTTCAAAACAGGTGAGTACAACTTTTATATCATATAAACTAAAAACGACGCAACCTTCTCTCAGACCCAGCAATCTAACTAACCAGAAAAAGCTGAAACAAACGTTTATATCTGTTACTATCAAAACTCGGTCTTGCGTCATAATCTCGATCTCATGAGAAAAAATACGCAAACAATATTTACAAACGAAACACAGTTCACCAATAATATTCAAACTCATATCAAAACTCTGCACGCTTTTGCCACTGACTTGAGAGAGCAATAGATCCGGAGAGAGGGTGAGAGAGAGGAAGGAGGGGAAACACGACAATCACAAAGAGAAGAATCACGACAATCACAGTTAGAGGGGTAAGAAAGACAGGCACCAAAAACAAGTGAAAGAAAATAAATGAACAGTCCAGTCATAAAACCAAAAGATGCGTCGGGTTGGCCAATGAGGTGATGATACGTCTTGTCAGTCAAAATCAATAAAACCAAACAAAAGAAAACGATAGAAAGAAGAAGCAACATGCAGTAGAGAGGAAAAAGAGGACAGATAAACGGAGGACACTTTACACACTAAGAAAGTACATGATATCACAAATAAAACACTTTCTCTCTCTCTCTAGATCAATAGCCCATAATTAGTTTCAAAAGGTATCTAATTACATATTGGTCACACATGACTCATAGGCATGCACACACCCGGCCTTAATTATGTCCAGATAATTAAAACACTTGAAATCAATAACATTAACATTTCTACAATCACACCAGGAGGCGTTATTGGTACAACAACCAAAAAATACATGCAGCATTCAGCTTTCAATCAATCAATTCAATCGTTCGTAGCTATAGTTGTGGCCATGTTCTGGTTACCTCCTCCTCTGCTGTCATTCCCTCGCTTGTCATCTCTTCGGCCGGCATTTTCCCCACCATCTCGTTTCATGTACACAAAGTCCTTCTCGTGTAGGCATTTTTTTGTTACAAATGCCGCACACCTCTCTGTTGTCACACTGACGCGATTTGTGCTCCTTGCTTATCAGGCAGCCAAAGCAGAGGTTTGATTTCAAAATGAAAGTCCTTTTCTCAGCAACGGGCTTCTTGGCGAAAACTTCACACTGACCCAGGTTATGGCTTGTTTGGGTACAGAATTCGCAGAAGGAGGAAGTCTCCGACCGGGTAGACAGGGCATTCTTCTTGGACGGCGCGCTGAGTGTGTTGGGCGATGTGACCCTTGTAGACGTAGGAGGGAAAGCTCCGGAGCCGAATACTGGGTCGTTGCTAATATCGGCTTCCTGTGTCACAAAGTTTACAAGTTCAGCGAAATTGGGGTACCTTTCGTGTTCGATCTTCGTCCGGGACACGTTCCGGCACCAGCGGTGTACCATCCAGTCGGGGAGTTTGCCGATGATACGCTTTAGGTATTGGGCGTCGTCTAAAATCCCCAATCCTCCTACCTCCTTGGCTGCAACGGCACACTGCTGAAGAAAATCCGCAAGCCGTCTAAGTCCCAAGTAATCTCGGCTTTTAACGTTGGCCCACTCGTCCAACTTTGTTCTGAAAGCTTGTGAAACCACGTAACTGTTGCCGTACCTTCTTTCCAAAACTGACATTGCCTTGTCGTAGGCCTCGGGTTCGCTCAGCAGGAAGAATCCAGCCACGGCGTCCTTCGCTGTTCCTCCCAGGTAGCGCTGGAGATACAGGAGTTTCTCGCTCGATGCTATCCTCTGTCTTTGAATCAGAAAAGAAAAAGCAATCTTCCAGGTTGGATAGAGGAGCGGGTCGCCGTGGAAGATAGACGGTTCTTGCATGGGAAGTCTATTCAGCAGGAGAGCGTCCGACAGCGTTTGGGCAAGTGAGTCTGTGGAGGTGTACTGCATCTGGAGCGGAGCTGGAACAGATCTGGGTTCCTCATAAGACGACGGGTAAATACCTCTGGGTGCCGCAAGGCGATCAAAGTCAATGTTCGTGGGACCGTTCTCTGGAACACCTACTCTGGGGAGGTGACACGAGGTGGGAGAGAACGTAGAACCATTAGGGCTCGGCACGAAGATCTTTGCCTCTGGGCGCAAATGTCTCTCTGCAAAGTGTACAGAGCGGAGAGGGAGGGGTTGGTAGGTGGAAGGCATGGGGTCCGCTGGTGCGGACAGATAAGCATGCCTCTCCTGCTGCTCTGGAATCTCCGGAGGCCTGTGGTGACGGTCAGCGTGCAGGGTGTCGAAGTTGCGAGCAGCAGCTGTGTCGAGATGCGCAGAGAGACGGTGACCCTCGTACGATGCACTCGGGAATACACCAGGGGGTTGCTGCCAGGGTATCGATGTCTGGTGATAACGAGACGACACCCTAGGAGAGGACGCGAAAGAGTACACGGTCGTGGTGGTGGTCGTCGTAGAGGTGCGGGCCATGTACCTGACGCAATCCAAGGAAGCGTCAACGGTCGCAGTAGTGCCCACTCCCCTCCCGTGGCTCTCCAGGCGAGCGGTAGCGGGGGGAATGAAGAGGGCGTGGCTTCCGACGGGGTCATCATTCACGACCCTGACGGTAGCAGAAGTCGTGAAAGCGGGAACGGCGTCTCCGGCCTCCCTGAGAGCGGAAGCTGAAATGATGGCGTCGGCAGCTCTGTCTACGGTAGCCTTCGAAGTCACCGTGGTGATGGCAGCAGGGTGGCCCATGGAGGGCTGGTCCTGTCCGGGATGATGTTCCACGGCAGCATCTCCTCTTCCTCCTAACATGCTAGTGTTTGCGACTATCGGGGAGGGAGTTGCCTGTGGGGCAGCTAGTGTAGTCGATGTGGGAGACTGAGGGTGGAAGTGAGTGTTAAGCAGATTTACCGGGGGGAGAAAGGGAGGATTCTGAGGGTGAGCATCAGCTTGTTCTAGTACGCTTAGCATGGCTGCATTAGTTTTTATCTCAATGTCTGCTCTCAGTAACTCTAGCTGTCTAACACTTTCTCTTTTCCTTTTTTCGAACTGCATTTAGCTTTAGCTTCTGCTATCTTTCTGGCAGCCTCTTGATCGGCCTCTTCTCTCTTTCTAGCAGCTTCTAGTCTTTTTCTAGCAGCCTCTTGTTCGACCCTAGTAGCCTCTTGATCGGCCTCTTCTCTCTTTCTAGCAGCTTCTTGTTCGACCCTAATAGCCTCTTGATTGGCCTCTTCTCTCTTTCTAGCAGCTTCTTGTTCGACCCTAATAGCCTCTTGATTGGCCTCTTCTCTCTTTCTAGCAGCTTCTTGTTCGACCCTAATAGCCTCTTCCTCAACCCTAGTAGCCTCTTGATCTGCAATTCTTTTCCACTCTATAGCCTGTTCCTCAGCCACTCTGGCACTCTCCTGTTCGTCTAGCTCATCTATCAGTCTCACGTGTTCGCTTTCTAAAGCTAGGCCTGCGCGTCTAGCACTGAGAGAAGCGGCCTTCATCCTAACCTCGAGTTTGAGGGAAGCTGTGGAGATTATGCTAGAATTAGCTGACGACCTAACGGAAGATCCCCTAGATGAGACACTGGCATCCCTTTTCTTGGTCGATCGGTGGCTAAGCGCTTTGCTACCATGATGCGAACTAGTTCTTGTAAGAACTTCAACAGTCCCTTCGTTCACGGCACGCACTATGTTAGATATAACCTCTTGGGCTTGCATCTGAGCATTCTCCCAGTCTTCTAACGTCACTTCACCACCGCCTAGCTTAACTAGCTTCTCTTGAATTTCTCCGAGTTCACTGCGCATCTGAGAAATCTGCACTCTTGCCCTTGCTAGTTTTTCTAGATTGGGTTCGTCTTTGCCCAATTCTTTCACTGCCGTAGCAATAGCCTTCACCAGCAGAGACCTTTGTGACCGAAAGAGTTCTGTCTTTATTTCAATGTTGTATGCTTTGCCTTTCTCAGTAGGTTTGGGTTCGCGTTTGGATCTAGTGACATCTTCAGGCTGTACTGGTATCTCAGTCTCTGTTTCACCATCTTTTACCTCATCTTTCGACTCGTGTTTCACAGGGGAGACTATTCCCTCTTCTATCTCTTCCTTATCCATGATAAGATCAATGTTCAGTTCTTAGTATTGCAAGACGTGGCCAAAACGAAGAAAGTTATATTCTTCCCGGAAGCTGGTTATTCATTTAAAGAACACCTGAGCAAGGCTTAGCGATACTGGTTAAAGAGTAGTTGCTGGGTCTAGGTTGGTCGCAATTAAAACAGAATAAAAGTCTTGTTGTCTAAATGCTTGTTTGAGCAACAACTAGCAGACAATGATTATTCTTGTTTACGATATTCGTCTACCAAGTCATATTCAAAGTGCACTGCAGGAACCGAGCGAGAGAAAACTCTATCCCACAAACTGTAATAAATCCTAAATTCAAAGGGGGGTGACGAGAGGCTCGAAGTATTTTACTGTAATTGCCGCCACTTAGATAAGAGAATTTCCATTCGCTCGTCAAACGCCTGTATTAATTTAGGGCCTGGTCAAGTAATGACGCACACGAAACACAGAAGTAGCATAGAGTTCATTTATTCGTAGTTAAAGAACGTTCACGAACAATGTCAACGTCTCATATAATAATACATATGTGTGTGTACATATCAGAATGGGGACAACTAATTTCTGTATATGACTATAAACTACTTCTTGTGCCAGACGATGTGTGGTAAAATACTGCGAAAAGAAAGAAACATAAACACAAGAAACATTAGCAAGTGTACCAAAACAATGTCTCAAAAACCCTTATTCAACAAGATACAATCAAAGCAATGAGACGGAAAGAATACACATACTGGAGGACAACTTATAGACAAATACTTTAGTTGATTTCAAAAAAGGACAATTTAGCTAAGGTTACGTGGAACCAAGCCAGAACAAACGAAGAAACAAACGCTTTATGTTCCTTTAACTTGCACGACGATTAGGCTACGTTTATTCTTTCAAGCCTCAAAACAATTGGCGCAAGACAATTTGACTATGCTCATCTAAACATTAGTCAATTCATTAATATAAACTTCGGCTACGTTCACCCAACGAGCCTCGGTACGATGCCTAAACTAGGAAATACTCGTCGATGTCCTAGCTCAGTAAAACATTTATAAATGAATTAACATACGTAAACATTTAACAACATATTCTAGGAAATACACCTGAAGTCCCAAAACGTCGCTAACTACCTTTGCAGAGACCAAAACAGCAAAGCTTTAAGGAAAAACTGTATAAATACCCAAGTGGGTTAACATTTCGAATAAGGCCGATAATTCGACAAAAACGTTATCTTCATTAAAGACCAAAACAGTTATCTTTTTCGTCAAAACTTAGTCCGACAAATTGTGACGACAATTAGCTTTAATCAAGCCAAGACGTTCAGCATAATCAGCGCGTTATGACTGACCACAAGCTAAAAACAAATAAACTTGACTTTTCCTTATTTACAAATCCTGAACAAAGTGTTCACCTTAATAATTCTTCTGACAAAGCAGACCGGGTTCCAAGCAAAATGAATTCTAGAAAATCAAAAGCTTACAGAATATCCGAATCAAATCAATTTGCAGAAAAGGCATGAAATCAGTCACTAAAACGAGAAAATCATAAAGGTCATAATCATTTGCACAAATCAACAAAAATATATGCAAAACGCAAAATAACTATAAGTACCTTATGACCGCTGTAAGACGTTTGGAAACCACACAGATCCAAAAGGCGACAACAACGTCTGGTACCAAAGGCAGGTAAAATACAACTTTCCACAAAACTCTACAACTCTACAAAGGGTGAACACCACATTTAAATTCTATCTTTCAAAACAGGTGAGTACAACTTTTATATCATATAAACTAAAAACGACGCAACCTTCTCTCAGACCCAGCAATCTAACTAACCAGAAAAAGCTGAAACAAACGTTTATATCTGTTACTATCAAAACTCGGTCTTGCGTCATAATCTCGATCTCATGAGAAAAAATACGCAAACAATATTTACAAACGAAACACAGTTCACCAATAATATTCAAACTCATATCAAAACTCTGCACGCTTTTGCCACTGACTTGAGAGAGCAATAGATCCGGAGAGAGGGTGAGAGAGAGGAAGGAGGGGAAACACGACAATCACAAAGAGAAGAATCACGACAATCACAGTTAGAGGGGTAAGAAAGACAGGCACCAAAAACAAGTGAAAGAAAATAAATGAACAGTCCAGTCATAAAACCAAAAGATGCGTCGGGTTGGCCAATGAGGTGATGATACGTCTTGTCAGTCAAAATCAATAAAACCAAACAAAAGAAAACGATAGAAAGAAGAAGCAACATGCAGTAGAGAGGAAAAAGAGGACAGATAAACGGAGGACACTTTACACACTAAGAAAGTACATGATATCACAAATAAAACACTTTCTCTCTCTCTCTAGATCAATAGCCCATAATTAGTTTCAAAAGGTATCTAATTACATATTGGTCACACATGACTCATAGGCATGCACAGTAGTAGTAGTAGTAGTAGTAGTAGTAGTAGTAGTAGTAGTAGTAGTAGTAGTAGTAGTAGTAGTAGTATAGTTATTTAGTTAAATCTTTAATTTATTTATTTGTTTTGTTTGTGTGTTCTTCTTCTTCTTCTTCTTCTTCTTCTTCTTATTTGTTTCTTTTCATTATTATTATTATTATTATTATTATTATTATTATTATTATTATTATTATTATTATTATTATTATTGTTATTATTATTATTATTATTATTATTATTATTATTATTATTATTATTATTATTATTATTATTTCAACTTTTAAACAAATAAAAGAATAGTCAAGTGTGCTGCTGTGCGTGCTCAATGGTGTAAATATGGTCAGTGACGTTTTGTTTGTTTTTGCTGAGGTTGGGTGTAACCCGAAATATTCAGAATGAGATGGTGTTACTGGTTATTTTTTCTTACAGATTTGCCAAAGATTTCAGATGATTTATAACAATTTCCGCCCGCCACGCAACCTTTTTTTAATGCGTGTTTCTCATTAAAATACATATCATTGAAATACATATAACAAATTTACTGTATCAGTTAAAAAGAATAATATTAGTTAAATAAATAATTGCTTTGGTGCTTGCAATAAAAATTTCACTGTTTTTTGAGACCATTATAAACTTGCTTTGCCTTGTTGTGCTGAAGGGACATCAACGTATCCATAGCGCTTTGAAGTTTTGTCATATATAGATGTGAAATCGTTGTATATGTGCGTTATGTGTTATGTATTACTTTTACTCTTTTATTACTTATTGTGTCAGTATATTATTCATCATAAAATAAAAATAATAATAATACTAACTGTTTCAAAATGCAAATCTCGACTTGAGCTTGAAGCTGTGCAGGTCGAAATAGAATTAGAACTAGAAGCAACAACGGCTATTTTTATGCACAGATGTTTCAGCACAGGCTCTGAAGTCTTTTCTTTTGTCTTTGTAAACTCCTAAATACGTACGTAGTATAGTATGTAATTGAGGCCTGCGAAAGACGAGACTTCCAAGCCTGTGGTTTCACATAGTCCTGCCAGCATTCGTTCGTAAAACATCGGATAGCTTCGCTCGACTTGGGTAGAGCTTCGTTCGACTTCGGTAATTGCCTTTTTCGGGAAAAGTATAGTATGTAATTGAGGCCTGCGAAAGACGAGACTTCCAAGCCTGTGGTTTCACATAGTCCTGCCAGCATTCGTTCGTAAAACATCGGATAGCTTCGCTCGACTTGGGTAGAGCTTCGTTCGACTTCGGTAATTGCCTTTTTCGGGAAAGTGACTGGAACTAGGTTGGAAAAAACAAGTTCGCAAGTGGCCCTTGTATTATTTTGAGTAGTATATGTTAATTTGTTAAGGGACAGATTGGAAGATTAGACTGTATCATTAGTCTAAAATATTTATCCCTAATACAAAAGTTTCAAGTTTCAAGTTTCTCTCTCTCTTTCTTTATCTCTCTCTGTCTCTCTCTCTGTCTCTCTCTTTCTCTCTCTCTCTCTCTCTCTCTCTCTCTCTCTCTCTCTGTGTCTCCCTCTCTGTCTCTCACTCGGTCGCTGACAGCCGTTGGGAACAGACGCTTTGACAAGAGCTCTCGCAGTGCCTAGCAGTAGTAGGCTTATTAACAGTTGAACATAGTTCTACTACGGTGTAGTCTACAGTGTTAGTGTTGACTTCGCCAATTCATGTGTTATCTTTACCTCACCTGAAAGTATCATACAACAAGTTTCATGACTATTGACATCTTGGACTTTTTGTACTAATTCTGGCACGTTGCTTTTTTGTGGCGGACATTTCAACGTCAACATTTCTGAGTCTCCTTTTTATTTTGACTCCATTGATGCTTGTTCATTGTGTGAAATCTTCAAAAGGAACAATTATTTGTTTATAGCACAAAAGAGATGCGACTGAACCATTGACTTTCGATGAAAAGGCGAGTAGAATATTATCGCTCGATTGTTGTTGTCGTCGTTGGCTGGACATTTTTGTTCTTTTTTTCTTTTCTATTCTTCATTCCTTCGAAACAAGGAAGATATCATGTATCGTCGTACGTAGAAATTCACGCGTTGCAAGCATTGTTGAACAAAAACTAATTGACAACTGTATCAAGGAAACTAATTAAAAAGTATATCCAAGTAAGTCGGTCAATCATCGGTATTTTCTATTGCTTCGAGTTGTGAATCATTCTTCACTTACACGGCATATCTGCAACAAACTCAGCCAGCCAATTAGCGACGACAGAAACTAACGCATAAATAATGGAAAAGAATCAGCTTTATTCAGAATTGCATGAGCATTTGGAAAACAAGTTTACACTGGTACTCAGTTTAATTGAAAATCAGGGCGTGCAATTACGGAGCCACTTAGACGATACATTCATAAAATTAGACAAATCTGTCGGACTCGTCCAAGTTGATATAAACAAACTATTCCAAGAATCTCAAATGATGCGATCAGAGGTCACCGACCTCCAAGGAAATGTCTCCAGTGTCATTTCGAGATTGGAGGCGTTTGATGAAGAGTTAGACCGTATTGATGCAGCAGAGAGGAAGAGAAATGTGAAAATCTTGGGTGTGCCAGAGTCCAGAGAAGACAGACGTCAGACTGTGGAAGCTATTGTTGATTTATTGAATGAACATTCTGTATATTCTGATTGGAAATTGTACGACTTCGAGTCGGCATACAGAGTAGGCAGTGGACGCGGTCCGAGACCTATTATTGTCGTCTTCAATCGCCTGTGTGACAAGCTGGATGTCGTGAGGGACTCGGGTCTTCGTGAAAGTCTTAAAAAAAGAACATCATACTGGCAGCTGATCTTACAGGTCGGCAACGAAGAAAACTCCAAGATTACAAAAGCCAAGGGAAAATTGCCTACTACAAGAGTGGCAAGTTGTACGTTCAGGGGGGGGGGGGGGGTTAACCCAGAGACCGGGGAGACCAACACAAGCTTCCGCCCACTTCTATCAACCTCGGCAACCACTGACTCAGCCCCATGCCTTCCAACCATACCTGCGTTCGAACACCGGCTGTGAACCAGGAACAGCTGCACACTCGACACTAGCTGCAAGCCACCTTGGCGTGCCCGCGGGCAACAACATGAACAACCAACGACCCATTTTCCCTGGTACCTCGTTTTACTCCATGCCGCACCCTCTACATCCTCACGTCGCACCACCTCATCCGTATCATACATCCCAGTGGCCTCCTTAGCCAAGAGCTGGATCAGACTGCAGTGTAGCATACGAAAGTTTGTTGTCAAAGAGAAAAACACATGACTTTTGGGGTGTACCTTGCAGTGTGACTTCAGCAAACTCAGGTGACGTCACAAGAATGAGTGGCATGGCTAATTGTGAGCGTGACAGAGACGACCGTACTGGTGCGATGCCAGACCAACAGACGTACAGTGAAGCTACTTTGCACGTGAACACTGCGCGACCGCAGCCACGCATCGAACAGGCTGTGAACAGAACAGAAACACAGTTGAAGCCTGGCGATCCAAATGCACAAGTTCGGAGCGCTCATATGGATTCGCTCCTGTCGCGCACAGACAAAGTCACGGAAAACAAACACATATTAGCAGAAGATAATAGAAAAGAGCAACGCGATCAACAGGGTAAGGACAAGAAAGACAATGATGCTGACGACTGGGATTTAACTGATGAAGAACTTCCTGCTGATACAAACATGCTGGAAGATGAAGATGATTTGAATGTGGACAAACCTGAGCAGGATGACGAAGACAATACTGCGACCACAGCAAAACCTATGAATGATGAACAACAGAACATAGAACAAGTAGAAACACAAAATGGGGATTCCCCGAAGTCGTACACAAACGCTTACCAGTCACTAATGCAAACCACAGAAGATTCTGCACCTGATCACGGACACGACAAGTCTACAGATTCCACAATACATTCTGAAGACCAACGTCAACAGTCAGTCTCTTCCACAATGCAGCTTGAAGACAAACGTCAACAGCCAGTTTCTTCCACAATGCAGTATGAAAACCAACGTCAACAGTCAGTTTCTTCCACAATGCAGTATGAAAACCAACGTCAACAGTCAGTTTCTTCCACAATGCAGTATGAAAACCAACGTCAACAGTCAGTTTCTTCCACAATGCAGTATGAAAACCAACGTCAACAGTCAGTTTCTTCCACAATGCAGTATGAAAACCAACGTCAACAGTCAGTTTCTTCCACAATGCAGTATGAAAACCAACGTCAACAGTCAGTTTCTTCCACAATGCAGTCTGGAGACCAACGTCAGCATTCAGCTTCTCCTGTGCTCAACGATGTCCAAAACCAACCTACTGAACAAACGCAAACCGACGACAGAAAACAGCATGCTGCACATGAGAGTCAGAGTGAATGTGTTCTTCACGACGCAACACAAGACACCTCAAGGAACGCCAGGGAGACCGCTGACACTGCTGTCGCTGTGAAGTCTAACAACAAAGACAACGCAGTCATCCTGAACAGTCGACAGGCTAAACAAAGCAGGGTACAAGGAGACGTCCCCAGAAGAGATCCAATATCTAGAAACCTACGATCGGGATCCAGTAGCAAGCAAATCAGCATTAAAGATTCGCTATTGTCACAAGGCACTGCAGCGACAATATCAGCTCACAGTGCTAAATAGGAATTAGGCCACGCCCCAAGAACCGTCGTTGAAGCTGTTGACAATACAACCACTTCACATCAGAAGATACACACTGCACAACCTCAAAATCCAAACCATCTGAATCATGTTCAGAGTTATACATACAACACAGAAATACATGGCCACAGGCTCAAGGACGCTAAAAAAAGGTAAAGGTAGTCCCATAGCCTTGTGGCCGTAGGGGAGCGTGATGTTGGAGATCACACTTATCTTGGGCCAGCGTAATGAGGGTGATGCCCAACTCTCTCCCTCGCTGCTTTACCTTCCCCACCCTCAAGAGAGTAGGTACTCAATCACAGTTGAGTCAACTGGGGGCGTTGTTGTTTGTCGCTTCACACCTTGGCGGTCACCCATCCAAGTGCTAACCGCACCGGACGGTGCTTCACTTTCGACACAGTAGCGAGTGCTCCAACCACTGCACTATCCGACACCCCTTAAGGCAATTAATTAACAGTCCAGTGAACGTCAATTTCAGCACACTGCACACATGAAGCGGGTTAACGCACCGCAACAGTTTTTACGTCTTCTTAATTATAATGTAAGAGGTTTAGCAACCCATATTGACAATACTTCATTTATTTCATACGTTTCAAGGTTTGACATTGTTTGTCTAACAGAGACACATGTAAGAAGAGACTTTAACACAAGTGTATTTTCGGATTTTGAAATATTTTCAGTAGATGGTCATAAACTGTCTAGACACGGCAGACTGGCAGGCGGTGTGATGATACTGGTCAAAAAGACGATCTCAACTTTTGTCGACAGAGTAGCATGTGACGTTGAAAATGTTGTTGTTCTGAACTGTAAAAAAGAACTAGTTAGGTCTGATAAAGATATTATTTTGTTTGGCTGTTATTTTCCTCCCCATGACTCTAACTTCTGGAGCACGTCTAAGAGCGGATTTGGACTGGAAGCATTGGAAAAATGTATGCTGGATGTTCATAATATAATGAATGATTTTCACATTTTGATATGCGGAGATTTAAATGCTCGAACTGGGTCGCTAAATAGCACTTTAAACTCAGATGACCTGGACATCTTGACCGAGGCTGAGGTCGCCTTCCCCCGATCTTCACAGGATGCTGGTGTTAATACCTTTGGACAACAACTATTGGAGTTATGCAACATGTCTGACATTGTGGAATGTTGCCATTCGCTCAAAAGAGCGCTATTCATTATTTCGATCATTTAAATTTGATTTTAAAAAAGAAAGCTACATTACCAACATTGACATATATTGTTTCCGCGTTGCTCTGACTCAACTCAGATTTGGCGTTCTTCCAATAAATAGCAATATGTATAGATACTCAGAAACAGTCAGTGATAAATATTGTATTTTTTGCAAAAACATTATTGAAGATGAACAACACTTTTTTTTTAAATTGTCCTCTGTATGACGATCTAAGATCCCGCTTCCTAAGTAACCAGCCAAGTAATGTTTCCAATCTCCTGTCATTACACAACAGTAAACGTTACACAACAGTTAGCAAGTATACTTATCACGTCATTTGTAGAAGAAAGAAATTAGCTGAAGCTATCGATGATACCTAGATAGTTTTAATTTTTTACCAAAAATATTAACTAGATAACGCTTTTTGTTTGTCTTAAGATAATTAAAATGTGTCCTCATGTTGGTTTTTTCCCCCTCAACTGCTTATGACAGATACATGTATGTGTATGTGTGTATGTGTGTGTATGCGTGTGTATATGTATATATATGTACATGTGTGTGTATGTATATGCGTGTATATGTGTGTATGTGTATGTTGCTTCTTAATTGTAGGGAAAGTAAACCCGGTTTTTGTGAATTAGTGTTGCTTTGGTAGAAATTAGCACAAATTGTGTAGAGTACTGGAAGTATAGACTTTACATAATTATGATATGGCAGAAGAGTATCACTCGCGACTGTCCCTTCCCCAACTGTACCACAAGCGTGTGAATGTGTATGTCTTCGCGCATGGGGCGCGTGTGTTTGCAGGGGCGAATGGCCATAAAGCAATAAACTGTTAAAGTCTAAAAAATGTCTCTCTGTCTCTCTCTCTCGCTTAATTCCAATAATACTACTATGGATCAAAACAATCAGTGTTCCAGTATTGAGATTTTGTGTCTTCATTGTACTTATAACGGTATGTGTATCTTTGTGTTGACAGAAGACATGACCAAAGCAGGCCACAGCAGCACAACACAGTCTGTGACCACCACAATGTCCACTGCCACTCCTTCCTCACCCACTGTAGACCCCATGACGGCCTGTCCACGTCGCGTGTTTGCCATGACACCAGCCTGTGACGACAAAATAAAGAATGCTGAGATCAGTTCCATCATCAGCACACAGGACGGTCAGACACTGGTGATGGCGGACTGTCACAACTCAAAGGTGAAGTTGTTGGACATGAATCATCCACACACTGTGTCCCACTCTCTCACGATGAAAGAGAAACCAGAAACACTTGCCTTGCTGAACGACGGGATAGTCGCCATGACAACGCTGGAGTCTATTATCTACTTGATGAAAGTTACCAACACAGTTACTGTGACGTCACGCATCAAAACTGACATTAGGTACACAGGCATTGCTGGTCACAGTGATGGAACTCTCATCGTCAGTTGTCTTAGAGTTCACAACAAGGGCGTAGCTAGCATAAAGATTATCAGACGTAATGGGAACGTAGTGAGGACCATCACTGACAGCAACAAACTGAACACACTGCGGTCGCCGCTTTATCTTTGTGTTGTTAAGAACGCAGTCCTGGTGTCGGACATGAACAGTCACACAGTGTTCACAGTGGACGTGAGTACCGGTCTTCTCGTGGACACTCTGACCCATGATGAGATGAAATATCCAAGACAAGTAACAACAGACGCATCAGGACACGTTTACATCGCCATTAAAGATGGTCATTGTGTTCTGTTGAAGTCATCAGGAGGTCAGTGGAGGAAACTTCTTACAGCATCGGACCACAGTGACCAGGGTTATGACCGTCCTTGTTCAGTCTGTGTGACTGGCTGTGGACGTCTGATTGTGGGATGGATGCACACCTGTTTATGTGAAAGTCGTGTGATGTGCTACGACCTGTGATACTTATATCGGTAGAGCTCTTCACTGTGTCAGTATCAGTGGCTGTGACACTGCTATCTGTAGTGCTTTTCACTGTGTCAGTGGCTGTGACACTGCTATCTGTAGTGTTTTTCTCTGTGTCAGTGACGGTGACACTGCTATCTGTAGTGCTCTTCACTGTGTCAGTGTCAGTGGCTGTGATACAGCTACATCAACGTCATTTGACATACCATGCGTGGACACAACCATACACACTGCTCTGTTCTGTACACTTGTGTAAGACTTGATTCCTCTCTTCACCACAATTTTCAATGTTGTGACGTCAAAATAAAGACAGAGTGAGGAACACTATGACATCATCACCCACTACACAGGATATTTTACCTTTGGATCACAACGTTTAGGTCTACAGTCGCACAACCATTATTTCCAGTGACAGTATTGGATCACAAGTATTTGGTTACTGTGAACATGAACAGTAACATGACGACATTCCAACCAGTGAATAATCTTAGTTTTCAACTTGTTATCACAGCAGCAGTGTGGATGTACCTGAATTACAATTAAACACAGTTTTGTCCGTTTACATTGATAATAATAGTGAATGAAGTATATCGCTTACACTGTGAATGTAGTGTGTTTGCTACTGTGAATTAGCATTGACCTTATCATAGCTTTAAAGGAGTTTTAGCATTTATCTTAACTAACAGTGAATGGAGTGTTTCTTCTCCTGTGGACTGATGTAACATTGGATGGATTTTTTTCTTTAGGGTATGAATGGAGTGTTTTTCCTACTGTGAATTAACTGTTATATTGTTCAAAAGAGTGTTTCTTCCACTATGGAGTATGAACATTCAATGTGGCAGTAAATGGAATATATTTTCGTGAAACAATGACGGGAGATTTTGTCCATGCCAAACATCTAATATTCATCTTAATTCTATTAAAATAGTTTTATAACGTGGATTACCATTTTTGCTTACAGGGGTACTTCACAGTGAATTAACAATCATTGTAGCAATGAATGTTCTTTAGTGTTTTTTAATGTAAATGGAGTGTTTTGTGCTACCGTGAATTGGTAACATTTGCTGTATCTAATTTTTTTATGGATCTTATATGAAGAATGCTTTGTGTGTTAAAGGTAAAAAAAAATGATTGTATTTAATGTGTAACACGAGGAGGAGGTAGCTTGTTAGTAAGAGGAATATGAGGAGTAAGAAGAGCACAAGGTGGAAGAGCAGGAGAAATAGTACTTAGAGGAGGAGGAATATTAGTATTAGGAGGAGGAGTACTAGCAGGAGGATACATTTTACTAGTATGAGACAGAGGAACAGCCATACTAGATAGAGTAGGAGGAATAGTGGTAGTAAGAGGAGTTATGGAGAGTACTAGCAGGAGGATACATTTTCCTAGTATGAGACAGGAACAGCCATACTAGATAGAGTAGGAGGAATAGTGGTAGTAAGAGGAGTTATGGAGAGTACTAGCAGGAGGATACATTTTACTAGTATGAGACAGAGGAACAGCCATACTAGATAGAGTAGGAGGTATAGTGGTAGTAAGAGGAGTTATGAAGAGTACTAGCAGGAGGATACATTTTACTAGTATGAGACAGAGGAACAGCCATACTAGATAGAGTAGGAGGAATAGTGGTAGTAAGAGGAGTTATGGAGAGTACTAGCAGGAGGATACATTTTCCTAGTATCAGACAGAGGAACAGCCATACTAGATAGAGTAGGAGGATTAGTGGTAGTAAGAGGAGTTATGGAGAGTACTAGCAGGAGGATACATTTTACTAGTATGAGACAGAGGAACAGCCATACTAGATAGAGTAGGAGGTATAGTGGTAGTAAGAGGAGTTATGAAGAGTACTAGCAGGAGGATACATTTTACTAGTATGAGACAGAGGAACAGCCATACTAGATAGAGTAGGAGGAATAGTGGTAGTAAGAGGAGTTATGAAGAGTACTAGCAGGAGGATACATTTTACTAGTATGAGACAGAGGAACAGCCATACTAGATAGAGTAGGAGGTATAGTGGTAGTAAGAGGAGTTATGGAGAGTACTAGCAGGAGGATACATTTTCCTAGTATGAGACAGAGGAACAGCCATACTAGATAGAGTAGGAGGTATAGTGGTAGTAAGAGGAGTTATGAAGAGTACTAGCAGGAGGATACATTTTACTAGTATGAGACAGAGGAACAGCCATACTAGATAGAGTAGGAGGAATAGTGGTAGTAAGAGGAGTTATGAAGAGTACTAGCAGGAGGATACATTTTACTAGTATGAGACAGAGGAACAGCCAGACTAGAAAGAGTAGGAGGAATAGTGGTAGTAAGAGGAGTTATGAAGAGTACTAGAAGGAGGAACATGAACAATGCATAGGAGGAGTGGTATGCATATTAGAAGTAGTAGGAGGGATGGTAAAAAGAGGAATAGAGACGGTAGCAGGAGGAAGATGACTAAGAGCACAAAGAGGCGGTGGAAAAAGCTTAGTAGGAGAAAGAGGAGGAGGCGTAATATTCAATGTCTAGACGCATAGTTTTCACTGCATTTTACTGTACATCGCCTATTGTACATGTAGTATTCATAGTGCTGTATTGTGTATCACCTATAGTACATGTAGTATTCATAATGTTGTATTGAATATCACCTATTGTACATGTAGTATTCATAGTGTTGTATTATGTATCACCTATTGAACATGTAATATTCATAGTGTTGTATTGTGTATCACCTAATGTACATGTAGTATTCATAGTGTTTTATTGTATATCACATATTGTACAAATAGTATTCATAATGCTGTTTTGTGTATCACCTGTTGTACATGTAGTATTCATAGTGTTGTATTATGTTTCGGCTGTTGTACATGTAGTAGACATAATGTTGGCGGTCCTGATTTGGCTCAGAAGAGCCCGCTGGACCTAAAGCAATAATCATGTAATGTAGTGTAACATAGTGTTGTATTGTGTATCACCTATTGTACATGTAGCATTCATAGTGTTGTATTGTGTATCACATATTGTACATGTAGTATTCATAGTGCTGTATTGTGTATCACTTATTGTACATGTAGTATTCATAGTGTTGTATTGTGTATCACTTATTGTACATGTAGTATTCTTAGTGTAGTGTAGATGAAGTAAAATAATTGCTCGTATGTAGCGCAGTTACCAGCTCAAAAACCTGTTCAATATGGTAGACATGAAGTCAGTTATATTAAACCGAAACAGTCCAGTGTCATAAACCTCCGTGCGTGATTTAGGCTTACTATTTATGCATCTAAAACATGAAGATTGATACAAACTTCCCACGAGTGTGCTAACAGTTCTTAAACATTTTAATTCCACACATACAGGCACACAAACATATTCCTTACCTTCTCGTACACTCAAATGTCACAGACATGTTACAACACTTAAAAACATACAAGTCGCAGAAGAAATTCAGAATAACACGAATATGCTTTTTTAATATGTTTATTGCTCTCTCTTTCATACATTCAACTAACGGTAAATAAATATAATTCAAGAGGCTAACTTGAACCGAAGTACTTTAACCAGGAAAGCAATTCACAAAGTAAATATTATAAAATGATTTAGTTCCTAATAGTTGAACTAATTATTCAATCTTCAAACATATTGTCTTTATAAGTACATGTAGCTATAAAACCGTTTTTAAATGCATAAACAGTAATAGTTCTTTTTTCTTATAATTTGAATCCACCACAATTAACACATTATTTTGACCTAACCCCACAACGAACACATTTGTTTCACCAATCAAAACAAATAACTAATTATTTTGACCTAACACCACAACTAACACATTATTTTGACCTAACCCCACAACGAACACATTTGTTTCACCAATCAAAACAAATAACTAATTATTTTGACCTAACACCACAATTAACACATTATTTTGACCTAACCCCACAACGAACACATTTGTTTCACCAATCAAAACAAATAACTAATTATTTTGACCTAACACCACAATTAACACGTTTTTTTGACCTAACACCACACTAACACATTATTTTGACCTAACACCACAACTAACACATTATATTGACCTAACACCACAACTAACACATTATATTTACCTAAGACCACAACTAACACATTATTTTGACTTAATACCACAACTAACACATTATTTTGACCTAACACCACAACTAACATTATTTTGACCTAACACCACAACTAACACATTATTTTGACTTAACACCACAACTAACACATTATTTTGACTTAACACCACAACTAACACAATATATTGACCTAACACCACAACTATATTATTCACACTTTTTTTTAAGACGCACTCATTCCATCCACTATCATTAATTGTGTATTAGTGCTATTTCGTTCACTTCAACCTAAGTTAAACCAGCAAAGTAATTTACAAAATAATAATTATCAATGATTTAGTCCCTAATAGTTCAACGAATTATTCAATCTCCAAGCTTTTTGTTTAATATAATTACGTGTGAATCTAATTTAAAACAATCCGATTTTAAATGCATAAACAGTAATAGTCCTTTTACTTTATATTTTGAATCCACCACATCTAACACATTATTTTCACCTAATACCACAACTATATCATTCACATTTTTTTTAGGCACCGTCACTCCATCGACTACTACACCTGTCCCTAGTTCATCCACTACTACACCTACCCACTATTGTCCATCCGCTACTACACCTCTCCATAATTCATCCACCATTACACCTATCCATAGTTCAACCACACTTCTAGCAGTCAGTCACAATCATCCAGAGAGAGAACTTTATTTCAAAAGGTCAGTTGCAAATTATAGTTGCACGACCCCTGAGCGTATAGGCGACTACTGGTCACATTAATCTGACACAGCGAACCAGTTGATGGTTGTACTAAGGGGAAAATACTATTGTCACACGAATTCGAACCAGGGACCTTTCGGTTACCAGTATTCAGCTCTACCATCTGAGGTACCCGGTCCCATAACTTTATATCTCCCGGGTACCTGGTTGTATGGAGTATTCTTTGATTCATGACAACTTTATATCTCCCGGGTACCTGGTTGTATGGAGTTTTCTTTGATTCATGGCAACTTTATATCTCCTGAGTACCTGGTTGTATGGAGTATTCTTTGATTCATCACAACTTTATATCTCCTGGGTACCTGGTTGTATGGAATATTCTTTGATTCATCACAACTTTATATCTCCTGGGTACCTGGTTGTATGGAGTATTCTTTGATTCATTACAACTTTATATTTCATGGGTACCTGGTTGTATGGAGTATTCTTTGATTCATCACAACTTTACATCTCATGGGTACCTGGTTGTATGGAGTATTCTTTGATTCATTACAACTTTATATCTCCTGGGTACCTGGTTGTATGGAGTATTCTTTGATTCATCACACCTTTATATCTCCAGGGTACCTGGTTGTATGGAGTATTCTTTGATTAATCACAACTTTATATCTACCGGGTACCTGGTTGTATGGAGTATTCTTTGATTCATCACAACTTTATATCTCCCGGGTACCTGGTTGTATGGAGTATTCTTTGATTCATCACAACTTTATATCTCCCGGGTGCCTGATTGTATGGAGTATTCTTTGATTAATGACAACTTTATATCTCCCGGGTACCTGGTTGTATGGAGTATTCTTTGATTCATGACAACTTTATATCTCCTGGGTACCTGGTTGTATGGAGTATTCTTTAATTCATCACAACTTTATACCTCCCGGGTACCTGGTTGTATGGAGTATTCTTTGATTCATCACAACTTTATATCTCCCGGGTACCTGGTTGTATGGAGTATTCCTTGATTCATCACAACTTTATATCTCCAGGGTACCTGGTTGTATTGAGTATTCTTTGATTCATCACAACTTTATATATCCAGGGTACCTGGTTGTATTGAGTATTCTTTGATTCATCACAACTTTATATCTCCAGGGTACCTGGTTGTATGTAGTATTCTTTGATTCATCACAACTTTATATCTCCCGGGTACCTGGTTGTGTTGAGTATTCTCTGATTCATCACAACTTTATATCTCCTGGGCACCTGGTTGTATGGAGTATTCTTTGATTCATCACACGCAATCAGTCCGCTCATAGATCTAGTCCACCAAAATACGTCATGCACTGTAAATTAAACAAAGTCACTTCGTGACACTATATATGCAAACTTGCTGTAAGTATATTATAGTGTCATGGACCACCCACTCCACCCCCCAGTCAACCTGAATATATGCTTATTTTAGCATGCCACCTGTACTAGGACATGATTATCTCATATTTCATCATTTTAATATTATTACTTGTGTATTAGTGCTATTACTGTTAGCAATGTAAGTATATAATATACAGTGTGCTGCTATTATCACGGAACATACCATTTGAATGTAATTTACTGTATTTTATAGACCTACTATTCCTTGTCAAAACAATTATGCATCATCATTGTCTTCATGTACCTCTGTGTGGGCTTTAATGATCAAGAAGTAGGACTGTTGTCCACACTAAAGCAGTGTTCATATGGATGATTTTATCAACTCCGGGGTGGGTGAGGTTTGTAGTTATCGGGGTGGACATTGTGTGTGGTTATAGCAATGGAGAGTGCTCTTAAGCTACACATATTGTATTCATAATTGTCATGCTGTATTAGTTCTATGATGTCACAATATTGTATTGTACATCATGCAATCCTCGTTTAAAGACGTACAACTGACAACCTGTGGAATTGTAGATCTGTAGCTGAATAGTGTAAGTTGAAAAGAGTTCAAGTTTTGTTTTCATCCAAAATTACAATTTTGTTTAACAGTGTCAAGATGATAAGATATTAACTGATATATTGCTTATCATGACCTATTTTTACTTCCTTTTTAAATATGAAAATATGTTGCCAACACTTGGTGCCCAGTAATAATAATATAATCCAGCGTCTCCAAGTACAAATGATTGCTTTGGTTTGCTGTGTTGCTGTATCATTAAGCTATGCCGTGAGGTGTCAATAAAATGTGAAAATGCAAGTGTGGACTTAAGTGTTAGTATTTCATGTATGTGTGTGTGTTGTGCGTGTGTGATGTGAGTTTGGGTGTGATGTATGTGTGTTGTGTAGTGTGTGTGTGTGTGTGTGTGTGGATGTGTGTGTGTGTGAGCAATTAAGACACACAAAATGTAATGCAGTAGGAAATAGCAGAACAAAAGAAGACATAAAGAATGAATGATTAACAGATAGAAATAAAGTTCAAAGAAATGACAATAACAGCATGTCTTCAAACACGCATGACAATGCAAACAGAAGCAACAACAACCACAATATTCACGCCACCCCTACCATCTACAACACTTACAACAGCAACATCTTTACCACCTACAACACTTACAACAGCAACATCTTTACTACCACCACCACACGGCCATCGACCCTCGTCATCACAACCACGTCAGCGATGATAATAATGATGATCTGTACCTTGACACAGTGTAAAGGGATAACGATATAAGACTTTCTCTGTATCATGCACTGTGTGGTGATTAAATAAGTGAAAATAACATAGTTAATTAAACAATCAAGTGATATGTCGATCATTAATACAATATTCAATCTAAACACCATCCACCCATAAATTCATGCATGCACTCATCTTATAGCCCGGACTGTAAAGATCCTAACGCTCATGTTCTAGACGAGCGAGTACCAGTTACATAAATGCACCACGCGAGAACTACGCCATAGTCCCCCTTTTGCTGGTTGGCGTTGCCCTGTAGCTGCCGTGCAAAGCAACTCGAATTTCCCTGTATGGGTGACTAACAATATAAAACATGTAACCCATCCATACATCCAACAATCATTCAAAAAGAAAAGTAACAAGGTCAGTCTTTATCAAACTACACCTAACCAGCTGCGATATTGTAGCGTGGCCTATCACACAGACTTCTCATCCCAGACATTATAAACAGAGATTGGAAAGTCCTCGTAGTACCTCAGATAAAACAGACCAATAGCGTACTAGTATCTACGACTTACAATCACAAATCTGTACTGATTAGAGCTATTGTCAATAGTGTGTTTGCGCTATAAGGGTTCGAGTGCATTACAGACTGATATCCTATCAGTTGTTTTACATTATTTTGTAGTGTAGCTATTTTAATAAAAGAACTGATAACCCAGCTCTCCAATTCAGATTTTCTCTCAAATCAATCCTTCTTTAGTGAAAGCACCAAGCACAACGTAAGAAGAATTATTGAAATTATCAGTGAATATGACGGTGTTTGGTTCTACTATCCCTGTGTACAGTACACTATTGTTTTTAGATTTTTGCTTTACCAAGCCATTGTCTTCATCAGGTATTACCTTGACTTACAAAACTGTCTCAAAGAAAAAAGGTTGCAACAAACATCACTTTGGTCAGCGTTACCAACACGTACAACTCTTGCAAAGCTGTCCAAAATGTAAAATAGATTTCTAAGACCTCTCTAGCCAACAATCATTAAAAAAATATACTTCACTAGTGGTTTTGTACCCTGGCAAGCCAGGGTACACAGGTTGCTGTTTAAAATGTAGACAGAGAGACAACTGTTGTCTGCGAGTTCCATTGGGACGATGATACCTCCCCATATCCCCCTTGATACCTCACCATACCCCCCCCCTGATATCTCCCCCCATGATGCCTCACCATACCCCCTTGATACCTCCCTGAACCCACTTGATACCTCCCCATACCCCCTTCATACCTTCCGTACCCCCCTTGTAACCTACCTGTACCCACACACACGCACACAGAACACGTATACACTTATCAAATGGTTAAATAATTACAGTACATGGCCATGCAAAACAACAGATAATATGAATACCAAGAACCGAGCCGGTGCCGCCACCATCCATGAACAGATGACGTGACTTGGTAAAAGATTACATATGGGAATGGAAGGGAGGGGGAGTGAAAATTATTGAGTTTGCATGTTAAAAAGGTGGGTCTTTAATTGGCGCTTGAAGGAAGAAAGTGATGGAGCATGTCGAAGTTGCATCGGTAGTGAGTTCCAAGCAGTTGCAGCAGAGAAAGAGAAAGATCGTTCACCATAGGTCTTTGAGTGAACACGGGGTATAGAAAGCAGTCTTGTATCAGAAGAAGAGCGGAGTTGTCTTGCAGGAGAGTAGACAGAGAGAAGGTCAGTAAAGTATGAGGGGGCAGAACCAGTGAAGAATTTGAAAACAATAGTTGAGAGCTTGTACAAGATGCGAGCTCGAACAGGGAGCCAATGCTCTCTCTCTCTCTCTTATCTCTCGAATACAGAATCTTATTATGGGAATTATCTGTGGATGACAATACTCTACATACTTCTGATACAGATCTGTCTGAAGTCCAGCTTTCACTCCAGCAAGGCCCAGTTGATGTGCAAAACTTGTGCAAATAAAACAAGATGTTGCTCAACCCCATAAAAACAAAATCAATGTTAATTACAACAAGACAGGAGCATCAGAAACAGCCTCTTCACTTAAACCTTGAAATTGATTCCATGCCAATGACTCACGTCCCATGGCGAGTGAACACTCTTTATTAAGTGTGAACTGTTTTCACCGACTAGCAGTTAAGGTTAGTCACACTGACCTATCTTGAACTACTGAACAAAACATGAAAACTCTGGAAATATTACCTTTAGAAAAGCAATTTACTCACAACAAAGCAATGCGTGTGTACACATTTCACACACATCAACCACCTGAATATCTAAATGTTCGTCTTTGTGCAGCCCCAAACAGTCAATCATTAGATCTATTTTTTTTAAATGTATGTATTACCCTAACCACACATGAATAAATTGGTCTTTTTTATGTTCTGGACCATCAATTTGGAGCCTTCTTCCAACACAAATCCAACAACAGACAACAGTTGGCGGTTTCAAAAGAAAATTATGCTGCCATTTATTTAATCAGGTCAAATAAAACTAATATTCATGCTGAGTTTGTAATCATGTCACTGCCTCTATTTGTCATAAGTGAGTGAGTTCAGCGCCAGTTGGCTGCTATGCATGTGTGCTCCTGTGTTTTTGTGTAATTTATGTGGTTTAAGTAGACATTGTGGCATAAAAGTTATACAGTTGTGTTTGTGGTAGTGTCCTCTTGACAGTGGTCACAAGTATTTTTGGATATTTTCGATATTTCTTGCAGTTTTAAAGCTTTTTCATATTCTCTACATTGTGAAAGATTGTGAAAGATTATTTTCACCAGTCTTGATTTGATTTCATTCAGTCAGGCATATCAGAAAGTGTACTGATTAAAAAGACTAATTACTCCTGTTGAATATAATTGTGACTATCCACTCACTAGCTCAGACAATTTGCCATTACTACTTTAATTAAAACGTTAGTGATCACTAACTCACAGGCAGTACTGGGGAATTCCCTCAGTGTCAAAATAATACTATAAATAGCCCTTGACATTATTGCAAAACAAACATGGATATGTCAATAATATGCAAGCTAGCCAATGTTTGCAATCGACTTCCCCACCACGTGTATCAGACAATCCAGTCTCTTGGCATTTTAAGTCAACAGCCTACTAAACGTGGAAAGGCGCTGGCCGACTGCACAGGCAGTGGCACAATCTTCCTCCTGTGTCTCAGACTTCCGGAGAACAGCACATGTCCACAGCTACAGACATGGTTCTTCCGCCTCCTACTCCCCAGCCCTCTCACAGTGATTGTTCCAAAGGAATGAGGGTTGCAAGCTTTGTGCCTATGGCTCTTTCCATTTTGGTCTGTGCTAGTGCCATTCTTGCTCCCAGTCTTCTACAGACAATGAACTTCACTTTACACTCACTGGAAGCTTGTAGAATCTTCCCATCCACTGGATTACCACCGCTTGGTGGCCAGGTGCCTCCCCCTGGAATACAACCGCTTTGTGATCCCGTGCCGCCCCTTGGATTATCGCTGCTTGGTGGCCCTGTCCTGCCCCCTGGATTACTGCTGCTTGGTGGCCCCTTGCCACCCCCTGGATTATTGCTTAGTCGACCCATGCCGCCACCTGGATTTCCGCCGTTTGGTGGCTCCACACCACCTCAACTATCCTTTGTTGGCTCCAGGCGGCCTCTGCCATCTTTTGGTTGCTCCGTGCTGTCTCTGTCATCTCTGCCAACTCCTGGTGACTCCGTGCTGACACTGCCATCTCCTGGTGACTCCGTGCTGCCTCTGTCATCTCCTTGTGACTCTGTGCTGCCTCTGCCGTCTTCTGGTGACTCCGTGCTGTCTCCGCCGTCTCCTGGTGGCTCCGTGCTGCCCTTTGGTGGCTCCGTGCTGCCTCTGCCGTCTCCTGGTGACTCCGTGCTGCCCCTGCCGTCTCCTGGTGGCTCCGTGCTGCCCCCCGGTGGATCCGTGCTGCCTCTGCCGTCTCCTGGTGGCTTCGTGCTACCTTCTGGTGGCTCTGTGCTGCCTCTGCCATCTCATGGTGGCTCCGTGCTGACTCTGCCGTCTCATGGTGGCTCCTTGCTGACTCTGCCGTCTCCTGTTGGCTCCGTGCTGCCTCTGCCGTCTCCTAGTGGCTCCGTACTGCCTCTGCCATCTCATGGTGGCTCCGTGCTGACTCTGCCGTCTCCTGGTGGTTCTGTGATGCCTCTGCTAACTCCGAAATCTTCTTCTGGACCCTGTATGATTTCCTTCTAATGTACGGTAAAGATAATACGTCAGGGGATCATCCCCTACCATTTAGTACATCTGAAATATCTTTTTCATCCCCAGATGTCTTTTCAGGTGTCGTGAACATTGACACAGCTCTGAACATGACGCAAATGCCATGTGACAGTGGCACTGGACCTAAAGACACAAAATTAATTGTGTGCACGTTCAATGCTCAGTCAGTGCAAAGTGCCCAGCAGCGTCTAAAGAGAATAGCAAAAAGTAATGTTATTCGTGACAATGATATTGACTTGATGTTCCTTACAGAGACATGGCTGCGTGCCCATGGCGATGAATTTCAGTGTAAAGAACTGTGCCCTGAGGGCTATGTTATTCAGTCTTTACCTCGCGCTACCCGTGGAGGTGGCATCGTTGTTGTGTACCGTTCTTGTCTGCAGCGTTACATTGCTTTTGTTTCAACATTTGATTTTGAACATACTTCTGCGGAAATTATACACATGCGTGTATCCTTTCCTCAGCATTGTGTACAAGCTCTTTGTGTGTACCGTCCTCCCCCAAATCCAAAAAACAAACTGACCGAGAAACTTTTCGTAGACCAACTTCCTGACTTCCTGGAGTATTGCAATCAGCTCCGTGGAACTCTCCTAATACTAGGAGACCTAAATGTACATTTTGACACTTCAATGAAAGCCTTGCCCTCAAAAGTAATTGACATTTTTGAACAGTTTGGCCTGGTACAGGCAGTTACTGAACCCACACATGCGCGTGGACACACTCTTGATGTGGCTGTTCACCGTCAGTGTGACAACGTCATCCATGCTGTAAAAGTGACTCATGTGCTGACTTCTGACCATTCCACCGTCCTGTGTTCCCTTAACATTCCTCTGCCTAAAGTTGTCCCAGAATACATTCAAGTCCGCAACCTACGGGCTATTGACTTTGAGAAATTTAAAGCAGATTTATGCGAATTCTTTACAACATGTCCCTTTCCTACTTGTGAGCAACTGAACTTGTTCATGCACTCCCTCCTTGATAAGCATGCTCCCCTAAAACAGAGGAGGCTTCATGGTCACAAGTCAGCGCCCTGGTTTGCCTCCATTGCTCAGGAGCTCTTAGCCTTGAGGCGCGCAAGGCGCAAAGTTGAGCGCAAATGGCTCAAGACCAGATTAACTGTTGATAGACAGGTTTTTGAAATTGCAAAGAATGCTGTCACGGTGCTCACTGACAGAGCAAAGCAAGGTCATTTTTGTGAGAAAGTATCATCAGCTAAGTCACACAGAGTAGTTTAACATTGTCAATACAATGACAGGTAAGACAGATCCTTCTGATCAGCTAAGTCACACAAAGAGTTGTTTAACATTGTCAATACAATGACGGGTAAGACAGGTCCTGCTGACCTTCCCACCTCCATTGAACCTGAAAAGCTTCCTGATGCTTTTGTAAAATATTTTCAAAACAAAATTGACAAAATTCGTCACCACCTTGACAGTACTGCATTTGTCGGCCCACAGTCAGAAGTCGAACCATTCATGGGCATTCCATTTTTGTCTTTCACCCCAGTCTCTGAGACCGAAGTCGGTGAGATTTTGCAGAAAATGCCACCCAAATCTTGTGAACGTGACCCTATTCCCACTAGTCTCCTTTTGTAACACATCGACACTGTATTGCCTGCAATTACAGAGATTGTGAATGAGTCACTTTCCTCAGGCACTGTTCCGCAAGATCTTAAAACAGCAGTGGTCAGACTATTATTGAAAAAGTGTAACCTCGATCCAAATGAGCTTAGGAAATTTAGACCCATCTCAAATCTGCCTTTCTTAAGTAAGTTACTTGAAAGAGTTGTTCTTAAACAACTCCAAGCTCACCTTGCTTCTAACAGTTTGTGCAGTCCCTATCAGTCAGCCTATCGACATGGTCATAGCACTGAGACAACATTGACATGCATGATGAATGACATGTTAATTGATCTTGATGAAAATAAAGTGTCCATCCTCGCGCTCTTAGACTTGTCCGCCGCCTTCGACACCATAGATCATGAGATTCTTATCGCACGTTTGCAGTCTTGCTTTGGTGTTGGAGGCACAGCTATACAGTGGTTCAGGTCTTACATTTCTGAAAGATTCCAATATGTTTCAGTGGGTGGTCTACATTCAGAGTCTGTGTCTCTTGAATATGGTGTTCCACAAGGTTCTGTCTTGGGTCCCATCCTATTCACGTTGTACATAAAGCCACTGGCCGACCTCATTTCCCAGCACAATGTAAAGCAGCAGTCATTTGCAGATGACACTCCGTTGAAAGCCTCTGCAAAGCTGTGTGACCTGAGCATTGCAACTAAAAGCATTCAAAACTGTACTGCAGATGTTCGTGACTGGATGATGGTCAACAAACTTCAACTTAATCAAGACAAAACAGAAATTCTACTTGCATCAAAATATAATGCCAAAAAGTACCTCCCTACCGAAATGCAGATTGGGGAGAATACGATAGCGCTTTCAGAGTGTGTCAGGAACTTTGGGGTGTTGTTCGATTCTTCCTTGTCAATGAAAGAACAAGTTTCTAAAGTATGTCAACTAGCTCACTATGAGCTACGTAGAATTTCAGGCATCCGCAGGTACCTCACCACTGATGCAACTAAGACTCTTGTAGTCCCTTTCGTGCTATCGCGATTGGAATATGGAAATAGTCTACTTGCGGGAGCCCCAAATTCCCTTACAAAGAAACTTCCAAAAGTTCAAAATTCAGCAGCACACTTGATTTTAAGATCACAAAGACGCCAACATATTACCCCCCTTCTCAAAGAACTACATTGGCTCAAAGTGTCTGCAAGGATACAATATAAGGTTGCATGCATGTGCTACAATGCACTATCAAACAACAACCCTCGGTATCTGTCAGACCTCCTCCATATCTACACACCTTCAAGATCTCTCCGCTCTAGTAATGACACCATGAAACTAAAACCTCGAGCATTTATAAACAAATCATGTGGTGAGAGATCATTTTCTTTTCAAGGACCATTGATATAGAATAGCCTCCCAGCCGATGTACGCCATGCGACATCCTATAACTCTTTTAAGAAAAAGTTGAAGACATACCTTTTTACTGCCACATACAATTAAAACGTTTGTTGTATTTTTTTTTGCTGTTATTTGTGTGTGTGTCTGTGCGGTACACATGGTGTGTGTGGTTGTATGTGTGCGCTTTGATCTCTGCGAGGGAAAGCGCCTTATAAATAAATAAATTAATTAATTAATTAATTAAATAATAATAATAATAATAATAATAATAATAATAATAATAATAATAATAATAATAATAATAATAATAATAAGGGAATTTGCCAGGTGTGTCTGACCCTTTTTCGGCAGCGACCACATTCATCCAAGATCAAGGTCATACTTGTTGTGTTACTACTCGTGCTCAAGACAAAAGACAAGGTATCCCAAGGAAACCTCTGAGTTCGGTCACACAAGACTTGAATGTGTCGGAATTTGCTCGGTTGCAGAGGCAGGATGATAGTCTATCACCCTTGTTTGATCTATCCAAGTCAGGTCAAATTCAAACAATAGGATCAGCATCAATTTCCTACTTTGTTCAAAATGAGATTTTGCATAGGCACTACGAAAACAACAACAAGACATTAGACAAGTTAGTAGTCCCCGCTACTTTAAGATCCTCAGATCTTGTCACAGCCCACGATACGATCATGGCAGGTCATTGTGGCATCCGTAGAACAACAGACAGAACTTTTTTGGCCAGGGGTGTCCGCTGACACTAAAAGATACGTTAAAACGTGTGACATTTGCCAGAAAACGGCCTCAAAAGGTCGAATCCCACCAGTTCCGTTGGGGAAGATGCCGACTATTTCAGAACCATTCAAACGGGTTGCAGTTGATTTGGTAGAACCGATGTCTCCGCCTTCTGAGGAAGGTCACAGATGCATACTGAGCATCATTGATATGGTAACACGTTACCCTGAAGATATTCCGCTCAAACACATCAAAAACAAGGGACAGTACTACGAGAAAGCGCACCAGCTGCTAGGCGACACCAAGACGTACCAACCTCTCAAGAAAGACCCCACCTCTAAGTACTCCACCAGACTCACTAAGTTGCTCCAAAGTCTCCGCAATGAGGGTGCACTGACGCAAGAGGAATACAGGAGACTGTATCCCACTGCTGCTGATGTCCCCAAGTTCTACGGCCTACCCAAGGTACACAAGAAGGATGTGCCCCTCCGCCCCATCGTCGCCTCCAGAGGCTCCCTGACGTATGAGACGGCCAGGTTTGTGGCAGATGTCCTATCCCCGTTGGTTGGCAAGACTCCACATCATATCGCCAACAGCGCTGAACTTGTGCAGAAGCTTTCCGCCCTTATACCCCAGTCAGATGAAATCTTGGTGTCCTACGACGTGACGGCGCTGTTCACCAGCGTGCCTGTGACGGAGAGCATTGAGATCATCAGGCACAGACTGCAGAGCGACCCTACCATGCACCAACGTACCACTCTTTCTGTCGACCACGTTTGTGACCTTCTCGCTTGCTGCCTCAACACCACGTACTTCACTTTCGAGGGAAACTTCTTCCAGCAGGCGGAAGGGGCAGCCATGGGGTCCCCGGTGAGTCCCATGGTCGCCAATCTCTTCATGGAGGACTTCGAGGGGAAAGCCCTAGCGTCCTTCCACACTCCTCCTCGCTATTGGGGCCGCTACATGGACGACACCATGGCTGTGCTTAAGAAGTCGGTGGTGGAGGAGTTCAGCAACCACCTGAACAGCCAACACCCTGCCATTCAGTTCACGCGGGAGTTGGAAGACAACGGCAGCATCGCCATGCTAGACACACGCATCACTAGGACTGACGCAGGGTTTGCATTCTCTGTCTACCGCAAGCCGACGCACACAAACCAGTAGATCTACCTCCAGTTCGACAGCCACCAACCTCTCGAACACAAACTGGGGGTCATCCGCACTCTCACCCACCGAGCCAACGCCATCTGCTCTACCGACGAAGCGAAAGAACGCGAACTCGATCACATCAAGAAAGTCCTCAGCGTGTCGGGATACCAGAAGTGGGCCTGGGACATCCCTGCTTCGAAGAAAACAACACCTCATCCTTCGATGGAACGTCAGAACCATAGCAAGGGACACGTCACCATCCCCTACGTCAGTGGCGTCACGGAAGCCCTCAGCAGGAAGATCAGGAAACGAGGGGTCATCGTCCACTCCAAGCCTATCAACACAATCAGAAGTAAACTTGTCGCTCCCAAAGACAAGTCCGACAGAATGGAAAAATCTGGGGTGGTGTACAAGCTAAAATGCAGCGATTGTGACGAGGACTATGTGGGTGAGTCAGAGAGAAAACTACATAAACGTGTAAAGGAGCACCACAAGCACTCATCTCCGTTCGGGGAACCCCTCCTCAAACATGACCACCACCTAGAGGACGACAACATCAGAGTGCTGGACAGGGAGCAGAGATGGTTCCAGAGTGGTGTCAAAGATGCTATCTACATCGCAGCCCACACCCCCACCCTGAACCGTGACCGGGGCCGACACCAACTGCCAGCGACCTACACCTCGCTCATTCATTCACATTGCCGTGAGTGTACTCACGGTGATGTGAACTGAATCCCAGTTCTCACCTTCAGTCTGTGCTGATGAAGGCGACAGAATAGTCCCTGAAAGCTACACGAGTGAGTAGCCATTTACGCATGTGTGACTTGTCAAAACTCTGTAGCCGATACATCAAAAACAAGATCCTAGAATCTTGCAAGCTGGCTCAAAAGTACATCAGGAAAGCAATAGCCCAAACCAAATACTATCATCAGCGTATTTCAAAGAATCTGTGGGAAATGAACATGCTTTGTATCTATTTCTGCTGTTGTATATTTAATGCTGCAAATCATTTGGAATACTGTAAAATGATCTATAAAGTACTTTATTGATTTTTTTATTATGCTATATTACGGTAACATGCTCGGACTTGCTCTGTACTTTTTAAAATATCTATTGCGCTTCGTGTAAAATGCGTAATGCAGTATGTTATGTTTAAGATAAGTACTAATGACCGATGTTTTCGCTTGTTTTACAGCTTAGGTGGCCAAAATTGTAGTATTTTTTTCTTTCTGATAAAATTCAGAAAACTCGGGCGTTTTCTTTTTGCAGGAAGGGGGTATTGTCACGGACCGGGTTCAGAGTATTTTGGTCCGATGACTTTATGTATTGTAGTCTCTTCCTGTGAGAAGATATTATTTACACTATTTTTTATTGATAGCTAAATTCTGATTGGCTGAGCTGGTCACAGGACAGTTCACGAATATACACATATATCAAAAATAGTATTCATTCTTTTCTTGACTGTACCAAGGAGTGGTTGTTTTGAACTTCTCACAGCTGTGTCTGCAGGTATATATTGTTTACTATTGAAATGTTGTATTATGAACGTAATAGTACTTTACAATGATTATGTTCTACTTGTTGGTTAATAAAATTAGTAATAATGAACATTGATATTAATGTGAAGGATGGAATAGGGAGGTGATGAAGATGGTGGATCGTTGTATAGTTTTGATTAACGAAATGAAGTCAGATTATTATTTGATTTGAAGTTGAACTTCAAATTGCAGTGTATAGCATTATATTTATTTATGTGAATGAAATTAATCGGCGTCAAAGTGTAATAATCAGTTGTTATAATTACTTTTGGAATTTGCGTATGTGCGAACTGTATTCGACATCGTTGAGATTTGAATTACGTTGCTGGTCTGGTCCCGTCACAGAGAAGAGAGAGGTATGTGTAGTAATTCAGAGAAAGTCTATGTATCAAGAAATTTAGTGTGGTAAACTCGTTTGTTTACAGAAGTTCCGGCTGGGGCCTCAAAGCAGAAGAAGAAGAAGAAGAAGAAGAAGAAGATGCAAGAAGAAGAATCAAGAAGAGGAGGAATCAAGAAAAAGACGAAGAATCAAGCAGAAGAAGAAGAGGAAGAAATAAGAAAGAAGAAAGAAGAGGGGGAAGAAGAAAGAAGAGGAAAAAGAAGAAGAAGAAGAAGAAGAAGAAGAAGAAGAAGAAGAAGAAGACGAAGAAGAAGAAGAAGAAGAAGAAGAAGAGGAAGAAGAAGAAGCCGTAGTTGGGTGTACCAATTCATACTAATACTCATAATACATATACAGAATCAGGTATATTACCTTTAGCTGACCAGCGTAAATTAGCCACTGCGAAATATATAATTAGATGTTTGTCTGTAAAAAAAATCAGTAACGGATAAAATTTTGAATGTGAGCAGTGTGGATTATCCTAAAAGAGCTCAAACTATTCCCTATATTCAAACAATTAAAGATTATACACAAGATATTATGGCAGCCTGCAATATTGATATTACTTCAATTTCAGTATTACCAGTTATTCCAAAATTTCCACCTTGGGAACATTTAAATGCACATTTTGACATAGATTATACTGATTTAACAAAAATTGAGCATTGTCAAATGTTACAATGTGAAGTTATAGGATACATAAATACACACATAAATAATAATTATTCTAATCATGTAAAGCATTCACTGATGGTAGTGCTTTGGATTCATCAAACTGTGGAGCAGGATTTGTTATACCTTATTTAAATATTCAATCTCTCTTGGTCACGGGTTTTCAATATTTACGTGTGAATTATATGCAATAATGATGGTACTAGAATACATACTGACAATTCTTCTAAAATATTTAATATATTAATTTATGTTGACTCTAAATCAGTGTTTTATGCTTTAAAAAATGGAAAGGTAGAAAGAAAACAGATATAATGTTTGAAGTAAGATATCTTATTCATATTATTAGAATTAGAGGTATTGGAATTACCTTTTGTTGGGTCCCATCACATTTAGAGATTTATGGTAATGAAATTTCAGATAAATTGGCAAAAAAAGGTGCAATGAAAAGTGAGCATACAGTCTTTAATTCTAATGTGAATTTAGCTCAATTTGAATATTATTCGTTATTAGAACAATGTTTTACTAATATAATACCCAAAGTAAATATTGTTAGTTGTTCCAGAACTATTGCTAGATTATAAGCTACGCTTGAATTCATGGTGTACAAAATATTACTTTTATGTTACCTGTTACTTGTATATGTACTATGTATATGTACTATGTATATATGTTACCGGCAATCTGTGTATTCAGTCAATACGTGTATTGCCTAAAAAAATCAGTCAATTCGTGTTTTGACTGTGACCACTAGCCAATACATGTAATGACTAAAATTTCCAGTCAATACGTGTATTGTCTTAATTTTGACCCACTTCAAAACACACATTGACTGACTGTTCATTTTAGTCAATGCGTGTTTTGCTCAATCAAGTCTTCTAACAATTTCAGAGCACACGCAAGCGCACAGCATTATTTATATTACACAGAAATAAGATGAGCTCAGATAATAAATCTTGAGATGTGTTAATCGGCATGTAACTGATAAGGTCCAGTGTCTTTTTTGAAAATAAATCACTAGGACTTCAGCGAAAATCTTGTGGTGACGATTGTGATTGCAAACCGCAACAAAACCATGGTCGATCATTCATTCTAAACTTGCTTTGCCGGCTCCTCGCCACAAATGATGGATACGAATGAAAACGAACAAAAGTTTTTACACAAGCTGGCTGAAATTCTAGCGACGAAAGATTCCAGTTGCTTGTTGACCAGTAGAGCTGGATACCGTGGGTCAAAGTCGTACCGGTATTACCGCGGTATTTTTAGGTCGTATCGGTATTTCGCACCGGTATACCGCGATTTTAAGTGTTACAATCAAATGGGATATGGCACTGACAGTAGCGACCGACGCAAAAGAAAGATTGTCATACACTTCAAAACAGTTTCAAAGAACCACATTTCCATAGAAACTGAAGCTTTGTTATTGCTTGAACGCCTTCAAAACAAATTATTATAAATCACTGTTTAGAACATCAGCAAATTTTAAACCAGATAATCAAATAAAATAAAAACATTCAACGGGAAAGGTCTTTAAGAAATTTAAGAGTTCAGAAGGATTGGCGACTGGGACCATGCTCAAACACGTGGATAAGCTGCTGTTCTTATAAGTTTTTCTTCAAGAACAGCTGCCTATCCACGTGTTTGGGCTTTAGGTTCGCTCTCTGGGTGGACAAGATGTCGCCCACTGTCGCGTTATGTGTTGTCGAGATTTCCCAGTAAACCGGACCTTGGACATCCGCACCGGTACACCGTGCCGCCGCGTTTCCGAACCTGAATACAGTTACGTATTGGTAAAGCCATCCAGCCCTATTGACCAAGGCGAAATATTATGACTGTTACACGTATTTATCAATAGTCGATTCAGCCCCGATGCTTGAATCCTGATATGTGTAACTCGAATTTGTTTATCCACGCAGCCTGTTCACTCAGCAACAAAGCAAGAGTCGTCGCATAAAGTTATTCAACTTTATTCAGCAAACACCAACAACTGCATACAAGATCCTTTCCGAAAATAATTCAAAAAATAACTTTTTTTCAAGTAGACAATGCATTACTTATATTACTAATCACCGGAACTGTCTTACGACATGGAACATTCCTCAGTTTAGAAGAATTAATTACCTAGCTATTACCAGATAGGTCTGGAACTTTCGATCGATAATAACCAAGTACTTCCAGAAAATTATCAACGATAGGCCTACTACAACAATATCGACCAACGAAAATTATCAACATTATACAAAGCTTTTTCTAACAACAACGCAGAATCAAATCACGCTATCATTACATGCGTTGCAAAATAAAACGTTCAGAACTATCGTGCGCGTTGCAATCGTACCAATGACACGGAACTCTCTCTCTCTCTCTCTTTCTCTCTCTCTCTCTCATGTTGCATGAGAGAGAGAAATAAAGAGAGAGACAGACAGACATACAGAGAGACAGAGAAGGACAAAGAGAGAGGGAAAGAGAGAGATTAAAATTAAAGTGTTTACATTTTAAGCTTATTTTTAGTATTTACTAACTTCTACTTAACATGGTTTAGTTGTGTGGATGTGTCCCTGTGAGTGTGCGTATTGAAACACAAGAACAACAAATGATTGTGTGGTCATTCATTTGTGAATGTTTACAACCAGTTGCAATTTAAATGCCGAATGACAGTTCAGTCAATTCGTGTATTGACCAGAGCAATTTTTAAGACAATACACGTATTGACTGGAAATTTTAGTCATTACCTGTATTGCCTAGTGGTCACAGTCAAAACACGAATTGACTGATTTTATTAGGCAATACACGTATTGACTGACTACGCAGATTGCCGGTAACATATACATTACTTGCAATGTTACTTGTATATGTGCTGGAACTATTTCCTTACAACATATATTATTTGATTGTACTGTTTTAACAGCACTGTACAAAGAAAATGAATTATTTTATGTGCACAAGACGACATTATAGACATTTTATATAGTTCAATGTTACAGGACATCGCGCGTATCATTGCCGGAACAGATTTATTAAAGTTACTATCATTAACACTTTCTATTTCTTTGTTTGTTTCTTTGTTTGTTATAGTCGTATAAAAGTTACTATCATTAACACTTTCTATTTCTGTGTTTGTTTGTTATAGTCGTATAAAAGTTACTATCATTAACACTTTCTATTTCTGTGTTTGTTTGTTATAGTCGTATAAAAGTTACTATCATTAACACTTTCTATTTCTGTGTTTGTTTGTTATAGTCGTATAAAAGTCACATTGGTGTGAAAAGACGTCAAATTCAAATATTGAATTGAATTGAATTGAATTGCATGAAAAGCTTCGTTGTCAAACACTAGACTGTATAGGAAAGGGAAACTCCAACTCAAGTTCCCAAAGGGATATTTCCGTCGTACATGTAAGTGTCGATGAGACATCTTCACTGGAAACACTTGAGTTTGGAGTAACTTGGAAAATAATAATAATAATAATAATAATAATAATAATAATAATAATAATAATAATAATAATAATAATAAGAATAATAATAAGAATAATTATAATAATAATAATAATAATAATAATAATAATAATAATAATAATAATAATAATAATAATAATCTGGATCGCTTATCTTGTGACAAGATTTTCACATCCCAGGGAACTCTTATCCACTGTGTTTACACTGGTAACCTCCCCTTTGTGCTACACTTTGAAAGCTAAAGCGCACAGTGAGCAAATTCTTTTCGGTTATTATTCAATCGCTGTATCCACTTTTGAAATTAATGCATGCGCAAACACGTTACACTCACTCACGCCCACGCGACATAATACGCAAACTCGTGCACCCACGCATTACATTACGTGATTATTGCTTTAGGTCCAGCGGACTCTTCCGAGCCAAATCAGGACCGGACAACCCATGATCCGCATAAAAGATCTGCTGAAACAACCCTAGTGGTAAAACTGAACGCTCTCCACCAGCCAGTCACTTTACAATAAAGACATCCCACGCAGGGGACGCTGAGGCTGTACTCTAATTTATCGAACCCCCGTTTACAAAAACAAAATAAAATACAAACATCATTATAAGTTATGAACAAAACACATACATATAAAATGCCTACATTGCTAAATAATAACATCACAGGAAGCCCTACGTGCACCCACGCATATGCGCAAACATTTGGAAACGATCAGATGCATGGAACAGGAAGGTCATTGGAATCAGTCTTTGTAACAAAGATAAAACATACTCTTGTAGTCAGTCTGCAGACTAAGACAGTAAGAGGTAACATTTATTATCTGAGTATGCGTTGCTGTTGCCATTAGACACAAACAACAAAGAGGTAATGCTAAGTATTTAAAAAATGCTATAAAAAGAAGACAAAAACAAGGGATGATAATACTATTATATACGACGTTGCGTCTATTTACGTCACAGTAGGCTTACTTCCGCATATAAGTGGTTCTAATGCCTGAGACCACACTTTAATACTGAGAAGCCTGAGACTACGATTTTAGTCTATAATGCGTGTAAAATCAAGCCTGAACGATTAGGCTACTCTGGTTTTTACTGAGAAATCCGAGAACGTCTCTTTCTCATCATGTAGAAGTTATTATAGTCACGTAAACGTAGTGTACGGTTTTATACAGGAATCGGTGATAAAAAGAAACCTGTACTGTGAGCACAAAGGCTGTGAGATGTGGGAACTAAAAATAGTGTGTACAACGCTGGGAAACTTAGTAGTTGCCTCGCCTAAAAAAGATGGAACTGCAGTTTAATGACAGTACCGTGGGCATAATCCATATAAGGCGCTACAAGAGAGAGAGGACGCTCACACACTGTTGAGTTCTGACAGCGAAATCGTCAGTACAGACACGCTTTATTTTTTAGGCCTATGCATTGGCTGCACTGTTAATATAAAAGAAAAAAAATATATAAATAAAGAAATAAATAAATGTAGTTATATAGCGATTCCGCGAAAAGACTCGGCTCAAAGCGCAAATGTTGATCTAAACTATGAGACTATACTATATACATTTACACTGTTTGGAGTAATATTGTGGAGCGACAATGCAGTCACGTAGAGAAAAAGACAAATAGACCGAGGGTAAATTGTAGAGAATATTATAGACTGTATTGAGGAGATTGAGACTAAGATTGTGTATATTGCTTGTGCAATATTAAAAGCTCCTGTGTGCAAACCGATAATTTCTTGTTGGTAGCCTTTATTAACGTTTTCTTCCCGACATGATGAGATAATTTTACATCACTTATCAAATTCCATGTGCTTAATTTTATATTGTTTGCATATAAATTGATAAACAGCGTATTTTCTGCGTGAAGCTCCGAGGGCGCCTTTATTTTTATCTTCATTAACTAGGCTTAAGTTATTTTTTGGGGTAATACTAGGCCTAAATGTGATAAAAGTGCTGTTGAGACAACGGCTGCTACTTACTTTCCGTTGATGTTCGCCTTTTCTGATTATAAACAGGTATCATGCATTGTGTTTCGTGCTAAAGTGTGCTGTTCATTTTGAACATGTTTAATACTAAGGCAACAAGCTGACATTTAGGTAAAGGTAACTTCAAAGTAATACTGTATGTAAAAACGTCAAAATGACTTCTACATTGAGTCTAAGTTTACTGTGTTGTATAAGCGGGTGTTAGCAAAGGATAACAACAACGTGTAGAAAGAAGGCTGTGAGTGAACACAAGTTGAACATGAAGTTGGCACTGAATGTTGCGCCTGTGTTTGTGGTAGGGGTCATCATCTTCACTGTATGTGGTAAGTTATAGTGTCATGCAAGTTTTGTAACTTTTTTTATTGTTGCTGTTGATTTTGATGATGATGATGATGATGATGATGATGATGATGATGATGATGATGATGATGATGATGATGATGATGGTGATGACGACGATGGTGGTGGTGGTGGCGGTGGTGATTTTATGACGTGGGGTGCCAGGTAGCTCAGTGGATAGAGAGCTGGTGTCTTATGCCAATATATCAATATAGTCGTCGTCGTCGTCATCCTCCTCTTCCTCTATACCTGCGATCATATTAGAATTGCCAGTGAATACATTAATTATAATCTTATCTAAGAGCTTGGTGATATACTTTCAACAAGCCGTCGGTTTACTCACAACTGGAACTAAACAGTTACAACCAGAGATCTATGTATTAACGATGAAGCGAGAAGTTGGTGCATGTTATTTGGCATAGTGCGCGCAGGTGCCTGTTTAAAAATCTCTTTGAATGAATATTTGAGGTTTAGCATCTACGCCCACTGTAATCGCTTCCATTAAGATAAGAGAATTTCCATTCGCTCGTCAAACGCCTCGTATTAATTTAGGGCCTGGTCAAGTAATGACGCACACGAAACACAGAAGCAGCATACAGTTCATTTATTCATAGTCAAAGAACATTCACGAAATATGACAACGTCTCATATAAGAATACGTATGTGTGTGTACATATCAGTGTGGGGACAACTAATTTCTGTATACGTGAGAGTGAACTAAGCTTACTTCTCGTGCCAGTAGATATGTGGTAAAATACTGCGGAAAGAAAGAAACGCAAACACAAGAAACATTAGCAAATGTACCGAACAATGTCTCAAAACTCTTAATCAAGCAAGATACAGTCAAAGCAATGAAACGGAAAGAATACACATACTGAAGGATAATTTAGAGACGAATACTTTAGCTGATTTTAAAGAAGACAATTTAACTAAGGTTACTTGGAACCGAGCCAAAACAAACGAAGGAACGAACGCTTTGTGTTCCTTTACCTTGCACGACGATTCGGCTACGTTTATTCTTTCAAGCCTCAAAAACAATTGGCGCAAGACAATTTGACAATGCTCATCTAAACATTAGTCAATTCATTAATGCAAACAATTCGGCTACGTTCACCCAACGAGCCTCGGTACGGTGCTTAAACTAGGAAATACTCGTCGATGATCTAGTCAGAGATTCTTTTTCCTGGTGGCGCTTGTACCTCTTACAGGGAAGATGGTCAAGACAAGAAGTGGACACAAGAAAATGAAAATGATCAAAAAGAAGGACGAGAGAACTAATGCGACCTCAATTTTAATATCAACCGAGGAGAGATTGGCAGCCGTTGAAGATCAGGAAGACGGTACCAACATGGAATCAAGGTCAAAAGATGCACCCCCCACCACCAGCACAACATTCACTACTGACACCACAGTGAGTGTGATTTTGGAGTTAAAGCATATCATAACATCGCTTTGCTCTCAAATATCCGTGTTGGAAAACATCATCCGCGAGCAAGACGGAAAAATAGATAAGTTGTTGGCGGAGTCGAAGCAGACGACGCATGCGGTACCGGGCAATAAGAGCAATCCGACATATGCAGAAATTCTGAAGTCGCCGTGGGTTGATACTAACGCAAAATTGCTCAAAGCGTCTTCGAATCCTACGATGCCAACTTCGAAAACCGCTTCCGACTATGAAAAATCAAGATTCAAGCAAACTTTTCACATGCCAAGAAATGACGCAAAACCATCTGCGTCATCATCGCATGACAAAACATCTGATGACGTAAAAGGAAAGGAATGCGGAAGTAAAATTATTATTTTGCATGACTCCGTGTTGAATGGGGTGCATGAAAAAAGGCTGGGACAATCGTATGGATTTGAGGCAGTCGAGAATAAAGTCTTCACTATCAACGACCTTGAGACTGCCTTCAACTCAACACAGAGTAAAATTCCACCCAAAGCCGTTGTTATTCATTGTGGCATAAGCAACCTGAAGAAGCAAGACCCAAGATCCGCAAGCAAGCAGTTTGTTCAATCGGTGAAGAACATCTCTTCCAGCTGCCCTACATCGAAAGTTATCATCAGCAAACTTTCAACAGTATCTGATCCTAAGCTCCAACAA
>CM072520.1:56192459-56217459 GCA_036898135.1 Oncomelania hupensis
ATCTCCATGCTTTGTAGTCTTCGTTGTAGGTCTGCTGTGAGGGTCCCTGTTTCGCAAGCGTATAGGAAGATGGATATGACAAGGGAACGCAGCAGCCATACCTTTGAGTATAGAATAGTTTTGTCTTTCCAAATGGTCTTCAACCTTGTCAGGGCAGCAGTTGTTTGTGCAATCCTGGAGAGGACTTCCTGTCGGGACCCATTGTCAAATACAATGGCTCCTAAATATTTGAAGCTATGCACTGTGTTGAGGGACTGGCCTTGGACTTTGATGTCCATGTTGATGCCATAGGTGTTGTTAGTCATCATTTTGGTCTTCTCTGCACTCATTTCCAGTCGACGGCTATGGAGTTGGTGTCAAACCTCTTTACCAGCTGTTCAAGTTCTTGTTGCTCTCCAGCCAGTCCATCAATGTCATTCGCAAAACGGAGGTTGGAGATTGCTCTAGCCCCTATGCTGACTGTACCTTTGTGATCTGCAAGGGCATCTGACATGAGGGGCTCTAGGAATATGTTGAAAACATTGGAGAGAGTAGGCATCCTTGACGCACGTCGATTGTTGTTCCGACCAGTTTCAGATAGCGTTGTGGTGGAGGATTGTACTGGTAGTCAGAAGTAATCAAGCACGCACACACAAACACATCTCACCTTCTCCCCCAAACACACCGCATCCACCCGAACACACACCACTGAAACCTCACGGCCTCTTTATCTAAGACGGTCCCCTTCACACCTTTTTGCCTATCACAAGGGCCCAAGTGTTGCTAGCTTAGGCTGAAAGGCACGACCTGTAACTCTCGCGTAAATATTAGTTGGACCCATGTCTTGCCCTGTGGGTTCGGGCACTAAATAGAATAGACCCAACGTTTCCCGGCGTGTCGTAAGAGGCGACTAACAGGGGTGATGTTAGCACGGCATCACTGGGCGAAAGTCTTCTATACAGAAGTCATCGGCCAGGCGGAGGAACCTCACGTTATTACAGGTTCAACGACCACGTGCTCAGGGCCAAGGTGAGCCACACTGTATTCGTGGATTTCGGCTGTGGCCAACAGCCTGGAGAGGATTGGGCACCGCCAGGTCTTTTTTGCCCAAGACACACTACATGATGAAACTATCCACTACGAAAATCTGTGGTGCCCCTACGACCTCCGAGTTACGGGACAGGACAGGATAGGATAGGATGTCTGCTACGAGTAATGATGGTTGGCCTCTTTTTTGTCTTGGAAGTGTATAAAGCAGAGGAGCGGGTGGATGGCGGTTTCAAGCTTGGTTGGAATGTTAAGTTTGGATTCGGGTTTACCATTGATCTCACGAGGTGGAAAAGCACTTTTTAAAAAGCAGTGAAATAAATAATTAAGTAAATAAAACAAATGCAATTACAACTTGTCCAAATGTTTTGGTTTTGTGTCTATGTGTATTCTCCCTTACCATCCCACCACAGGCCCTCACACGCCCAAAGTCGATTTCATTCTTTTGCAAAACCTCGACTCAAGGAATGTCTCTCTCTCTCTCTCTCTCTCTCTCTCTCTCTCTCTCTCTCTCTCTCTCTCTCTCTCTCTTTCTATCTCTCTCTCTCACTTCCCCCCATCTCCCTGTGTGGTTAAAACTGGAACCTCTGTATTTAACATATAAGGAGGTGGAGATGCTTCTCCTGTTCTTTCTGCTTCTTCTTCTGATCATGGCGATTATAACTAGACAAAGATGGCCTAGTGGTTAATGGCGGAAACTTTACTGAAGACGGTCTTAAGCGACTTGGGTTCGGTCCTGACACCAACCAACTTGCATGCAAGAACTCTCGATGGAGGCACCCTTCAGCAGCTCTTTGAACTGTAAGCGCGCCCTGTAAGACCGATAGGTTGGAAGGAAGGCAAGAGGGACAATTGTTATAGTGTGACTGCGCTATGGTCATACCGTCCCACACAGTGTTCAGTCTAATTAAGCAAACCCTTCCTCCCTCCCCTTCCCTCCTTCTCCAACCATCACTACCACACAAAACACACACCCTTTCTCTCTCTCTTTTCATCTCCGTGTGTGGAAAAAACGATTGCTTTCGTTAGAAAAAAAATAGAGGAGGGTAAAAAACAAAACAACTAAGCGAGGGTATCCTATACCTCGGAGCGGATATCAAAGTTACTTTAGTAGAACTTGCGATAGCAGTGAATATAGTGTAAACCTAAACTCTTTTTCCCTGTGTAATATAATAGCGCTCTGGTATATCTCATAGATCTATCTGGGAAACTTCGCTTCGGGGAAGTAAGGACCTCTTTGTCCAAATCGGAAATTAGAACTGCAAAAACTAACCAGGCATCATGAGATCTCAATTGATTCACTTTGGCTGCATTCTATTCCAAAACTAAAAAAAAATGTTACATATTTGTCTTAGTTGAGCAACCACGTATCTCTTGGTCCTAATTCAGTTGTCTGTTGGCAAATACAATGTTAGCACTTGTTTAAGTCAGTCCATTCATTTCCCCCAATGATTCTAGACATTCACTCATACACACACACACGCACACACACGCACACACACACACAATACTGTATACATTAATTTGAATTTATTAGTATTAAAAATAAAGTGGGCTGTTTTTTTCTATTATTATTTATTTTACAATATATTATTAATATAATCTTTTTTTTTTCTTTTTATAGCATTTTTAAAAAAATGCTTAGCATTATTTCTTTGTGGTTTGTGTCTAATGGCAACAGCGACGCACACTCTGATAATAAAGGTTACCTCTTACTGTCAGAGTCTGCAGACTGACTACAAGAGTATGTTTTATCTTTGTTAGAAAACTAACTCCAATGACCTTCCTGGTCCATGCATCTGATCGTTTCCAAATGTTTGCGCATATGCGTGGGTGCACGCGTTTGCCTATTATGTCGCGTGGGCGTGAGTGAGTATAAAGCGTTTGCGTATGAATTTTGTCCATGCATTACTTTCAAAAGTGGATACAACGATTGAATAATAACCGACAAGAATTTGCTCAATGTTTTCTTTAGTTTCAAAGACTAGCAGAAAGGGGAGGTTACCAGTGTAAACACAGTGGATAAGAGTTCCCTGGGATGTGAAATGTTTGTCACATGATAAGCGACCCAGATTTTTTTTTCCAAGTTATTCCAAACTCAAATGTTTCCAGTGAAGATGTCTCATCCACACTTACATATAAGAGGGAAATGTCCGTTTGGGAACTTGAGTTAAAGTTTCCCTTTCCTATACAGTCTAGTATTTGACAATGAACCTTTTCATGCATTTCTATGAAATACTTATTGCTACAACTAAAGACGAACACAACACAATGGAGTTATTCTCTTTACCTTCCTAACTTTTCTATCTTTCCTTCCCTCTACTCCTATCTCTTTCTGTCTGTCTCTCTCCCCTCTCCCTATCGTGGACTGCAAAGAAGAACAACGAGACAAAGATGCTAACAGCACAAAGAAAGTAGTGAGGAGCCCTTAGTTTCTAATACCTCTATGGCGGAGACTGATAACAGATCATCAATACAACCATCAACCTCTGTTTCTTGGCACACACGCTAACCCGAATGAATTACCCCAAGTCCCCAAGTAGCTACTTCAGTTCCTATGGAAATGGTTTTAGTCCAAATGATCACTGTGACGACACGAGTTTCAGCACATATTAGAGAGAGCTATATTTTGTGCGAAGTTGCACCTCTCTACTTATAGTGTATATAGATAGCCCGGCAATTTTCTTTATTGCGTATGAAAGATGCAGTAGCTCTAAGTCCACGTGCTTAACGCAGGAAATAGGGGTATGTTTAATTAGAAATTGGGGTACTGATCTGGTTCTCGACCGGCTGCCTGTTGCCTGGCGTGTGTTTGGTAAAGTAGAGTCATTTGGGAGCTTGTTGCGAGAGGTCAGCTTTAGTCAGAAAGTAACCTTGTGACTGTGTGTCAGATGAGAATTAGGTTTTCTTTCTTGGAAGGGTGTAGTAATCGTGTGTTTCGAACCACCCAAGGTCTTACGCCCTTGTCGGGGTAAGAATGTCTAAAGACTGAAGTAGGAGGAATGTAATCGCCATTTATTGGAGATAAATGTAGGATTCTTTCCTAAGGTTGTGTAGTCCTCGATTGGGCACCTGCCAAGGCTCAATGTCTTTATTAGAATTGAGATGTCCTTGTGAATAACTAGCAACTAGCCAAAGAACGAATTAACTCTCAGACTAACCATTGTGTACTGTGCTGTGTTGTACTGTGTTGGGGAGGTGTGTCACAGTCCGAGACTTATACGGTGAGTAAAACCCTGTAATTCATTTCCCCAGTGGCGAGCGCTTCCAGACTGCGTACGCGAATGAATGATGGTGAATGAGGGGCAAAGGGGTGTATTTTGATAAATAGTAATTTATCAATTTTGTATGATTTTCGTATCATTTTCTTATTATATACATAAACGGGAAATGTCGTTGCTTTTGTTGCTAAAGTGGGTCAAGGGTGACAATGAAGAATGCATGTTAGAGAGAGAGAGAGAGAGAGAGAGAGAGAGAGAGAGAGAGAGAGAGAGAGAGAGAGAGAGAGAAGGGATGTATGTAAAGAAAGAGAGATAATTGTACTGTGCTAGAGAGGGGTGAAGAAGTAATGGGTATGAGGGAAGCATGTTTATATTATAGTACGATAAGATAATATGGATGAAGGGAGATAATCATGATGTATTATAACAGTTAAAGAGTGGTGATGAGGATGGAGATGAGGATGGAATGAATTGGGACTGTGCGATTGAAGTGTAGTCGTAATGATTATGTATATTTATATAAATGACTGTGCTTATGGAAGAGATATGAATTATTAGTATCAAGAGTTGCATTATATTATTGAAATGTATGTATAGCATCCTGTATTATTATCATTGTTATTATGTATAACCAGGTCAAGATGGCGGACGGCGGAAGGCGTATTATGTGATGTAGTATTTGAGTTTTGTAGGCAAACTGTTAAGACTATATATTTGTCTACAGGTTTGGGCTGTTCTCTACTGTTCTCTACCGTTCTCTATTGTTCTACTATGTTGATGTTTCACTGACGTAGTTATTCTTCAACTACTACTGCACCCTCCTACGCTGTCACGGACCGGTTTTATACTATTTCGGTCCGATGACTTTTTGGTGTATTGTAGTCTATTCCTGTGTGAAGACATAAACGATAGTATTTTTCTTATTGATAACTGAATTCTGATTGGCTGAGCTAGTCATGTGATGACTCGCCAATCACATTCAAATGTGAAGTTAGTCTCTTCCTGTTTGTACCACGGAGTGGGTGGTTGTGTTTGTACTTCTGGCAGCTGTTGAATGCAGGTATATATATATTGTTTATCATTGAAATATTGTATTATAAACATAATAATATTAACCATGATTAGTTTAGTTTAGTTTATATATATTATATTCTACTTATTGTGGAATAGAATGAATAATAGATAATTTTGTTATTAGTATGAAGGATGGATTAGGGAGGTGATGGAGATGGTGGATCGTTGTATATTTTTGATTAACGAATTCAAGGTGGATTAGTATTTGATTTGAGGTTGAAACCTCAACTTGCAATGTATAGTATTATATTTACTTTTGTGAATGAAATGAATCAGCGTCAAGATGTAATATAGTTGTTATAATTAGTTTTACAATTTGCGTATATATGTGAACTGTGTTCGACACATATGAGAGTTGAATTAAATTGCTGGTCTGGTCCCGTCACAGAGAGGAGAGAAAGGTATATGGGGTAATACAGAGAAAATCTGTTGTATTCAGGAAATTTAGTTTGGATAAACTTGTGTGTTTCGCAGAAGTTCCGGCTGAGGGGCCTCGAGAGAAAAGAAGAGGGAAACGAACCTTCAAGGAAGAAGAGAAGAGAAGAAGAAGGCGACGAACCTTCAAGAAGAAGAGAAGAAAAGGGAACAGAAGAGGAAGGCGGCGAACCTTCAAGAAGAAGAAGAAGAAGGAGAAGAAGAAGAAGAAGAAGGAGAAGAAGAAGAAGAAGAAGAAGAAGAAGTGAAGGAGAAGAAGAAGAAAAGGAAGAAAGTCAAGACGAAGACAAAGTTCAAGAAAAAGAAGAAGAAGAAGGAGAAGGAGAGGAAGCAGAGGAAGAAGAAGGAACGGAACACAAAAGGAAAAGAGGAAGAAGTAGCCGAGGAGGAAGAAGGGTGGAAACATAAAGAAGGAGCCCAGGGAAGAAACCAAAGAAGACGACGGAGAAGCAGCAGCGGTAGCAGCCACTGCCACATCAGCAGCAGCAGCACCAACAGCAGCAGCAGCAGCAGCCACTGCCACATCAGCAGCAGTAGCACCCACTGCCACGTCAGCAGCAGCAGCAACAACAGCAGCAGCAGCGGCGGCACTAGCGGCGACCGAGGGAGATTGACGGTGGAGAGAGGAAACAGCCTGGGATAGATAGAGAGAAGGCCAAGGAGAAATTGAGAGGAACGGAAGATAGGATATAGACAGAGACAGAGATGAGAAACAAAAGAAAGACACAGTGAATCCTAACAACCGTAAGACTCTTGGGGGTAACACTCTCTCTCTGTCGATGGAGACCGGACTCTATTGGTGGTTTTTGTGAATAGCGAATTATTCCCGGATTATCTGACTGGGACTTATTTGTGGAGTTGTGAAAGTGTGTTTCACGGATTATCGCTTCAAAGTACGTGAGTACAAAAACTACTTAAACGTTTTTCATGTTATTGATTGATTATGTACCTATGTAAATTCTGTTGATTCTTGTTTATTTTCTAGTAATAGAAAGGGGGTGTGACAACAAAAGAATTCTTGAGAGTTAGGGAGTGTGAGACGGGAGAACACGCAGAATATTCACGCACGCATACACGCAGTTTTCTTGATATAACCCCTTTCGTTACATACGCTTTTGCGCGCCTTTGCTGTACCGTTGGGCCGTGGGTGCATCCGCTCTGGAACCCTGCTTTTGCGGCCGTGAAGTATGGACGTTTGACGGGACTTTTCGCCACCACCGCCGTCTTTCTTCAGGATTGTGGGCGCCGCCATTAGAGCCTCGGTTTACCACAGGAACTTCACGCATCGCACCCACGCACACACAGATTTGCACGACACGCACCTAAAAACATACTTTATTTAGTTAGTGTAAATCATTTCATCATTTCAGTGAATAACTGCTTTAGCTCCTACTGAGCTCTGACTGACATTTTCTGAACAGTGTTTCTGACCTGCAAGCTAGCTTGGATAATAGTTGAAATATAATAAGATTTGCAGCTCCATTTCTTCAGCTGAAATTTATAGTATTTTGAATTGATTGTTTATTGATATTTTGCTGTACATTGTGGTGGGAAAATCTGTTGATGTTTAGTTCTGTTTTTGGTTGAACAAGGGAGGTAATTGTTAGTAAATACTGGGGTGTGGGTCTTGTTAGGGGTGGAGGGTGGTTTAAGTACCCCATTGTCCTGTGTATGTATGTTGATTGTTGAATAAAAGAGTGTGTTTGTTATTCTGGCATTTTGTGTTAGTTTATTTTTGTTTGAGTTCTATCCTCCCACTCGTTGCTGTGAGCTGACGTCGCGGAACCCGCTCGGGTGACGTGACAATCACCCACATGTTTGCAATGGATACATCAGGAATTACAAGTTTAGTTGATCACCCTACTTCCTACTTAGAGCAGAAATCATACTCCGATCACTTTTGTTGTTATTGTTGTTGCAAGAAACCACTAATCCAATTAGGGACGACCTACAAGTCCGGCCTAAAATATAAACGAAGGGATACCTCCCTTCCTGCACATATCACCAGACCCAAGGACTTACCTTACTTCCAGCCCAAATCGCAAGTATAAGAGAATGCTTTTCTTAAAGCTAGAAAGAATCGCTGCAGTCTCTCCTGGGGATTGATAACCCACAACCCATAATCCACCTTTAGACAAAATGGTCGGACAGTCTCAGTGACGCCTCGACGACCTGTATACTTGCACTAGCGTAGAGCTGTGGGTTTGGTGGTGTAGCCATGTTTGTTGCCCTAGAGCTACAGTTCATGGTGGAAACTCTTGGAAAGTCTGACTGCACACTTTGACAAAGAGAATGGACTCTTTTTCCTGACCAAGGAAAGAGAGCGAGGGTAAAAGGGAGGGGTATAGGGAGGGCCGGGGAAGAGTTACGCAGACTCGGTGGCAGACGACAATCATACCCTCGTCGGGTTATGTGGTAAACAACTTTCTTCACCAGCACCACTATTAGCATCACTAGCGATAGCTTTAGCAGTACAACCACCACCAACCATCCCACACCCCACTTCCTCCCCCAGTGCTTAAAATTCCCACTGTCGTTGTCTTTCTCATTTGCTCTTTCTCATTCCTACTCCGTTCTATCAATCTGCTATACTATCTTCTTCTTTGCTAGACCAGTCACCTACGTTTTTTCTTGAAAACTCTTCCGGGACAAGACTCCTTATTTGTGTATGAGGTCTGTTGGATCAGCTTGGGAATATTGGACGCTTTCTGCCAGGTGATCACTAGGGCTTCCTGTGATGCTATTATTTAGCAATGTAGGCATTTTATATTATGTATGTGTTTTGTTGATAATTTATAATGATGTTTGTATTCTATTTTGGTTTTGTGTGTATTCTATTTTGTTTTTGTAAACGGGGGTTCGATATATTAGAGTGCAGCCTCAGTGTCCCCTGCGTGGGATGTCTTTATTGTAAATTGACTGGCTGGTGGAGAGCTTTCAGTTTTACCACTAGGGTTGTTTCGGGAGATCTTTTATGCGGATCAGGGGTTGTCCGGTCCTGATTTGGCTCGGAAGAGTCCGCTGGACCTAAAGCAATAATCATGTAATGTAATATAACTTCCTCCCCCCTCCCCCCCCCCATCCTTAACCTAGGGGAGCGGGGTTTTAGTATGTAAATAGTATCCCAACTTTCTGGAAATTTAGTGCTTTAAATTCCCACTGTTGCTGTCTTTCTCATTCTTACTATCTGTTCTATCAATCTACCATACTATCTTCTTCGCTAAACCAGTCACCTACCTTTTTTCTTGAACAATTTTCCGGCACAAAACTCCTCATTTCTGTTAGGTCTGTTGGGTCAGCTTGGGAATATTGGACGCTTTCTGCCAAATGGTCACTGGAGCTTCCTATGATGTTATTATTTGGCAATGTAGGCATTTTGTATGTATGAGTTTTATACATATTGTATAATGATGTGTGTATTCTATTTTGTTTTTGTGAACGGGGGTTCGAAACATTAGATTATAGGCTTAGCGTCCCCTGCATGGAATGCCTTTATTGTAAAGTGACAGGCTGGTGGAGTGCCATCAGTGTTATCACTAGGGTTGTTTTGGCAGATCTTTTATGCGCATCAGGTATGAGTTCTCTTTCAGCGAAGTTGTGGTCTTGACTTTGTGGTCCTGATTCGGCTCTTTTGCAGTCCGCGGGACCCTGTAAGCAATGAATAACTAACTAACTCCACTTCTCCCTCCCCACATCCACCATATTCTGTGAATTAAACTTGATCTTCTCTTCGCTATCTTGTTTTAGGATTTAAAAGAAAAAAGTCCATTGACACGCAGCGAGTACTCCACTATGGATGGAGACATTTACACTACAAAATATATCGTTTTACGCTATTGCAGGTATCGTTTAAATTCCAGAAGATGCGTTTTAGCGAAATAAGTTGAACAGATAAACCTTTTAATCGTCTATGTTTGAGCTCCTTTAACTCTGTTTCGGCCTCGATTACTATTAACTTATATTTGCATCCTATCCTATCCTATCCAGTCCCGTAACCCGGAGGTCGTAGGGGCACCTCATCAACCCTCATGGCCTCGCTCAGTGTCAAACCAGTCCATTCTCGAATGTTGTCTTCCCACCTCCTTTTCGGTCTCCTTCTTCTTATAACTCCTTGCACTGTGCCTTGCAGGATGGTCTTTGCAAGGTCTGATGATCTGGTGACGTGGCCATACCATCGGAGTTTCCGTTTCTTCACCACTGTGAGCAGGTCATCGTGTTGTCCAATAGCTTGTGTGATGGTCTGTCGAACTTTGTTGATGGTGATGTGCTGGATATAGGAAATGCCCAGAAGTCTTCTGTAGCACCTCATCTCCATGCTTTGTATTCTTCGTTGTAGATCTGTTGTGAGGGTCCATGCTTCACAAGCATATAGGAAGATGGAGATGACAAGGGAGCGCAGCAGCCTTACTTTGGAATGTAGACTGATGGTCCTGTCTTTCCAAATGGGTTTCAACCTTGTCAGGGCAGCAGTTGTTTGTGCGATCCCGGAGAGGACTTCCTGTCGGGACCCATTGTCTGATACAATGGCTCCCAAATATTTGAAGCTATGAACTGTGTTGAGGGATTGGCCTTGGACTTTGATATCCGTTTGATGCCATTGGTGTTGTTGGTCATCATTTGGGTCTTCTCTGCACTTATTTCCATTCCATAAGCTCTGGAGGTAATGTCAAGCCTCTGTACCAGCTGTTCGAGGTCTTGTTCCTCTCCAGCCAATCCATCAATGTCATCCGCAAAACGAAGATTGGAGATTGCTCTACCCCTATGCTGACTGTGCCTTCGTGATCTGCAAGAGCATCTGACATGATGCGCTCTAGGAAGATATTGAAGAGTGTTGGAGAGAGTTGGCATCACTGACGCACACCGATTGTTGTTCTGAACCAGTTCCCGATGACGCTGTTTTGGAGGACTTGTCATACAGGCTTTTGATGCCTTCAATAATTTTAGGGCTGATGTTGTACACTTTCATTGTTGCCCATAGAGCTGCATGCCAGACTCGGTCAAACGCCTTTTTGAAGTCTATGAACACATGATATAGATTTTGGTGCTGTAGGTATTTCTCACAGATTATTCTGAGGTTGAAAATCTGGTCAGTAGTCTGGTAGGCCTTCTTGCTGTTGTTTTTGTTCAGACTGTTCTCTATTTCCTGGCATTGATCTTCTATCCAGTTCTCCTTTGCTGTGCGCATGCCTTTTCGGATGTCATTGATTTTTCGGTAGACATCAGCTCCCTGTGAGGTGTTCTTTTTTTTTCTTTTTTTTTTTTTTATCTCCCTTCGTTTATCACACAGATGCAAAAGTTCAGGTGTGATCCACGGTTTTTTCCTTGGTCGGTGCTTGCCAAGGACCTCAGTGGCGGCATCTGTCACAGCTGAGTTGAAGGTGGTGGCCATGGTGTTGACATCTACTTCACTAGCCCCCAAAATGAGCAGTGGTTAAAATTTCCCTCCAATTGTGGCCTGAAATAGTTTTCCACTTCCGGTTCTTGCAGTTTGTCCAGGTCGAACTTCAGTCTAGTGCACTTTGCTGTATTTACTCTTCTCAAGTGGAGCGGGAAAGACATCACAATATCGTGGTCACTTACGATGTCTGCTCCTGTCGTGTCCTGCCAATGTTGATGCTTGATCTGAAGCGTTTCTTGACCATGATGCAGTCGATCTGGTTGTGATGCTCCACACCGGGACTGTGCCATGTCCATAGTCCGGAGTTTTTGTGGAGACCAAGCGTGTTTGCCAGTATCAGATTGTTGTATCTGGCAATTTCCAAGAGTCTCAGACCCCTGTCATTTGTTTCGTTGTTGCAGTGAGGTCCACATGTGTCTTCCCAGTTGTGGTGCGCATCTTGGCCAACCTTGGCAGTCCAGTCGCCTTGCACTATGACTATGTCCTTTTTTGGCACTTGGTCAAGGACCGCTTGTAGATTTTGATAAAAAATCCTCCACTTCGCTGTCGTCTTAGTCTGATGTTGGGGCATAGGCCTGGATGATGGTGATGTTGAAAGGGGCTGCTCTCAGACGGATGGTAATGAGTCTACTGGAGACTGGGCGGCAACCCATGACAGTGGCTAGAATGTTCTTGTGAACCAAGAATCCTACGCCGTGTTCGTGCCTGTCATCTCTACCGCTGAAATAGAGCTTGTGGCCTTTGTCGGTCCTAGGCCTTTCCAGAGCAGTTCGCTGATACCTAGAACGTTCCATCGATAGTGGTCCAGCTCGCGGTCCAGTTCTTTTAATTTTCCTACCGCAGTTAGGGTCCTGACATTTCAGGTTCCTATGACGATGTTGTTTCTCGTGCGGATCTTGCTAATTTGTCCATCAGTAGCATACTTATCGCCTCCGTCCTGGTGGCAAACGGAAGGCGCGGTCCTTATGCCGGGCGACGAGCGATCCGGTATGAAATTTGTGAATAGCTTCGCCATGTAGTGTGTCTTGGCCAACAAAGGACCTGGCGGTGCCCAATCCTCTCCAGGCTGTTTGCCACAGCCGAAATCCACGAATACAGAGTGGCTCGCCTTGGCCCTGAGTACGTGGTCGTTGAACCTGTAGTAACATGAGGTTCCTCCGCCTTGGCCGGTGACTTCTGTGTAGAAGACTTTCGCCCATTGATGCCGTGCTAACATCACCTCTGTTAGTCGCCTCTTACGACACGCCGGGAAACGTTGGGTCTATTCTATTTAATGCCCGAACCCACAGAGTTTATATTTGCAACTGTGGCTATATGTAATGTCAGAGTAAAACATGCGGCTGCATTTCTAATAGTAAGCTGTTGCATAATTGTTGTTTGTAATCTTCGTGACTGATCATGTCCATAATTAATTGTCAGGAAATGATAGATGGCCTTGCTGAAGAACAAAGGACAAGGTCAAAGGTGCAGCTGCGTTTTCCCTTTCTTAAATTAAACTGCAACCGTAACTTGCTGCGAAAGTACGATCCACATGGACCCGTAACTGATGAATCCCTGGATAAATAATTTTTACACAATGATGAACGATCTTGGCTTGTTATAGGACAAAAGGTCAGCTCAATCAAGGTCAAGGGTCTTGACCCTACAGAGTGCGAGGATGCTGATGTACGATTCTGGTGTTTTTTGTTTGGTTAATGTGCCTGCATGCCAGCAGGAGTTTATTGTGTCTTGCCTGTTGTCAAGGACTCTGGATTTATTTATTTTTGGAATGATCACCATATTATAGTGGCTTGTGTGTATTATTGCTGTTTAATTTATCTTCCTCTCTGATTCTCTATACTTTCTCTCTCTCTCTCTCTCTCTCTCTCTCTCTCTCTCTCTCTCTCTCTCTCTCTCTCTCTCTCTCTCTCTCTCTCTTTCTCTCTCTCTCTCTCTCTCTCTCTCTCTCTCTCTCTCTCTCTCTCTCTCTCTTTCTCACTTTTCTCTCTCTCTTTCTCTCTCTCTCTTTTACTGCTTTGTATCTCCGTTTATCCCCTCCTTCTTCCACCTCACCGTTTTCCCTTTTCTCTATGTACCCTTGCCATCCAGTTTGAGTGTAGGCCTATGTGTCTGTGCAGCGAATGCATTTTGCGCACAGTGCACGGACTAACGACCTTTTTGACGATCGTGAGGTTGGGTAAAGTTTGCGTGCATTTTGCGTGCAGCTTGTTTTCATTTATTTGTTTGTTTGTTGAGATCTGAACTCATGTATAGTTTTGTAATTTGGGGCTGTTTTTTCGTTTAGTTGGCCCGTGTCAATTGTAAGAGCTGCAGGAAGTTTTCTTTGTCTAGTGTGAATGTAAGAGTTTGGATTTTATGCCTACAGAAGTGAAGAAAGTTATGTTTTTCAAGTTTTCTCGCCACTGTCATGTTAGCTATCTTGTCTACCTACTTTTTTCGTCTCGCATTTTGAGAAACCAAAAGGTCAGTTATTGATTGCATTTATGTGTATACTTCTAGAATGTGAATATTCCGTTCCAATTCTATTTGTGTTATTTAGATTTCCTTTTATTTCCTCCTCCTTTGTGTCTTTTCTGCCCTTTTTCTCCCTCTTTCCATCCTTTTCTCCCTCCCTCTTTCTTCCTTTCTATCATTCTGCCACCTTTCCCTCCCTCTCTTTCCTTTTCTTTCTGTCCTTTTCTCTCCCTCTTTCTTCCTTTCTCTTCCTATCTATGTTCCTTTCTCACTTCCCCTCCCATTCTTTCTCTTTCTTTCCCGTCATCTCTTTTTCTCCCTCAATTTCTTTCTTCTTTCTTCTCTCCATTTTCTCCTATTTCCTCTATTTCTTTCTATTTTCACCTCTGTTTCTTCCTTTTATTTATATCCATCTTTTATTTTTCTTTCTGTTTTCTCTGCCTCATCTCTTTTAGCAGGTCATTTTCTTTGAATAGATTTTGTTCTAAGACCTTTTCTTGAGTGTTCTTCATGTGCGGTGAGATTATTGTTCTAACTCTATCATATAAATGTGTTCTTACATATGCTTTGTTTGTAAGTTTTAAGTCTTTTAGGGAAATAGGTTCTCTAAAATTCTGTTTAAGAAAGATGCTTAGGTAAACGTTTATTTTTGGAGAACACGTTTGTATGATCTATGTTGGAGTTTTGATGCCGTCTGCTCATGTGAACATTTTTGGAATATGCTTGGTTTAAAGAAATTATTTTCATGCAGTGTATGACATGTTTATTTTTGGCATGTATGTTATTTTTATATATTCTATGTTATGTTACGTTGTTTAACATAGGTGTTTATGTTCGACAGATTTCACCTAAACAGTCACCTAGATAGGCTTGTGGTTCGGACTTGGTCTGATGATGTACTCTCTTGTCCCCCTTTGAAAGTAAATAAAATCGTGGTACTGTTTTGAGTGACTCTTACTTAAATACAAGATGAATGCGAGTTGGTAGATTTGGTGGCTAGCACAGTTAAACACTAATGAGTATGCTTCTTTTGTTTCATTAGTACCATACTCTGGTGGCTCGCAAGGGCGGCGCTATTAATCTATCCTACAACCACTGAATATATAGTGACTAAGACACATGCATGCATGTTCCGTCTTCGAGAAGTGAAGCCACAATATGGTTTTATACTGTTATTAAAGTTTATTAGATGTTGGATTTTATTGTATTGGTTCTCTGGTGAATTTGATAGACCAAATACATTGGAAAGACAAATACATCTACCAAATCATGGGGTTGTTTTGCTAATGGTCATTTATAAGTTGTGCATGGTTTTGCCATCCTTAATTTTTTAGATGATTGTTGTGGACAGGTTCTTGTTGTTTTTCTTATTGTTCTTCTTTTCTTCTTTTTTTCCTTCAAAGGAGTGGACAAACACTACGAGAGTAACACTCCCTCCCTTGCTTTCCTCCCTCCCTTCAATAATTACGATGGTCAACCTAAATGTCAAAATATAAAAATTGACTTCTCTTCCGCCATCGGTAATAGCAATCTCTTTAGATCGCCGTGCTTTAAGTTTGGAAGAATATGCACGTAATAGCATCCCGTATTAGTACATGTAGTAGCACTAATAATTATTTCGATTGTTATGTGTTCCAGAAGCTGTGGAGTGTCAAGCAAGGTTCCAAAGAGATCCAATAAAACTGTGCTACAACCAGACATCATCCGAGTGCACAATAATGCCAAACTCCTGCCAGTGCACAAAACCTGGACACGGCTTTGTTGTCGATAACCTGGTGGTTGCACCGACCTCCAAGTTTCAGGTCTGTGGCACTTTCCACAATACTGACCTGTTGAATGCCACCTGTTTGCGACAAAACGTAGCTGATGCTAAAGAGTTTGATGAAATGATCTTTGACGTCTTGAACCTTGTGAGCGGACAGCAGAGCACAAACGGTTCACTGCCAACGGCGCCATTAAATTACATGGTCACCAGCAACGTAAACACCAAAGCAACTTCAGCTTTCCTGGCTTTCTACGAGAAATGCAAACCAGGTGAGAAAATTCTAGCGGTGAGCTAGTGCCTGTCTTGTTAGTGAGATCGAGGTGGGGCAATATGTATACTGCTTTCACAAAGCTAGCCATGAAAAAAGGGAGGTCGCTCCCGCCACTCGACCTTATGAGCAGAAGGTTGCAGAAAACCAGTACATGAAACTGGAGCTCATCATTGCATTTATCGATGCTGTTGGGTTTTGGGAGCCATCAGACTTTGCTTCACCTTTAAGTATGCCTATAATTAAGTTTGTTAAAATAATGACATTTGATTGATCTGTTGCAGCCGATCCCAATGGGGTTGAGCCAGATGTCAATATGATGAGCATCTGCACCAACCAGACCCTCAGGACTTTCCTGGTGACCTTGACATTAGCAAATCCTCAGGATCTGATGTTTCCTAAAGAACCTTCGATGTGTCAGTGCACTGTGCGTCCCACTGGAGGACAAACTGTAACTCTCGGGGTATTTGACGTGCGGCTACAAGGCAGAGACAGCAGACGCTCTTGCGGGCAGACCACCTTGAAGGTGAGGACCCTAGATGATACCAAGATGGCAAGCCATTCAAATATATTTCCACACACACATCACGGAATTGTTTTTTTCTTCAAAAGTGTTAACATTGTTGGCGAAGGTGTTACTGGCCTTTATCGTAATGAAGCAAACAGAGAAACTGGAATGATAGGGCACTATCTGAGCTATCGGCAAGCAAAAAAAATCAAAAAAGTTTGAAAGGAGAACAGCGGGTGTTTCAATGTCACCTGATATGTGGGCCAGCTTTTAGATACAACACGCACTTAGAAAATGGTGAAGAACAGCGACTTGACCTTTGAAAAAGTACAAATCGAAATGATCTAACATGCTTAGCAGTAAATAAAGTATCCACACATTAGGTAATGTAACAGCACAGTAAATAAAGTATCCACACAGTAGATAAAGTATCCGCACTGTAGGTAAAGTATCAGCACAGTAAATAAAGTATCCACACAGTAGATAACGTATCCGCACAGTAGGTAAAGTATCAGCACAGTAAATAAAGTATCCACACAGTAGATAAAGTATCCGCACAGTAGGTAAAGTATCAGCACAGTAAATAAAGTATCCACACAGTAGATAACGTATCCGCACAGTAGGTAAAGTATCAGCACAGTAAATAAAGTATCCACACAGTAGATAAAGTATCTGCACAGTAGGTTAAGTATTAGCACAGTAAATAAAGTATTCACACAGTAGATAAAGTATCCGCACAATAGGTAAAGTATCCGCACAGTAAATAAAGTATCCACACAGTAGATAAAGTATCCACGCAGTAGCTAAAGAATCCACACAGTAAGTAAAGTATCCACACAGTAGGTAAAGTAAGTATCCACACAGTAGATAAAGTACCCGCACAGTAGATAAAGTATCCACACGGTAGATACAGTAAAGTATCAGCACAGTAGGTAAAGTATCCACACAGTAGGTAAAGTATCCACACAGTAGGTAAAGTATCCACACAGTAGATAAAGTATCCACCCAGTAGATAAAGTATCCACACAGTAGATAAAGTATCCACCCAGTAAATAAAGTATCCACCCAATAGATAAAGTATCCACCCAGTAGGTAAAGTATCCACACAGTAGATAAAGTATCCACACAGTAGATAAAGTATCCACACAGTAGATAAAGTATTCACACAGTAGATAAAGTATCCACCCAGTAAATAAAGTATCCACCCAATAGATAAAGTATCCACCCAGTAGGTAAAGTATCCACACAGTAGATAAAGTATCCACCCAGTAGATAAAGTATCCACCCAGTAGGTAAAGTATCCACCCAGTAGATAAAGTATCCACACAGTAGATAAAGTATCCACCCAGTACATAAAGTATCCACCCAATAGATAAAGTATCCACCCAGTAGGTAAAGTATCCACACAGTAGATAAAGTATCCACACAGTAGATAAAGTATCCACACAGTAGATAAAGTATCCGCACAGTAGGTAAAGTATCAGCACAGTAAATAAAGTATCCACACAGTAGACAAAGTATCCGCACAGTAGGTAAAGTATCCACACAGGTAATGTATAAGCACAGTAAATAAAGTATCCACACAGTAGATAAAGTATCCACACAATAGCTAAAGAATCCACACAGTAGGTAAAGTATCCACACAGTAGGTAAAGTAAGTATCCACACAGTAGATAAAGTATCCGCACAGTAGATAAAGTATCCACACGGTAGATACAGTAAAGTATCAGCACAGTAGGTAAAGTATCCACACAGTAGGTAAAGTATCCACACAGTAGGTAAAGTATCCACACAGTAGGTAAAGTAACCACACAGTAGGAAAAGTATCCACACAGTAGATAAAGTATCCACACAGTAGATAAAGTATCCACACAGTGGGTAAAGTAACCACACAGTAGGTAAAGTATCCACACAGTAGATAAAGTAAGCAGTGATGTCGTTTTTGTCGGCAAATTGGCCATTCACCGATAAAACTCCAAAGTGTCCGAAAGAGTCCTGTTCTGATCGGCCCATTGTCCTAAGGTTTTACGCCTCAATCGGCCATCCTTTGTCCGTTTTTTTTTGTGCTCGTTTCATGTCTGTTTCGTTTTTATTGCTTCTGGTTATATTAATTTCGTATCGGATTCGGGTGTCGGATAGTGCAGTGGTTGGAGCACTCGCTACTGTGTCGAAAGTGAAGCACCATCCGGTGCGGTTAGCACTTGGATGGGTGACCGCTAAGGTGTGAAGCGACAAACAACAACGCCCCCAGTTGACTCAACTGTGACTGAGTACCTACTCTCTTGAGGGTGGGGAAGGTAAAGCAGCGAGGGAGAGAGTTGGGCATCACCCTCATTACGCTGGCCCAAGGTAAGTGTGATCTCCAACATCACGCTCCCCTACGGCCACAAGGCTATGGGACTACCTTTACCTTTTTTTTAATCGGATAAATAAAGGTGTTATGAGTTATTGTCGAAAATTACGTATCAAAAGCACCATGCGGGCGACACATGCATCAGCAGAGAGAGGTAGAGTAACTTCCCTTGTTGCGAACGGCGTGCTTTCGGCAATAACACTTTTAGTTTTCGAAATGCCGCCGAAAAAGATCCCGAACCTTATCAGTGGCCAGCGCTTCCTCTCGTTTGATGTTGGAAAGAAGGAAAAAGAGAAAGAGTGTGGAACAATCTCTCAGACTGTGACAATTCAGGGTGATGCCACCCCATCGAACACTGGGACATTGGACCTGACTCAGATTGAAAGTGATAGTGTTGCTTCCAGTTCCACCACACCAAGAGTTTAAGGTGTAAACCTTGAAGCCTGTATTCAGAGATTGAGGGACATGTCTAGTACTGTCAGGTATCATGCCAGTACATTTTTTGTGTGTTTGTTTGTTTTGTGTATCAGGGATTCATCTAAGTTCACAGTTCAGTTGAAGAGTTTATTAGTCATCCATTCTAGTCATTTCATCACGTTTTATATTGTTTTGTGGTTAATAAATCTAAATGAAACTTTTTTCGTCAGGGTTCTGTGTGTGGTATTAGTTGCAACATTTTGTAAGTACAAACAATGGCCGAAAGATTTTCAAAATGTCCTAAAGATGTGTGACTGAATCGGCCAAATGGCCTATGCTGAAAATTTCTAGCAACATCACTGAGTAAGTATCCGCATAGTAGGGAAAGTATCTACACAGTGGGTAAAGTAAGTATCCGCACAGTAGATAAAGTATTCGCACTGTAGATAAACTATCCACACAGTAGGTAAAGTAAGTATCCACACAGTAGATAAAGTATCCACACAGTAGGTAAAGTGAGTATCCGCACAGTAGATACAATATCCGCACAGTAGGTAAAGTATCCACACAGTAGGTAAAGTATCCACACAGTAGATAAAGTATCCCCCACAGTATGTAATGTATCCACACAGTAGGTAAAGTATCCACACAGTAGGTAAAGTGAGTATCCGCACAGTAGATACAATATCCGCACAGTAGGTAAAGTATCCACACAGTAGGTAAAGTATCCACACAGTAGATAAAGTATCCCCGCAGTATGTAATGTATCCACACAGTAGGTAAAGTATCCACACAGTAGGTAAAGTAGGTAAAGTATCCACACAGTAGGTAAAGTATCACCATAGTAAAGTACCCACACAGTAGGTAAAGTATCCACACAGTAGGTAAAGTATCCGCACAGTAGGTAAATTATCCGCACAGTAGATAAAGTATCAACACAGTAGATAAAGTATCCGCACAGTAGGTAAAGTATCCGCACAGTAGATAAAGTATCCGCACAGTAGGTAAAGTAAGTATCCGCACATTAGATAAAGTAAGTATCTGCACAGTAGGTAAAGTAAGTATCCGCACAGTAGTAAAAGTAAGTATCTCCACAGTAGATAAAGTAAGTATCTGCACAGTAGGTAAAGTAAGTATCTGCACAGTAGATAAAGTAAGTATCCGCACAGTAGATAAAGTAAGTATCCGCACAGTAGATAAAGTAAGTATCCGTACAGTAGGTAAAGTAAGTATCTCCACAGTAGATACAGTAAGTATCCGCACAGTAGATAAAGTAAGTATCCGCACAGTAGATATAGTATCCGCACAGTAGATAAAGTAAGTATCCGCACAGTAGATATAGTATCCACACAGTAGATAAAGTATCCACACAGTAAATAAAGTATCCGCACAGTAGGTAAAGTAAGCGTCCGCACAGGAGGTAAAGTATCCTCACAGTAGATAAAGTATCAGCACAGTAGGTAAAGTATCCGCACAGTAAAAATGACGAATTTCGGTTAAGTTATTCTAAAGATAAGGCAAAAAAGTGACTGACTGATCGACCGACCGACAACTGTCACTGAAGGATGGTTCATGACTTGATGGCCCACAATTTGAAGTACATCTATTTTAAAGCTCAACAAAATCGCTTCAACCGTTATTTTTAGATATTGAACCAAACCTGTTTAGCAACAAAATGACCTTTCCTGTAGAGCAAATAATTGCACGGAAGGCAGGCCGCCCACTTCTGTAATGTTCCTATGAAGTTGGGTCAACATCCGTTCTGTGGTTCTTGAGATATTTCATCCAACAGATTGACCAAACGATTGACAGACGGACAGACTGACATTTGACTTGTTCTAAAATCCTTCTCCTCTCCACCCCCACCGGACGGTTTTAGAGTATTATAGTTTACCAGGTACATCTGAAAATACTAAAACATCCCGTTACAGGCAGATTTTTTAAAATCTACTAAGCAGTTAGTTGATCATGCTTGTGAGCCCTCCATTGCCAGTAGGCCTCTCTCCTCTGTTCCTCGATGCGCTCTCAAATCCTATAATTAAAGATCCTTCTCAATATGTGCTCCTTTTACAGTGGAACTCTGTTCCATCTGATCTTTGTGTTCTTTATTACACCCGTTCACAGACGCCCGAGGCTTATCATTTAGTGCAGCTTAAATGGTTCTGCAATTTTTTTTCGGATTCTAGTACAGGCGCATTAATCTGTGAGCAGCAGTGCAAGCAACTTGTAATCTCCTACAGCTAATGTGTGTGCGCTGTTGTAGTTGTTGTAGCACTTACATGTTACATTTTTGGGGAGGGGCTTATATAAGAAGTGAGGATGGGCATGGTGCAGGGTCTTATAGTTAGGTATAATTTGTGTGTGGGTGTGTGTGGGTGTATGTGTGTGTGTGTGTGTGTGCGTGCGTGTGAAGTGTGAGCGTGTATGTTAGTTACAGATTGCTGAGCTTTGAGTCTGATTTAGGAATAATTAATTCAACAAATCTTTCTCACCATCCAAGGAATTATGTACAGGCCATTTACAAGCCATTTGCGTCACAGTTAAATAAACAAAAGCATGGAAAATACACCACAATTTTTACAAACTGGACCTTTTTTCTCTCTCTCTTTGTACATGATACATTTGTAAATACTTCAGTGCTGCTGCCATTGTAGTTACTCCATGTGAGACAAATAAAGCCGTATTGTATTGTATTGTATTGTATTGTATTATTTTGTATTGTATTGCATTGTATTGTATTGCATTGTGTATTTACATTACAAATATAAGGCGTTACAGTATCCATTATTATTGTTAGTATTTTTCTTATTATAGTTATTTCTTTTCTTTTTTATTGTTTTTTTACTTTATGACTACTATTTTTTTTTGTTCAGTTGGATGCTGGCCACAGGACAGTGAGAGAGATTAAGTGCAAGGGACAAGAGGCTTTGTACGGCCTGGGTAGTATACACTCCACGGAGAAAAGCGACGAAATCACCCTCTCCTTGCTGTCAGTGACTCCAGCCACCTACCCAACTGCTGTATGGATTGAAATCCATGAAGGTTTGGCTTCTCTATTATTTACTTATTTGTATTACTTATTTATTGATTCACAGGCGTGCAGCAATGTGAGTATATGTTCACGCCCCACTTTTTGTTCTCTCCTGATATTTTACAAATATGTGCAAGATGAGTCCTAAAATAGTCTTGAAATGATTTTAAATAGAAGAACATGTTTTGTCTGTCTGTCCGTTGGTCCGTCCGCCGTCTGTCTGTGCAAAACTTTTAAAGTGGCTAAGTACTCAGATCCTATGTCATCCATCGCAAGCAAACTTGGCAGGATGGTGTATACCCAAGAGACCTCGAAAATGATCAGTGAATGAACGACTTAACTTCAAGGTCATGGTCACAGGGTCGACAAATGTTAGTCAAAAAGTGACAAGTTTTCCCAGTATTTAACTTTTTCTCTTAAGATTGATATTGAAGCAAACGCGTAGCAGCGTTTCACTGTCTCTCAGACTGAGCTTAGCCAAACACTAACTATCTTGACACACCCGTGTGTGGGTAACGCGCGCGCATAGAAAATCGGGTGAGGTTGGGCAGACATAGGCCGAGGTTTAGCTCATTCTGTGACACAGCTAATGTCATTTTGGGGGTATAAATTAATTTGCGATCAAACTATAAAGCAGAGTAATGGACTACAGTAAATTTTAACAGATTTGAGATTGGTTAATGTTTCCAACAGTGGCTTGTGGGTAGGTAGTTGGCTCTGTCAATAACTGGGACAGGAAAGCCACAAGGAAGAGAGGAAGCTTGGAAAGAGGAAAGAGAAGCTATGAGAGAAAGTGATGATGATGATGATGACAATTTAATTAGTTATTCATTCATTTGGAGATGAAGTCCATATTTGACATCTTTATTTTCAGTGTATAAAGAAGGGATTAACCGGATGGAGGTGACTTGTCAGGAGATTGTACCCATGCCTAAGCCATGTCCAGAAGGTGATGATGTTGATGATAATGATGGTGTTGATGATGGTGATGACCATGTCAAACCAAGATCTGGTGGTAAAGGTGGTGGTGGTAAAGGTGGTCCCATAGCCTGTGGCCGTAGGGGAGCGTGATGTTGCAGATCACACTTATCTTGGGCCAGCGTAATGAGGGTGGTGCCCATCTCTCTCCCTCGCTGCTTTACCTTCCCCACCCTTAAGAGAGTAGGTACTCAGTCACAGTTGAGTCAACTGGGGGCGTTGTTATTTGTCGCTTCACGGTTTGCGGTCACCCATCCAAGTGCTAACAGCACTGGACGGTGCTTAACTTGCGACACAGTAGCGAGTGCTCCAACCACTGCGCTATCCGACACCCCATCAAAAGGGTGCAAAAAAGGGATCTGGTGGTAAAGGGTTTTTATTTTATTTTATGTGTTGCGGTTAGTTTGTTAACTAATCCTAACCCTAAACCCAACCATGTCTGATTTGCCTCCTGTGAAATGGATCTTACTGCTGTTCTAAGATATGATTTCTGCAATGGTGATAATTCTGTGTCAAAATAATGTGACTTGTGTATTGGTAGAGTAGTCGTTATGCTGTTACCGTACATTGTGAAGAAAACTGCACCCATACGTTTTGTGAAAAATGCGGACTTTTATAGTAATCCAGAATTGCTTTAACTTGTGAGTGTGTGTGTGTGTGTGTGTGTGTGTGTGAGAGTTGGTGTGCAGAAGGTGAGAAATTCTCCATCAACGGATGAAAGATGATGTATTTTGTTTGCGTTATTGGATAAGGAGGGTGATTCCACGCTTTGATTCATGTGAATTTGTGTGGATGATGTTACAGTTTGTCTTTTATGTTTTATTTCTTGCTTACAATGTACTGTGAACATTCTCCATTGAGGTAATACTGATTTGTGGGCTTGAATTGTCCTAAGTTCTCAGAGACTAACTAGTTAGTTCATCAGTTTTTAGTCAGGCCTCAACATGACATATTCCACGTTGTTACTTCTGTCAGGCCAATATCAGGTTGATGGTCAGATGGATTGACGTTATGGTTGATTAATAGATATTTGGATTAATTGATTCATTGGTTCAATTGTGTGTGTGTGTGGGTGCGTGTGTGTTCGAAAAAATGTATACCCTTTCTAGTTCTAGCCCCTTTTTTCCAACCAGTGATTTTGCTGAAAAGGTGCATGTATCTATGTTCGTAAACAATAATGTGAGGGTAGTGTAAATCTATATCAAACCTATCAATGCATTATTAAACTCACCAAGCGTTTACTGGTTCAATGTGCTAACCATTAGACCACCACGTACTTTGGTATCACATTAATACAATATGTAGCCTACTACATGCATCAGTGGGTTACTGTACTATAAAACGCCCTAAACGTGGTGTAATTGACATTTTTTTAAAATTTAATTTATTTTGCTGGAGAAAAAGAAATTGCACACACACATACAAAAAATAAATAAACAAATAAAATAGAAATAATAAGCAATTTAAAAAAAATCAGTTGGAAACTTTAAAAATTTAAACATACCTGTCCACTTCGTAATCAGTTGAGCTAAAATGGTCATCTGAGGGGATGTATTCATCATCCAGTACTTTTTCGTCTTCTTCAGATTCGGAATCCCTGCATTCATCGATATTTTTTTCCCAACTGTATTTTCACTTCCAGGTTTGGCTCTCCAGTGCCTTTTCTTTTAGATTCAGTAAAACACTGCGTTGCTATATTTTTCATCCTTGGTTTGGGAACTTTGATATCATAACACTGCACACCTGTAAACATTTATTATCAATAAATCTGAGTTCAGTGAACTTTACACTAAAATCAACTAAGTTATTCAAATAATCATTACAAAATTTAATAAATCAAATATATTAGATAGGGATTAGACAAATGCTTATGATTTGCTCTTGAATTAAATAATTTTCTTATTAGACTAGAGGCAAAAGTTTTTTAATTAAACAGTACTCAGTAATTTACAAACTTTTACAAAGTAAATACATTCAATTCATTGCTGTTTAGTTTTTTTACATAGTTTTTTTTCTTATGTAAGTGTAATTTATTACTAAATAAATACAAATGATACTGTATACATCACTTA
>CM072520.1:56219959-56249959 GCA_036898135.1 Oncomelania hupensis
TTAATATAATAATAAGTTAGCCTTAGTTTTACTTTTTGTTCTGTAACTGGAGACAGGCAAAAACAATTTTAATTGAAAATAAGCTTTGAATCTGAAAATTACACTTCATGTGCTAATTAGTAGATTATTTCTTTTGTTACTTAGCATTATAACTAACTGTCAGTGTTGGAATCAGTCCACAATGTATTTCACTATATGTATTACTCTAGGTCCAAAATCTAGACTAATTGCGCTTCCCCCCCTCCCGCCAGTAAAAATGAAAAGAAAAAAAAGAAAAGAAAAAATGAAGAATATCTTTTAAATAGGCATACTTACTCTTTGCCGTTCTCTTTTCTGACATGCTCCCCTCACTTTGCTGACACCTTTCAACAATGACACTGAACAAACAGGTGTCTTCACTGATGTCACTGTACTAGTAGTGTTATGCGAATATACAGAGTGTGTCACTGTCGTTGTGGCATTTGTTGTAACAGTCAAGATGGCGGTATGTTTATGACTATCAATAACATCATCAAGGGTGACACTGACAGGAGTCTCATGACTACTAGTACTAGTAACAGTACTACTACTACTACTACTACTACTAGGCCTATCATGAAAAGTACTAGTAGTACTGATGGAGTCACCACGATGAGGCTTCTGGATGGTGGGGATGGATCCGGGAATGAGAAATCTTTTTGTATTTATACCAAAGCTCTGCTTCAGCCAAAAGCTTGCCGGATAGCAGTTTTTGTCGAAATGGTGATGGCAAATAGCCGAGTATTTGCTGGGTGTTCCATGTTTTGGTCCGAAATCCTCCCTGCAGGTCTTAACAAATTGTATCCATTTACCTCGATTGGTTTCGTCAGAGGGAAATGTGTGTAGTGAAAATCCGCACAATACAAGCCCCGAGAAGTTGGATTGATTCGTTGACGTTTAGGCTGTGGAACATCACTGTTTACATCTTCGCTAGTAGCCATATTAAAGCGCAGTACGGTACTCGACGTCACATCCGGAAATAGGCATTTGCAAGCTAATGGCAGGTGTGGAAATCTTTTTAAATTAAGTTTTAATTAAATTTTACTACAAAATCATGCCCCGTGGGTTCGGGCATTAAATAGAATAGACCCAACGTTTCCCGGCGTGTCGTAAGAGGCGACTAACAGGGATTGATGTTAGCACGGCATCACTGGGCGAAAGTCTTCTACACAGAAGTCACCGGCCAGGGCGGAGGAACCTCACGTTACTACAGGTTCAACGACCACGTGCTCAGGGCCAAGGCGAGCCACACTGTATTCGTGGATTTCGGCTGTGGCCAACAGCCTGGAGAGGATTGGGCACCGCCGGGTCTTTTTTGCCCAAGACACACTACATGATGACACAATCCAATAATTCCATACCGGATCGGTGGTCGCCCGGCTCAAGGACCGCGCCTTCCGTTGGCCACCAGGACGGAGGTGTTAATTATGCTACTGATGGACAATTTAGCAAGATCCGCGCGAGAAACAACATCGTCATAGGAACCTGGAATGTCAGGACCCTAACTGAGGAAGGAAAATTAGAAGAATTGGACCACGAGTTGGACCACTATCGATGGAACGTTCTAGGCATCAGCGAACTGCGTTGGAAAGGTCTAGGTGAAACAACGACCGACAAAGGCCACAAGCTCTTTTTCAGCGGTAGAGATGACAGGCACGAACACGGCGTTGGATTCTTGGTCCACAAGAACATTCTAGCAACTGTCATGGGTTGCCGCCCAGTCTCCAGTAGACTCATTACCATACGCCTGAGAGCAGCCCCTTTCAACATCACCATCATCCAGGCCTATGCCCCAACATCAGACTATGACAACAGCGAAGTGGAGGATTTTTAAGAAAATCTAAAGGCGGTCCTTGACCAAGTGCCGAAGAACGACATAGTCATAGTGCAAGGCGACTGGAATGCCAAGAATGGCCAAGATGCGCACCACAACTGGGGAGACACATGTGGACCCCACTGCAACAACGAGACAAATGGCAGGGGTCGGAGACTCTTGGAGTTTGCCAGATACAACAATCTGGTACTGGCAAACACGCTTGGTCTCCACAAAAACTCCAGACGATGGACATGGCACAGTCCCGGCGGTGAGCATCACAACCAAATAGACTACATCATGGTCAATAAACGCTTCAGATCAAGCATCAACATTGGCAGGACACGCACTTTCCAGGAGCAGACATCGGAAGTGACCACGATCTCGTGATGATGTCTTTCCGGCTCCACTTGAAGAGAGTAAATACAGCAAAGTGCACTAGACTGAAGTTCTACCTGGACAAACTGCAAGACCCGGAGGTGGCAGAACTATTTCAGGCCACAATTGGAGGGAAATTTGCACCACTGCTAATTTTGGGGGCTGGTGAAGTAGATGTCAACACCATGACCACCACCTTCAATTCAGCTGTGACAGATGCCGCCACTGAGATCCTTGGCAAGCACCGACCAAAGAACAAGCCGTGGATCACACTTGAACTTTTGTATCTGTGTGATAAACGAAGAAAGATAAAAAAGAAAAAGAACACCTCACAGGGAGCTGACGTCTACCTAAAAATCAACAATGACATCCGAAAAGGCATTCGCACAGCAAAGGAGAACTGGATAGAAGATCAATGCCAGGAAATATAGAACAGTCTGAACAAGAACAACAACAAGAAGGCCTACCAGACTGTGAAGCGGCTGACAAGTGTCAAACAGCCCAAAGTCTCCACGATCCAAAGCAAGTCTGGCATATGCCTTACAGAAGAACAAGAAGTCTTAAACAGATGGACTGAGTACTGCTCTGACCTTTACAACCATACACCAAATGGAGACCCATCAGTTCTAGCATGTCCCGAGAACAGAGAAGAAAAAGAAATCCTCCCAATTCTCCGGGAAGAAGTTGAGGCAGCAGTGCAAGCGCTAAAGAAAGGGAAGTCAGCGGGAGTGGACAACATACCCGCGGAACTGCTACAAGCAGGAGGAGAAGCGATGATTGATGCCCTCACCATTATCTGTAACAAGATCTGGCAAAGTGGGGAGTGGCCTATACCATGAACCCAGTCGCTTGTCATCACTCTTCCCAAAAAAGGTAACCTTCAGTAGTTTGAAAATTACCGCACCATCAGCCTCATCAGCCATCCCAGCAAGGTTCTCCTGAAAATAATACTCAACAGGTTGAAACCCCAAGCTAAACAAATCATAGCTGAAGAACAAGCAGGATTCATGGCAGGGCGAAGTACCACTGAGCAGATTTTCAACCTCAGAATAATCTGTGAGAAATACCTACAGCATCAACAACATCTATATCATGTGTTCATAGACTTCAAGAAGGCGTTTGACCGAGTCTGGCATGCAGCTTTATGGGCAACAATGAAAGTGTACAACATCAGCACTAAAATTATTGAAGTCATCAAAAGCCTGTATGACAAGGCTACCAGTGCAGTCCTCCACAACAGCGCCATCGGGAAACTGGTTCAGAACAACAATCGGTATGCGTCAAGGATGCCTACTCTCTCCAACACTCTTCAACATCTTCCTAGAGCGCATCATGTCAGATGCTCTTGCAGATCATAAAGGCACAGTCAGCATAGGGGGTAGAGCAATCTCCAATCTTCGTTTTGCGGATGCCATTGATGGATTGGCTGGAGAGGAACAAGAACTTGAACAGCTGGTACAGAGGCTTGACACCACCTCCAGAGCCTATGGAATGGAAATAAGTGCAGAGAAGACCAAAATGATGACCAACAATAACAATGGCATCAACACGAACATCAAAGTCCAAGGCCAACCTCTCAACACAGTGCATAGCTTCAAATATTTAGGAGCCATTGTATCAGACAATGGGTCCCGACAGGAAGTCCTCTCCAGGATCGCACCAACAACTGCTGCCCTGACAAGGTTGAAGCCCATTTGGAAAGACAGGACCATCTGTCTACATTCCAAAGTAAGACTGGTGCTCTCCCTTGTCATCTCCATCTTCCTATATGCTTGCGAAGCATGGACCCTCACAGCAGATCTCCAACGAAGAATACAAAGCATGGAGATGAGGTGCTACAGAAGACTTCTGGGCATTTCCTATACCCAAACCATCACCAACGACGAAGTCCGCCAGACCATCACACAAGCCATTGGACAACACGATGACCTGCTCACAGTGGTGAAAAAACGGAACCTCCGATGGTACGGCCACGTCACCAGATCATCAGGCCTTGCAAAGACTATTCTGCAAGGCACAGTGCAAGGAGGTAGAAGAAGAGGGAGACCGAAAAAGAGATGGGAGGACAACATTCGAGAATGGACTGGTTTGACACGAGCGAAGCCATCAGGGCTGCTGAGGACAGAGAAAGATGGAGTATGCTGGTTAAACGATCATCTGTGGTGCCCCTACGACCTCCGGGTTACGGGACTGGATAGGATAGGATAGGAAATTAAAAATCGTACGGGTAATTAACGAAAACAAAATAACTACTGTTTGATTATGTAACTCAAACACTTTTATTTAACCAAATATCGCCGACGTCTAGGGTAGGCCTTTAAGAATAAAAAAAAAAAACCTTTGTTGTTTAAGTCATTCCACCAGGAGAAGCAACTACGTCATCCGAAGAAGCAGCTACGTTAACAGAGCAAGGACTTCGAATGGTTGTAGTGATTTTGGCCGTTGTGGCAAGTACCTCCGTCGCCATCAGCATCGCCCTTGTCATTGTTGTCTTCAAACTTAAATGTAAGACTTTACTCTTTCGTTGTCAGAGATATTGACAAATATATATTGTAAATCGCCCTTCATCATCATCATCATCATCATCATCATCATCATCATCATCATCATCATCATCATCATCATCATCATCATCTGCAACATCATCATCAGCATCATCATCATCATTATTATCATCATCATCATTATCATCATCATCGTCAGCATCATCATCCTCGTCGATAATAATCTTCATTGTCTGTAATCAAACAGGCCGAGAAAAGCGATCTGAGCAGTCGCCTCCAGCACCACTGCCTCCACTTTCCCCTAACAGACAACAGCATAGGTCTGTATAGTGTTTTATCGTAATGTATTGTATTGTAGTCGTCTTGCATTGTAATGCTTTGTACAGGGGGTCCTCGAGTTACGACGTTGATCCGTTCGTTGGACGCGTCGTAACTCGATTTCATCGTAAGTCGTAACATAAAATAAAAAACCCGTACTGTACGTACAGTGCTATATGCTGTACTGTAACTGTTAATGACATACGATAAAACACGTGAAAGAGATAGACGGCGTTAAAAACCAAAATGGCGTATGTGCAGTGACTGAGCCTATGAAGCGACGCCAGCGTAGGAAACGACGCCGTCTTCCCCGCCGTATAACCACAACAAAGCGTATTCTTCCGCCGCTCGCCCGAAACTAGCTCCCGTTTGTTTACGTCGCTTACGACGCTAAACCTCGTAAGACGGAACGACGCGTAATATTATTTAATAATAATAATTTATTTTGTATAGCGCAATTCAAACATAAAATGCTTCACAAAGCGCTTGATCACACGCAGCCACACACAGATACACACGCATAATAAATCTATTGTACATTTAAAAACAAGACAACATGTAAACCTAGTGAAGGTAACAAAGCAACAAATAAAAGCATAAAATCAGTCAATCAATCAATTAATCAACTTATAAAATAAATGAGTAATTTCAAAGGAAAAATTTAAGAGAGGGACGTTAATACCAAAAGAGGCGGATCAACAATGCCTCATCTAAGATGTAAAGTGTAAAAGGTGGTGAAATACAGCAGTTTAAAAGTGGAATAATCGTTGAATAACTAAACATCGTTACAACATATAACAGGCCAGATGAAGAGAATAAAAGCTTGTGTAATGGCATTAATCTGGTTTAAAAAAGAAAACATATTTGTGATTCACATAATAATAATAACAACACCAATAACAATAATAATAATAATAATAATAATAATAATAATAATAATAATAATAATAATAATAATAATAATAGCAGTTCTAATTTCGTTCACAGTGAAAACAAGTTAAGAGGGATCAAATTTCATTTAAAAAGCAAAACAATTTTAAGACAAGTACACGCATACGCACATGCATCCACATACACACGCATTCACTCAAACATTCACACACACACATTCAAACACACACATACACACACACACACACCCACACACACAAACACACACACACACACATTTCAGATGTCAGCGCGACAGGGTGTCCGCAAGGTGTTCTACATGTGTAAGCGGAAGAGATAGGTTTTCATTTGGGCTTTGAAAGAGTCAAGAGATGGAGATTGGCGAAGGCTGCATGGGAGTTTGTTCCACAGGGTAGGAGCATTGACGGAAAAGGCTCTCGTGCCAAATGTTTCAAGAGAGAAGCGAGGAACTGTCAGAAGAGAAGCGTCTTGAGAGCGAAGAGTGCGGGTTGGCTTGTAAGGGTTGAGAAGTTCAGAGAGGTAGACAGGAAAATGTTGGTCATGAAGAGACTGATAGCAAAGAGAGGCAACTTTGTAGTCAACTCTGGCTTTCACTGGCAGCCAGTGAAGAGCAGTCAGAGCGGAAGTGGCGCTAGCGCGTCGGGATTGTTGGAGCACCAGCCGAGCGGCATGGTTCTGAATGCGCTGAAGTTTTTGAAGTTTGTTGTTAGGAAGACCAGCCAAGAGAGAGTTGCAATAGTCAAGCCGAGAAAGGATGAAGGAGACGGCAAGCTTGTGGCAGAATCAACAGAAAGATTTTGGCGGATTTTGCTGATACGGCGAAGATGGAAATTCAGAGATTTGCAGAGATTGTTGATGTGAGATTCCATGGACAGACTCTCATCTAGATGTACACCCAGATTTCGAGCAGAAGTTGAGAAAGGGATAGAGTGATCATTGACTTGCAGAGAGTGTGTCGAGAACTGGCGGAGCTTGCTGTTGGTACCAATGGCGATGACTTCAGTTTTATCATCATTCGTCTTCAGCTTGTTTTCTGCCATCCAGTCTGCGACAGCAAGGCTGGGGATGTCGGCTGGAGGAGCGGAGTTGTGAATTTGAGAGTCATCAGCAAAGAAATGGTACAGATGATCGAAAGTTTTGATGATTGAGCTGAGAGGTTGAGTGTACATGGTGAAGAGGATAGGACCAAGAACAGAACCATGTGGAACTCCAAATCTCAGAGGAAAAGAAGAAGACTGAGTGCCATTGACAAGAGCAGATTGAGTGCGGTCGGAAAGGTATGAACGGAACCAAGCCAGAGCCGTCCCAGTGCAGCCAAACACCGACTGGAGTCGTGCACAAAGAATGTCATGGTCTATAGTGTCGAAGGCTGCGGATAAATCCAGCAGCGTCAAAATGGACACCCGGCCTCGGTCAGCCGCCATGAGCAGATCGTTTACTACACGCAGCAACGCGGTCTCAGTGCTGTGGCTCTTTTTGTAGGCTGACTGAAACAGCTCGAGCAGGTTGTGGGTCTGGACATGAGAAAGGAGTTGAGAGAGAACGATTCGTTCAAGAACTTTAGAGAGGAACGGAAGGTTGGAGACAGGTCGGTTGTTTTTCAGTATTTCGGGATCGAGAGTAGCTTTTTTCAGAAGAGGAATGATGAGAGCATGTTTGAACGAAGGAGGAACAGAACCAGACTGGAGTGAAGAGTTCATGATGGAGGTGATGACAGGCAAGAGATCATCAAGACATTCAAAGAAAAACTTGTAGGGCAGAGGGTCGAGAGAGCAGGATTTCTTGGGCATGTTGAGAATGACTTTTTTAACTTCGTCAATATTTTTATGGGGAGGAGCGTCGTAACCACAAAACAACGTAAGTCGAGACCGGCGTAACCCGAGGACTTACTGTATTATATTGTATTTTATTGCATTGTATTGTCTGCATAAATAGCCTCTATGGTTCGGCTGATTTTAATTTGGGTTATCCTAAACCGTACATGAACCATACGTAGAATATTGTATTGCATTATAATATTGTATTACTTTATCCTTTACATAGCACACCTTAAGATTAGAGACAATGAGATAAGTATGCCGGAGATCGTTGTAATGGTCTCAAAGAGTGGCCATTAAACAGCCAAACGGTAGATAGGCCAACAGTCGCGTCATATAGCACATCACACGACGTAGCAATGTTCTTCCCTACATCGCGGACAATTCTACGTCGTGTGAAGCGCGATACGCTCTTATATCGCGGTGGTCATGATTCGGCTCTTTGCAGTCCGCTGGACCCTATAATAAATGGCTAACTAACTAACGAATCCACATCCCGTCTATCCTCATATACCTCGCCAATGACGTCAAGACGCGTCACACACGCCCTTCCCTTCCCTCTCCCTTTACCATAGCCAAATGCGGCATTGGTCCTTCTGTTGAGCGCGGCAATTAATCATGGGTTCGAATGACGTTATGGAGAAGTTTTTTTTTTTTTTTTTTTAAACGTCACCATGTGTACGTGCGCACATCGGCAAGATACGAATTTCCACATACATTAATGAAACTGTTCAGTCTCACTACACATTCAGGAAATTGTGGGAGAGGGAAGGGAGTCAACCAATGTCAGTGCCTTTCACAATACAATACAGTACAATACATTACATTATAGTACAATTTGTATTACCTCAAAAGCATTTGCCACATAATAGAGGTTGGTAATAAACCCAACCTTTTGTAGACAGAGATAATAACACCACGTCTTTTCACCACAGGTCTGACGAGGACGAGTTTGGATACTTGCGAATGGAACCTGATTCAAGCGGCAATCCACGACCGGATCCTGATGCCAGACCCGCTGATTATCTCACTCCTGTTCTGAACACACCCACTGGCGTCGGTGCCTGCATCGGAGCCACAGAAAGTTCAGTTTACGAAATAACCCTCGATGACAGCAACGGCAATGATGATGACGGCTACACTTGTCCCAGAGGTCCCTACGAGACAATGCAGATGTCTGCCGTCGGAGTTCCTATGAGCCCGTACCCTGCGCTCAAACGCAAATGAAGAAAAAGCAGAATTTTCAGTCACCGCGCAATGGTTCCCTGTAGAAGATGGAATTCAGTACAAAAACTCGTTGAGCTCTTGGAAAAATGCCGTCTTATATATATTGTTTTCTGTCAGTTTTTCCAGTTCCTACGTTGTGACGCGAGCGTTACTTACGTTAGAACACATTTCGAAGGTTTAATGTTCCGAGCGACTTTCCTTCATACACTTACTGAGCTCATATACTGTTGTATTGATATTGTTGGAGTTTCTTGAAATCACAATGACGGTATTTAGGAAAGTTCAGTATTAAATTTCATACTGTAAGGGATGGAATTCAGTGAGGAAAACACATTTGAATAGTATTATTACAACCAAAATTTAACAAATAATGTTGTACACACATACACACACAAACATACACACAAACATCACACATACACAAACCACACTCACGTACGTACATACACGCACAAACACACTTTCTGAGCTGAAAAAAACAGTTTCTGTCCTGGAATGTCATGCCCTTACCTGGCAAATACTAATTATAAAGGTACGAATCTGTCTTCTAAATGTCAGAGAGAGAGGAGTGTGTGTTTGTTTGTTTGTTTATTTCATTTAACGTCTATTCACCGAAGTGATTTTAGACAAGAAAATAAAAGGAAGGTGAGGGGGAAAGGATATGCACTACATGGATGTGAGAAAGGAAATAACATTTAAACAAAATGGTACAATAACATAACATGAAATAAAATTAAATAAAATTTAAGTATTCAAACAATATTTTAAAACTCTTTAAAACAAATAAAAAATTACTATGGAACATGTCAAACTTGTGAAATGTTCTAAAGTCAATTTTGTGAGATTGTCATAAACAAATCAGAATAAACTTGCAATTTTTATAACAAATGACCTACAGGACTATAAATTATAGATTTAGCGATGGTAATCCAATATTTACTATTTTTATTTTGAACATTATGAATGTTCTGTGGAATATATTGTGTTATTACCCTGCAATCATGAATGATATGATTTATAGTTAAATTTTCATTGCAAATGCAAACAATATCCTTGCAATACTTTGTCCTCCAAGAATTTAAAGCAAGACGATGTGCTAAAGAGGTTATTGCTCGAGGATACTGGGAATTATCACTATATATTATTTTTAAAGGAAATTTATTTTTTATTTTCTTTTCGATTATACTATAAATTTCTTTTGTTGATAAGGGGATGTCAATATGGCTAACGTTGTGTTGATTGTTCGCCCCTTCTTTTGCTTTCCTGTCTGCCCAATCATTATTATTTAAACCACAATGAGATGGTATCCAACAAAAATGAACATTTGTGCCATTAATAATTAAGCAATGTATAAGATATTTTATTTCATATATAATATCACCTATGTTTTTTATAAATATTAGAGTCCAGACTCTGAAGAACAGATTTGGAGTCTACACATAATAATATATTAAAAAATGTCTTTTGTTGACTTAAGATTTTATTTAATGCCATAAGAATTGCGGTAAGTTCTGCAGTATAAATTGAACGATCTTTACCTAAATACAAAGATTCACTAATTTTTAAAGCAGGTATAACATAACCAGCCCCAGTTTGGCCTGTATCTAAAACAGAACCATCAGTATAAATTTGCAAATAAGAATAATATTTTTTATCTATATGTTCATAAGCTTCTGTTGCTAACAAAAATCCATTTTCTTTTTTCCGTATAGCAGTATAGTCATAATCAAAGTTTGCTCGCTTAAATTCCCATATTGGTATAGGCATTTGTGGTATTTTTTTATAGATTGAATTAGGAAATAAATTTGATCCCTGTAAAAGTTCATTTGTATAAGTTGCTATTGTTTGTAAATAACTGATACCCTGTGCTCTTTTTGGATAATCTAAATCAGATCTTACTTCTAGTTCCGTATCAGTGAAATTTTCTACAGCAGAGGCTCTAACTATATATTTAGCGCATGATAATTTTCTCCACTCATTTAATGGTAATACTCCAGCTGCTTTATAAGCATCGTCAGTTTTTTGTGTGTACTGGAATACCCATAACAATTTTAATTGCTTTGCTGTCCATACTCTGGAGTTGTTTCAGTAAATATTCTGGTGCCGAAAAATATACCTCTTGTCCATACGTTAATTTAGATCTGACAAGCATGCACACAAGATGAATGAGAGTTTTAGTATCACGTCCCCATTTTTGGAAGCTTATAATGTTTATTAAATTTAAACTTTTAACGGCCTTTTCCAACAAATAATGTATATGTTTTTTCCAACTTAATTTAGATGTAAACTATACCCCGAGAAATTTTATTTCCTGTACATATTTCAATTGTTTGATACCAATATAAAATTTTGGCAAACATTTGGGGTTAATCCCATTATTAAACAAGATCATGTTTGTTTTTTCTTCTGATAATTCCAATCCATTATCCTTCATGTAAATATCAATATTGTTCAGTTCATTTTGATATATCTTTTGAATATGTTTTATTTCATATATAGAAGTTTTTCTTTTTAAAGATACATTTACCCATATTGCAATATCGTCAGCATATTGAACTAGATTAATTTTATTACTTACAATTGAGGTAAGTCATGTAACAAAATAGTGAATAAAAGAGGTGAAATTATAGAGCCTTGTGGTATACCCATGTTAATATTATATGTAGAAGAATAAGAGTGACCTACTTTGGCCATTATTTTTCTTCCATGCAAAAACCCTTTAAAATATTGAAAAATATTTCCAGAAAGCCCTATATTTTTTTAATTTGTATAAAAGTCGAGCATGCCAAACTCGATCATAAGCTTTTTTTACGTCAAAAAATGTAGCTAATATATTTTTCCTTCCAGCGAATTGTTTCTTAATGTGTGTTGTTAATTTCACTAAATGGTCTACTGTTGATCTGCCTTTTTTAAAACCAGCCTGATTTTCTAGAATTACTTTATTTTTTTAACAATAGTATGATAATCTATTCATTATAATTTTTTCCATAATTTTACCAGCATGTGATGTTAATGCAATGGGGCGATAACTTGAGGATTCGTGTCGATTTTTCCCTGTTTTTAAAAGTGGAATAATTATTGATGTTTTCCAAATATCAGGCAACACATTATCTTCCCAACATTTATTGATAATATGGAGAAAATGTTGTATCCATTTTAAAGGCATGTGGTTTAGCAAAATGTATGATAACCCATCTGGACCAACTGCAGATTTTTTAGTGCCAAGATAATTTAAAGCATCTGTAACCTCTGTTATTGATATCCTAGAATTCAGAAATAAAGAATTATCTGAATTAGGTTCTTTATAATGTTAAGATTTTTCTTTATGTTTTCTTTTTTCAAACTCATCTTTAATTAGACTACTAGTATTGCTTGCATTTGCAAAAAGTTTTCCAAATTCTTCAGATTTCTCCTTTGGAGAAGAAAATTGTTAGTTATTTTTATGGGACACTTAGGAAGCTGAAAGCCATTTTTCATTTCTTTTACTTTTTTCCAAACAGTATTAACATTACATGTATTTGATATTTCTTGTTTACAAAAATCTTCCCAATATTGTTTCTTTGCTGATGCTATAATTTTATTACAATTAATTTTTGCACATTTCATGTGCCTATGTGCGGAAACAGATCTACATTTTATCCAATTCTTAAATGTATACTTTTTTTCCTTAACTGCATGTGCACATGCTTGATTCCACCAAATATTACCACTGTGTTTTTTCTTTACATAATTTCTCTTAATAGGTATAGACTTATTAGCTGCAGACAATATTGTTTTTGTAAAACCTGTATAAATTGCATTGATATCTTCATTTTGTAGAAAGTCATCTTCAGAGTTCAATAAATGCATTTGATACAGATTCCAATCTGCACGAGTATAAATATATTTTGGTATAATATCATCTTCTATTTGTACCTCTGGCTTTTCATTTATTACAGTTAAAACTGGTAGATGGTCACTACCTAATGAATCAGAGTCCACTTCCCATATACTGTCTATTGCCAAATCAGGCGATACAAACGTTAGATCAATGGCAGAAGGTTGGTGTGTTGCTATGTCAGGAATCCGTGTTATTCTACCATCATTTAACAATATAAGACCAGAAGTAATTATATGTTCAATAAAACGATTATTTGTATTATAATTACATCCTTTATCCCAAAGTGTTGAATGAGCATTGAAATCACCAACTATAATACAATTTTCATTTATATCAATTGACTGTAACCATTCAGTATTAAAATCATCTGGTCCTAATGGATAATAAACAGACGTGATAGCAACATACATTTGATCATGAATTTTTACTTTCACGGCTACTGAATACACATCATTTAAATCTTTTGGAATGGGAGACTTGCATGTGACGTAATCCATATCTTTCCTAATGTATATCGCAACGCTTACTTTTGTATTCTGTTTAATAAATGGTGTTACTGGTGGAAAAAAGTAGCCTTCAATCTTAGGAAGTTTCTTCCTTTTTACATTCAATGACTGCAGTGCAAGAACATGATGTTGGTTTGTTGCTACATATTGTTGTAAAGAGTGTACATTTGTGGATATAGATCTGCAATTCCACTGAACAATACCAAATTTATCATCAATCATAAATTTAAGATAGTTTTTTTAAATGAATGTTTCCGGTCCTGATTTGGCTCGGAAGAGTCCGCTGGACCTAAAGCAACAATAAATCAATCAATCAAATGAATGTTGTTCAATTATGACAAAATATTTCTGAACATCAGTGACATTAACTTCATTCCTTTTTGATTCAGATGAATGCAGTCTCTGTAAAAGGAACGGTTTGTAGCCCCCGTTTTTGTGAGAAAGGATACACTGTTGTCTACAAAGTGTACATTTTCTTTGACACATGCTGCTCTCAGTGCAGCGTTGGCGGCATCACCTTTCTTTCTCAACTGACCTCTTGGGGGTACAATAGATGACACACAAATGTATGCTGCAGGGAATGTTGCCTTGACTACTTTAATCATCTTTAACCAGTCCTTCATGTTAATGTTTTTTGTTTTGCAGCTGTTGATACCTGCATGAATAATGAAATATTCTACTTTTCCATTTGCAGGTACATCATCCAACCATTGAACAATGTCTTCAATTTTTATATCAGGAATGCAGACTAGCTGACTTTTGACGCCTTCAACAGCAACTTCTTCCATTCTGATGCCTCTAATGACGGAGTCTCCTATTATGAGTTGTTTAGTATCTTTGGCTACTTTACTATGCTTTAGTCTTTCAAAAGGAGTACTGGTGATGTCACTGACAGATCTCATGTTTAGTTTAGAAACATCCGGACATTCGACAAATGTGTCACAAGGAGTAGAACATGACACAGTCTCTGGTGTTGATTCATCACTTATTATACCATCTGACACCTGTCGTACATTGTGTTTACACAGTTTGATCAGCTGCTCTGCCTTATCTCTTTCAGAGTGTGCAATGCTTGCTGTCGTTGATTTATGTTGAAAAAGTGTTTTGTAGATAGCAAAAAGTCTGTCGATGTTTGTGTCTTGCTCACTAATTATTGGGACAGCTACTTTTTCCAAAAACTCTGTGAAAGATGGTGTTGAGGTTGCAGTTTGTTGTGCAGCTACTTGAGCATATGTTTTTTTACTTTCTTTTTCAGGACGTTTCTGCTGTACTTTCTCAATAGCCTCCTGTATGCTCATAGAGCATTTTGATCTTTCTGTGAGAGCATTTTTTAGTAGCACCTTTTTGTCACATCCACGATAGGCAGCTGAGTGCTCACCTCCACAGTTTACACAGTGAGGCTTGGAGGCGTTGCAGTTTTGCCTTGAGTGATATCCTCCGCATCTGCAACATCTTTGTTTTGCACAACAATGTTTCAAAGTATGGTTTAATCGCTGGCATCGTGTGCACCGTGGAACTGGAGGACAATATGGATGTACCTTAAAAGTTTTGTCATTTTGTGTGATGCAAACACTATTCTTGTTATGGAATGACTTGATTTTTTCGCAATTATATTTTTGTATTTGATGATGTTTTCATTGTTCTTTAGAGTGTGTGTATTGCTTAGTCCAAATACTACTCCTTCAGTTGTTTCGGTTGGAATAACACACTTTACATGTGCACCCCCGATGTCAGACAGTGATAATAATTTGTCTTGTTGTTGCCGAGAAACACAATGAACATACCAGTCTCCAGAACGCAGTTTACGAACAGAAGCGACATTACCTACAAAACCTTGAAATGGAAATTTACTTGATACAGGAAGTTTCTTCAAAGTTACATTTCCCGTATGTTTATCCCGTACTAGTACAGGAAAGTTTTGTTTACATACATTGTCTTTCAAGTATTTTATACTTATTTGCTTTTCAGGTGTAGTAACAATAAATTCCCTTTCATTTTCAAGAATGATCGATTTCTTGTCTATATTAAACTGTTCACGAAGGCAATGCATCCTTATTGTACATTTTGTGATATTTATGTAATTTTGAAATATTTTATCAAGCGCGTTTGTTGCGTCACTAAGATAAAACAAGAAACTACCACATGTGACCAAAGAGCTTATATACCAAGAGGGTTCACTCAGGGGTAATTACTTGGACATCCGGGAAGTGCGATAACTCGTGCTGAGACGTGCTGAGAAAGAGTTATCTTACATGTATTGCAGCGCAGACGACGAAGATGACGGTAGAAACCATAGGGAAGAAAGTAAGTATAGGTCGCATTTTTGTTCTGGAAAAGGGTGCAGTAGCACTTTCCCCTTTTTTTTGAGATATATAATAAAAGGACAAAGTTCCAAGCAAGTGATGTTAATTTTATCACTTACTTTTTTTATGCTGAGAGACAATGTATACACATGTAAAATAGTGCAGTGTCTGATACATTTTGTATGTGATGTTTATTTATGTATAATTATATAAATAGCGTTTGAAGTAATGTATAGAATGTTAATTTGATTGGTGTTTAGGATGCTGAGAGGCAATGTAAATATATAAATAGTGTAAGAGGTAGTTTAGATGTTATAATAATGTGGATAAACATGTAAATAGTGGAGTAATTTATATGTGATGTTTGTATGTATAAACATGTACGACATACATGTACATAATGTCAGAAGTAAGTAATTAGGTTTGATGTTAATATGTATGAACATGTCAATAGTACGCGAAGTAATGTACACTTGATTTTTATACACTTGCAAATAAACATGTTAATAGTGCCTGAAGTCATTTAGTTGTGATTTGTGTGGAAAATGTCATGATATTATTAATATTATTAGTTATTGTTTCCAATGTAAGTATCAGTATTATCACGGTAATATTTCTGTGTGTATTTTGAATGTTTGCTGACAATTAAACTGAAATTGCTTGTCAACAGAATGGAGGTTTTACGCAGTTTATATTGTTCCCTTCTTTTGTGTCATTCTGTCCACTTTGACAATCTTTCCGTCATAGTATTCTCTCTCTCTCTCTCTCTCTCTCTCTCTCTCTCTCTCTCTCTCTCTCTCTCTCTCTCTCTCTCTCTCTCTCCCCCTCTCTCTCTCTCTCTCTTTCTCTGTGTGTGTGTTTGTGTGAGAATTTCCAAATTACTGCATAAATTAAATGAAACAATAAAAGTGTTGGAAATAAATTCATGCATTTAACACCGGATCAAAGATAAATTAATTCGGTAAATAATAATATATTCACTGAATTAATTACAATTACATTCAAACATAATTTGAGAGAATAAACAAAATGTCAATAAAATATTTAGAATGAAATATATTGCTTTCATTCTATAAATTTAATTTTATATCTCTCAAATTATGTTTATTTTTTCAATATATGTAATTCTAATTAATTCAGTGAATATATTATTTACTGAATTAAATAACCTTGAAAAATAAACAAGCAAAGAAATCAAAAATCAATTCATTTTATATATTTTATTTCAATTGCAATTAATGTAAATCTTAATAATTTCATTTCTACCAAGTATTATTCTAGTTAATTATTTTTATTTTCATGCATTTTTTACACTTAATTATATTTTATTCCAAAAAATACCTTTAATACTCTTGAATTTAGTTGCTTGTCTTTATTTTACTGTATACATTGCTTTCATTCATAATTTGAGAGAATAAACAAAATGTCAATAAAATATATAGAATGAAATATATTGCTTTCATTCTATAAATTTAATTTTATTGACATTACTTTTGTTTATTCTCTCAAATTATGTTTCATTTTTTAATATATATAATTCTAGTTAATTCAGTGAATATATTATTATTTAGTGAATTAATTACACTTAAAAGATTGAAAACTATAAATTTGTTCTTCATGAAACAAGCTGCATGACAAATTAATTTTATTCATATATTTTTATTGAAATTGTATAAATTTGTTTGTTTATATTTATAAATAATACGTACTTAATACCGCCAATATCTGGTGGTCCTAACACTGCATAATTCATGCAATACTTAGCAATGTTTTAACAGACAGAATGAAGGTCTAATTAGTCAGGCGCGCCAACGGGAAAAGGGGAGTAACTCTTCCGACAAGAGTTGCTTCCCATAAACTGTCCAACTTTTGTTACACAGGCTTATGAAGGAGTCGACTATCTTGGTATTTATAGTCTTTGATGTGACTGTACTTTTTTTTCCCCCTTGTAACTAAATGTTTACGTCATTTCCACTCTGGTCTCTGGTCACACACAATGACGTATTTCTTCCTTTTATTTCATCCACGAACACCACGCAATCACATTCTGGAAGCAGTGGATCGAAGAAAACCTTCAGGAGCTCAGGTTGTAAAGATCCTTTCATTTCCATGACCAGAAGTGACCCCCCTTCTTGTATTTGATGTTGAAAGTCAATATTAAATTTTTGATGTAAATTCTACATCTTTTTCCACCATCCTAAATATTTTTCAGTAAACACACTAAAAAATAAAAAAAAAAAAAGAATTCTTTGCTTGTGTTACGTCACATTTTGTAAACTATGTGTCTTTCGTCATCTTTACTGTTCTTAAAAGCCCTTGACACGAATTTCCACAAATGACGTAGTTCCTCTTAATATGTCATCCCTAGATATTTACCACGTGTGTGCATTCCACGGACAACAATCAGAATAGAAAATTATTGAATTCACCTAAATTAGTAACAGCGCCACACAAACGTAAGTAAAATCCAATCTGTTTACAAGAAAATGAAACCAACAAACTGAAAATAAAACCTTCCGGTCTAAAATTTTACAGAAGAAAACTTGTTTCTGAACTTTCATGTGTTCTAGAACACCAAAATGATCCTTCAGTTGATCCGCAAGCTCGAAGCTCACAGCATCAAAAGAAATTGATGCTCTTCCTAAAGGGAAACACTCTTTTAGAAGATTTTTAAAAACAAGTTTCCTCCATTGATGCTCTCACCAACACAAAACCTGTTTGTTTTTATCTTCGAAGCAGGCATTTGACTCCTTTTTCAGAGCTCTGGTTGTGATGATCATTTCACGTCCAAGACCCAGGAGTGTGTTACTGGGACGACCTGCTGGTCCACACTCGAACCTGGGAAGAGCATCTGCAGACCTTGAGGGAGCTGATTCACCGTCTCACAGAAGCCAACCTGACCGTGAGACCCAGCGAATGCATTCTGGGAGCTGACAACGTCGACTTCGTCGGACATCCGACGGAAGATGGAGACAACGGAGGATGCACTGTCTCCAGGAAAGCCCACGTGATCATCGTCATTGATTCTGGGCCGATGACAACCGCGACTGACGAGGGCGTCGTTTCCTCGCGGATTAGAGAACACTGACTGTGTTGATGAACTGAGAACATTGGTAATATCTAGACAGGCTTGAAGATAAAAAAAAACATTGACTGTGTAGATAAACTGTGAACATTGACAATATCCAGACAGATTTGAAGTGGAAGAACATTGACTCTGTGTGAATGAACCGAGCATAATGACAGTATTCAGAAAGTCTGAGATAAGTTTTAATATTGCATTTTGTTTGTGCATTACGTTTCAACGTTGTTGAAAGAAATTGGGTAAATTTCTTCTTGAGTGGGGGGTTATGTTACGTTGAAACGCGAATGGTAGTACGTCGGAAGCGCGCACGATAGATCTAATCGTTTCGTTTTGCAAAGTATTCAATAATGGAGTTTATTTACCTTTGATTTGAGTTTGCATTGTTGTTAGGAGAGGCTTTGTATAACGTTGATAATTTTCGTTAGTCGATATTGTTGTAGAATTTTCTGGATCTGCGTGTTTACTCTCGATAGAAATTTCCCGATACATGTCGAAGCAAGAAGACGTTCCGGAAGGAGAAGAAAATATGTATGACGTAAGACAGTAATGACGAAGTTAGAAGCGATTGGTTAAATTGCGTCAAACGAGATTGATCCAGGTTATTCAGGAGTATCAAGAGACTATTTAAGTGCCGCGCTGTTTCACAAATAAGAGAGATAGTTGAAGTTGTTGTTAGTTGGAAAGTAAATTTGAGAGTGGAAAGACGATTGAGCGATTGTATGCAGTTGTTGATGTGTGCTGAATAAAAGTGGAAAACTTCATACGTCGACTTTGTGACTTGTATGCTGTTTGGACGGGCTGCGTGGATAAACGAATCTGAGTTACACCCTATCAGGAATTCAGCATTGGGGCTGAATCAGATACTGATAGAAAACACCAACATCGAATCGAGTGTAACATTTTCGTTAGTCGATATTGTTGTAGAATTTTCTGGATCTGCGTTTTTACTCTTGATAGAAATTTCCCGATACATGTCGAAGCAAGAAGACGTTCCGGAAGGAGAAGAAAATATGTATGACGTAAGACAGTAATGACGAAGTTAGAAGCGATTGGTTAAATTGCGTCAAACGAGATTGATCCAGGGTATTTGGGAGTATCAAGAGACTATTTAAGTGCCGCGCTGTTTCAAAAATAAAAGAGATAGTTGAAGTTGTTTTTTGTTGGAAAGTAAATTTGAGAGTGGAAAGACGATTGAGCGATTGTATGCAGTTGTTGATGTGTGCTGAATAAAAGTGGAAAACTTCATACGTTGTCTTTGTGACTTGTATGCTGCTTGAGCGGGCTGCGTGGATAAACGAATCTGAGTTACACCCCATCAGGAATTCAGCATTGGGGCTGAATCAGATACTGATAAAGAAAAACACCAACATCGAACTGAGTGTAACATTTTGGGGGTCAAGCCGCGATTCTGATCTCTCCTTTGTAAGGAGTGTGTGTGGGTGTGTGTGTGTGTGTGGGTGTAGGTGTGTATGTGTGTGTGTGTGTGGGCGTGTGTGTGTTTGTGTTTGTGGCAGCGAGCGTTGTGGGCGCGTGGTCTAAGGCGGGACTAACTTGCCTTGTCCACAGGCTAGAAATTAATGGCGCCTGATAGATGTGAAATAGGTCCCGCCTCTGGGCGCTATGTTTTGACTCAAGACTTGAAAGCTGCTTAGAAATAGGCTAATTCCTCCGACTCCCCACTGACTTGTTTACATCGGTTTGTGGAAAGAAATTGTTAGCATACATCTCTTTGTGATACTCGTTTTACCTTTCGGTGCCCGCACTGCTCCAGCTAGCTTTGGCCGCATAACTCAGTCCGTTCGTAGAGAGAGACTGTGTATGAAAGAGATCTTCAATTCTTTGAATTGATCATAAACTTAAATGGCATAAACATGTAGATTACGTTTGCAAACGTGTCTCCAAACATCTGTACCTTCTAGGTATATATAAAAAGAATGTGTCGGTCAATAGTTTTGCATTCTCGGGACCTCTAATCTGGAACACACTTCCTTTAAATATAAATATAAATATCGTGTACCACTCTTCCTTCAGTCAAACATACATTAAGGCAGCATTACCTGAATATGACGTAACCACTGTTTTGCAATGTGCTGCTTGATTATTTGATTTGTATTTGACGCCTCGTTAAATGTATGTGTAATTGTACCACCTGATTATTTCATATACATTGGGTTGTTTGTTAGTGTTACACTCCGATTCGATGTTGGTGTTTTTCTTTATCAGTATTTGATTCAGCCCCGATGCTTGAATTCCTGATAGGTGTGTAACTCAGATTCGTTTATCCACGCAGCCTGCTCACTCAGCAACAAGACACGGAGTCGACGTATGAAGTTTTCCACTTTTATTCAGCACACATCAACAACTGCATACAATCGCTCAATCGCTTTTCCACTCTCAACTTTTACTTTCCAACTCACTATCAACAACCATCCAAAACAGTGCGGCACATAAAATATATAGCCTCTCTCTGTTCCCGAACAATTTAGAACACGGTAGACTAGAATGACGCACTACAGCCAATCAAATAAAAGATCGTCATCACTGACTTACGTCATACATCTTTCTAAACATTCCAGGAACGTTCCCTCAAACTTCGACATTTATCGGGAAAATTCTATCGACAGTAAACACGCAAACCCAGAGAATTCTCCAACAATATCGACTAACGAAAATTATCAATGTTATACAAAGCCTCTCCTAACAACAATGCAAACTCAAATCAAAGGGAAATAACCTCCATTATTGAATACTTAGCAAAACGAAACGATTAGATCTATCGTGCGCGCTTCAGACATACTATCCTTCGCGTTTCAACGTAACATAACCCCCCACTCAAGAAGAAATTTACTCAATTTCTTTCAACAACGTTGAAACGTAAAGCACAAGCAAAGTACAGAATTAAAACTTATTTCAGACTGTCTGGATACTGTCAATGTTCTCAGTTTATATACACAGAGTCAATGTTCTTTCATCCACAAGGAAACGACGCCCTCGTCAGTTGCGGTTGTCATCGGCCCAGGGTCAAAGACGATGATCACGTGGGCTTTCCTGGAGTCAGTGCATCCTCCGTTGTCTCCTTCTTCCGTCGGATGTCCGACGCAGTCGACGTTGTCGGTTCCCAGAATACACCTTCTGGGTCTCACAGTCAGGTTGGCTTCTTGAAGATGGTGGAACAGCTCCTACAAGGTCTCCAGATGCTCTTCCCAGGTGTGGGTGTGGACTAGCAGGTCGTCCCGGTAACACACGACGTTGTCCATCCCATTGAGCATCTTCCTCATTCCTCTCTTCAGGGTAGCTCCGCTAGCATCCTTAGGCACTCGTACGTCCCATCAGGAGTTATAAAAGCAGTCTTAGGTATGTCCTGTTGACGCACGGGGACTTGCCAATAACCCTTGCTGAGGTCAATCTTTGAGAATATTTTACTCCCCAATAGTTGGCGGAAGAGGTCTGCTGCGGTAGGCATCGGCTTAGGGTCGAAGACGGTGATCTTATTAACCTTCCTGTAGTCGATGCATACTCTGTTGCTCCCGTCCTTCTTCTTCACGACCACGACAGGGGACGCGTAGGGGGAACTGGACTCCCTGATGATGCCCATCTTCAGCATCTCATCGATGTCTTTCTTCAAGGATTCGCGGGCCTTGAAAGGGATCGGGAAGGGTCTGGATCGAACGGGAATATTGGAAGTGAGGTGGACTTCATGTTCGACCAAAGTCGTAGAGCCTGGGACATCACTGAAGCTATGGGGAAACTCGCCCATAAGGTCCTTGAGCTCCAACTTTTGACCTTCCGTCAAGCTCGGTCCTAGCTTAACATCATCGATGCCTTCTTTGCTGTGGAAGTCTCCAAGTTCCAACAGTTCCTCGCTGTCAAAGCTGTTGTCGATCTCAGCTGCTGTTGCTGCATGTACAGTCTCTGATGGCCTTTCCACGTACAGCTTAAGGAGGTTGGCGTGGTATATCTTGGAATGCTGGCCGACCTTCACCTTGTAGTCGTTGATTCCCACCACGGTCTCCACTGCATACGGGCCTTTCCACTGCATCAGCAACTTATTGTGATCAGTAGGTATCAGCACCAGCACTTTGTTGCCAGGTTTGAACTTCCTGTTCACAGCCCTACGATCGTAGTAGTGCTTTCCACAGTCCTTGGACTTTTTCAGGTTTTCTCTGGCTATCTCGAGAGTCTGCTCCAGCTTCTCTCGTAGCTCAAAGACGTACTGGTAACTGTTCTTCACCTCTGGGGTGTCCACTTCCTTCGTCCACAGTTCTTTCAGGATGTGCATCGGCCCTCGGATGGTTCTTACGTACAGCAGCTCGAACGGAGAGAAGCCGGTGGACTCCTGCGGTACTTCTCTGTAGGCGACAAGTAAGGCGTTGATGTAGCGATGCCATTGTCTGGGCTGCTCGCTGCAGTTTCTTCAGGGTGGACTTCAACGTAGCATTGAACTTTTCGACAAGGCCGTTGCACATCGGATGGTAAGGCGTCATAGTCAAATGCCGGATGCTCAGCAGTCTGTTGACCTCCTTCACGCAGTCAGAGACGAACTGCGTCCCGAGGTCTGTCAGAATTTCTTCAGGCACTCCAAGTCTACTGAACATGTCCACCAGTGCCTCTGCTACAGTTTCAGTGTCAATCTTCTTCAGTGGCACTGCTTCTGGGTACCGAGTCGCATAGTCCACTAAAGTCAGTACCCACCGATGACCTTCTTCACTCGGAGGTCTTATTTCGCCGATTAAGTAAGGCCACCCTCTTGAAAGGTCGGTCGATCAGAGGCATCCTCTGCATAGGCACTTTCGGGACCCTTCCTCGAGGTATGGTCTTCTGGCAAATGTCACATGATCGGCAGAAACGGCTGACGTCCGCATGAAGTCCTTGCCAGTAGAACACCGCCTGGATTCTGTCTGACGTCTTCTTGATGCCTAGGTGACCTCCCATGATGGAGTCGTGAGCTACTTCCATCACTTGGCGCCTTAGGGGTAACGGTACCAATACTTGACGTAGTGATTTCCCTCCGTTGACCCTCGGGTGCTGGAAGATTCGGTACATGATTTTGGCCTTCACCTCAAAATAGACCGTACCACTGCCTTTGGTCACGTGGTCTTGGCGGTTCCTGTTCTTGTTTAAAGTACTATCAGCTTCCTGGAGCTGGATCAGCTTATCTCTGTCCACGATGGCAGCTTTGGAGTTGTCGGCGACCTTCAGTGGCGTAGTCGTCTTGTCTCTCTTGGCCTGGGCCTTGGTGGTGACAGCACCGACGATCTCTGGTCGGCAGGGCTGAGCCGGAGTAGCCACATTGTCCCGTAGCAGCTCTGTAAGGTCTCCATCGGGAAATGGCAATGGATCCTCCTCCGCAACTTCGACGCGTTGGGTCGAGGCAGGACTCCACTCTGGATCGGGGTCGTCGGGTCGTTTCGCGCCGTCGATATTCCCGATCATCAAATCATACAGTGGCTTCTTCAGGCGAACCGCTTCGACTTCGCCTGTGTAGAAAGGGGTGTTGACATGAATCTTCGCAACTGGCGCTCTCACACCTTTGCTGTCGGCCATAAGTGTCCATTTTGAAGCGCCAGTGAACTGTTCTTTAGCGATTATGTCTTCTCTGACGATGACCCCACTGCAGCCAGAGTCTCTTAAAACAGTCCCTTCATGATTTCCGACGCGTCCATTGGAAACAGGCATGTTCTGTACGGTCACAGCTGCACTAGCGACGACGGGGATGGATTTCCCGTTGGCAAGGAGGAGTTGGCCATCAGTCATGCACTCTTGCACGTCCGCAGGGTTAGCTGTGCGCTCGGTCTCACTCGGAAGAATGACGCTCCCGCCGCACACTTGATGGTCAGATCTACTGGTTTGCCGTAGATTGGAGAACCGCCTCTGCCGGTTGCCCACCGCTGAATTGTCCGTACTGCTCCGCTGTCCGCTACTTTTGTTTTGAGGACAGTTAGCCGCTCTGTGGTCTGTAGCGTTGCAGGTGAAACAGCCTCTTTGTTACACTCCGTTTGATGATGGTGTTTTTCTTTATCAGTATCTGATTCAGCCCCAATGCTGAATTCCTGATAAGATGTAACTCAGATTCGTTTATCCACGCAGCCAGCTCACTCAGCAACAAGACACGGAGTCGACGTATTAAGTTTTCCACTTTTATTCAGCACACATCAACAACTGCATACAATCGCCTTTTCACTCTCAACTTTCTACTTTCCAACTCACTATCAACAACTATCCACAACAACACACAGGGCATCCAATTTATAATTTTTTCTCTCATTCGAGATGACGACCGGACGTTCTAGAAATGACGCATTACAACCAACCAATCAGAATTAAAGATCGTCATCACTGACTTACGTCATACATCTCTCTTCCTGTCAAAAAAATGTTCTCCATTATATACGTCCATCAAGAAACTTCGATCGATAGTAAACAAACGGATCCAGAGAATTCGACAACAATATCGACTAACGAAAATTATCAACGTTATACAAAGCCTCTCCTAACAACTATGCAAACTCAAATCAAAGGTAAATACACTCCATTATTGAATACTTTGCAAAACGAAACGATTAGATCTATTGTGCGCGTTTCAGACATACTTTCGTTCGCGTTTCAACGTAACACTCTTGAATGCCCTTCCGTGGGAGGTGGCGTGGAGTCCGTCTGTCTCTGGCTCGTCTGGCTCCTCTGGATCTGGTTCACATGGTTTCCAGTCTTCTGAAAATGTTTCGTCGCGCTGGGTGGCCCCAGGGTGTTCCCATGAGCGATGAGATATCTTTCAGCAGCCTCAGTCACATCTGTAAGCGTCTGCAGCTTTTGTACTTCTAAGTGGGTCGCTAGGTCCTTGTGACAGGCATTGAGAAATTGTTCCTTCACGATCAGGTCATGGAGACTGTCGTAAGACTTCCTTTCGCCTGATAATTCCACCCACTTGTGTAGATATGACGACAGGCGCTCCACAAACTGCTTTGGCGTCTCGTCTGACTTAGGCCGGCATTCACGGAAGCGTTTACGGTAGCCCTTCTCCGTAAAGTTGTAGCATTGCAATAGGGCCTCTTTCAAGACGTCGTAGTCTTTAGCGTCATCGTCCGACAATCTGGTGTAGACGTCGAGTGCTTGCCCCGTCAGAAGTGCACTTAGTCGAATCGCCCAGTCTTGAGGTTGCCAGTTAGAGCTTTTGGCAAACCTTTCAAATCTCGCCAAATAACTGTCGATCTGGTCCTTCCCGTCGACAAACGCTGGCAATTTTGGAGCTTTGTTGTCACTGATAACTTGTGGCGCATGCTGTTGTTGTTGGATACGTGCCATTTCTAGCTGGAACTGACGCTCAGCTTCTCTTTCTTCACGCCGTCGCTGCTCTTCTCTTTCTTCACGCCGCTCTTCTCTTTCTTCACGGCGACGTTGTTCTTCTAATTCTCGTTCTTGTATTCTCTCCTGGGATTTGACGTACTCCGTCAGCTGTTTGCCTTTTAGATTCAGCTCAACTCCTTTCTGCAAGAAGTCAGCCATCTTAATGCTTTTCTGGAAAGTTCTTTTGTGGACAGTTCTTTTCTGGAAGGTTCTTTTTCTAGAAAGTTCTTGACTGTGCTGCACCCTTCTAGACTGTTCTAGAACAGCACGCTTTCTGCAGTAGCGCTGATGCTTGTCACTAGTCGCTTTCGCTGACGCAGGCCCCGCTGTCCTCGTCGTATGCGACGCTGCACCACGCTGGTGTTGATGTATACGCTCCTGTGCTGAAGTAGACGCGACGTCCGCTCGCCGCTCTCTGTAACACTGGCGATGTAGCTCCGAGACTGTCCCTCGACATAGTCTTGCGGCAGCCACGTAGTCCCGATCTGTTGTTCGCTCACGAAGCAACTCTTCAGCGACTACACGCCCTTGCAGTCAACCCGAATCTTTCGGGGATGTAGTCCCAGTATGTTGGCCCCTCCCGCCGCAACTTGTTGGCGGCTACCCTCGATGACTGCCTCTCGTAATGTTGACTCGCTTGTTGTAGCAGTTGAACCCTTGGCTATGGCGTGACTCGCGGCTTGACCCCCAAAATGTTACACTCCGATTCGATGTTGGTGTTTTTCTTTATCAGTATTTGATTCAGCCCCGATGCCTGAATTCCTGATAGGTGTGTAACTCAGATTCGTTTATCCACGCAGCCTGCTCACTCAGCAACAAGACACGGAGTCGACGTATGAAGTTTTCCACTTTTATTCAGCACACATCAACAACTGCATACAATCGCTCAATCGCTTTTCCACTCTCAACTTTTACTTTTCAACTCACTATCAACAACCATCCAAAACAGTGCGGCACATAAAATATATAGCCTCTCTCTTTCCCCGAACAATTTAGAACATGGTAGACTAGAATGACGCACTACAGCCAATCAAATAAAAGATCGTCATCACTGACTTACGTCATACATCTTTCTAAACATTCCAGGAACGTTCCTTCAAACTTCGACATTTATCGGGAAAGCAAACCCAGAGAATTCTCCAACAATATCGACTAACGAAAATTATCAACGTTATACAAAGCCTCTCCTAACAACAATGCCAACTCAAATCAAAGGTAAATAAACTCCATTATTGAATACTTCGCAAAACGAAACGATTAGATCTATCGTGCGCGCTTCAGACATACTATCTTTCGCGTTTCAACGTAACAGTTAGGTATTGTGTAATTGCAACACCAATATTGATTGTTATATATCTTTTTTGTATGCTGCATAATAATTCTTATAGTTGTTTTGTTGTGTTATTATTGCTATTTGTCTTGTCGTTGACATAAATGACTGAAAGTCGCAGACTGTGAATGTGAATGATATGACGAACGATTGAAAGAGTAGGGTCCCGCCTAAAATCTGTATTCTTGTTGTGAATAAAAACATGTCTGAGTCTCTCAATGTTTGTCTTTCTCTGTCTGTCTGTCTGTCTGTCTGTCTCTCTCTCTGCATTGCATCTGTGTTTGTGTTGTGTGTATGTGAGGCAGGGTGTGGGGAAAGCTGGAGAGATGAAAATAAATGTTAAAAATACAGGGTGTTCCAAAAGTCTTGGGCACATTTGAAGTCCCCATATCTCAATAACTATGAATGGTAGTAAGATAACAGTTGTGCCATTTTAAAGCTAATTACATTAAGTTTTTTGTAAAGCTGTTGATTTTTTATGTCTTTTAAGACCCATTAATGGCGTTCACTCAAACAGAAAATGTTGGGACGCGTTTGGCAAGAATTTGACTATCGGCTTGATGTGTGTCGTGTGACCAATGGTGCTCACATTGAACATCTTTGAACATTCCATGTAAAACTTGAGATTACAAGCTTTCTGAATTTACCAGATGCGTTTTTATACATAAAAACCTGGATGAATGCAAACATGCTTACATTAAATGATGACAAGATGATGAAGACTTCTCTTCACTTGCTCTTCCGTCACTGATCTTTCTCTGCCTACCTCTATCACTGTTGGTTCTTGTGAAATTCCTTTTTCTGACTCTGCTATTAACCTGGGGTTCATCATGGATTCTACTCTCTCTATGAAACAGCATATCACTAGAGTCTGTCGGGTTTGCTACTTTGAGTTGAAGAGAATTAGTTCAATTAGGAAATTTCTATCAGAAGACGCCACAAGGACCTTGGTTACTTCCTGTATTCTATCTAGATTACATTATTGCAATTCCATTCTCATTGGCTGTCCAGATTCTACCCTCTCTCTGCTTCAAAAAGTTCAGAACTCTGCTGCCCGTCTTATCTTTAAAGTAAATCATCGCCAACCCTCCACATCTCTCCTTGTTAAGCTACACTGGCTTCCTGTCGCAGAACGTGTTAAGTTTAAAACTGCCTGTATCTGCTACAATATTGTCATCGGTTCTGCTCCTTCTTATCTATCTGACCTTGTCTCCCTTTACATTCCATCTCGTTCCCTTACTCATCCACTGACTGTCATCTTCTCCGTCAGGGCCGTTACAAAAGAAAATCTCATGGTTTCCGCTCTTTTGCTGTCCATGGCCCTCACCTATGGAATTCTCTCCCCTTTCATGTTAGACATTCTACATCTTGTGAATCGTTCAAATCCAACCTTAAAACACATATCTTCTCAAAAGTCTTTCAGCAGTATTTGTAGTTGTAAAAAGGGTTTGGAGGGGTGGGGGGTTAAGTAGTAATTTAGTATGTTTTTGTCATATTGATTTACACAGCAGTAGTATGTATGCTATTTCTATTTCTGTCTTTTTTGTCATCTATGTACATAGTTGTAAATAGTTTATCTCTGTCTTTTTTGTCATTTGTGTACATAGTTGTAAATAGTTTTTACCTTTACTGTTACGTCTTTTTGTGTATCGTAGCAAAAGTGATGTTTGATCGAGTGCATGTATTTTCTTTCTAATGACTATGTAAAGCGTGGTGAGTCTGGTCATAGGCTGGAGTACCCGCTATATAAAAATCCGTTATTATTATTATTATTAGTAGTAGTAGTAGTAGTAGTAGTAGTAGTAGTAGTAGTAGTAGTAGTAGTAGTAGTAGTAGTAGTAGTAGTAGTAGTAGTATTATGCGTGACAGAGTAACTTGTCTTATAATTAAAGTATATGTATAGTGTGTATATGTGTTTGGGTAAGAAAGCGTGCGTGTATACGCGCTTAGATCCTTAGGGTAGGCGCTTTATAAATGCTAGTTATTATTATTATTATTATTATTATTATTATTATTATTATTATTATTATTATTATTATTATTATTATTATTATTATTATCATTATTATACAGCACACAGCTTTACGTATACAGCACACAGCTTTAGGTATATAGCACAAAGCTTTACGTATACAGCACACAGCTTTAGGTATATAGCACAAAGCTTTACGTATACAGCACACAGCTTTAGGTATATAGCACAAAGCTTTACGTATACAGCACACAGCTTTACGTATACATCACACAGCTTTACGTATACAGCACACAGCGTTCTCTCAACAATTGAAGAACTCACTGCCTTCTCGATTTTAAGCGTTTTAAAGTTGAAAGATTTGAGCCAGTACCTTCTTTGATGATTGTGAAACTTTAGAATCAGTTTACAACATCGCCACAACACAACACCACAGCACGCAACACTCTTCACTATTTATCAACTGTCTTGTTGATCTTCAGCTATATTTATAATCGGTGTTTATGCTCAGTTTGTCGCCACCAGTGATATTGCCTTTTCTCATACTTAATCACAACAGAACTCCACAATTTACAACACACAATATTTGCTCACCA